>JARGYA010000031.1:600000-916404 GCA_029204335.1 Mycena vulgaris
GAAGTCAGAATCGTAAAGCTTTTAAATTGGTGGCGTTGTCGCCGGTTAATGAATGGGATCCATACTGTATAGCTAGGGAAGGGGATGGTATATTGTGCCGGTGTTCTATAGAATTCAGATAATTTGTGTATGGTCCAGTACAGCATGGGTCAATTCTGGACTACAGTCAATGCATCTTGAGAATGGGCACGATGAAGAAATCGGTTCGAAATTTTGGACTCACATCGGCTGAATCCAATTTGAACTCGCTCGCAGACAGACGCTACGAAATTGATGTTCGTAGCTCGCATGTTGTTGAACAGAGGACTCGGACCTCACTTTCCTCCAAACTCGCTACCATCCAGATTTTTCTGACGAGGAGACTCCCTCGGATCGCAGTTCAAGGAATTTGTCAAGCAGTTCACGAGAACATGGCCATAGTGCCTATTGAAATTCTAGTTGGTGTCCATGTTCTACATGAGTTTCACTAATTTGTATCGTCCAAGCTGAACCAAGAGCCCTGAACAACCAAAAAGCATCTCTGTGCTAGGTTACAGGACGAACCCAGACGTATTCTCAAGATACGATACAAGAGTCCCACAGACTCGGCACATGGACCTCTGTCTCTGAAAGATTCGGAGGAGGCGCTGCTGAGTCGCTTTCGCGATCCCCCGGGTGGGTGGGTGCCGTGGGATTGAGATGCTCTTGTCCAAGATTCGGCGTAGGCACTGCCGAGTCGTCGTCACGATCTTCGGGAAGGCGCACATGGGTAGGTTTGAGATGCACTCGTCCAATGCCATCCTTCATGAACTCTTCCCTCTTGAGCTCCACGACGGCTTGAACACCACGCACTATTAGAATCTCCGATTAGAATCATCAATGGACGGGCTAGCACAAAGAGCACACCAGGTAAATCCCTCTCCTCGTCGCGCTCTCCACCGATTCTCATATTGGCAGCATAGACGAGATGGTCGATCCAAGGACCCTTGGATTGGACCAAGGGATCCTTCGAGCTCTTCTGGAGCATCTTCCATGTCGTCAGAGGCATCATCGGGCCATTCGACAGTATCCTCTTGGTAAAGATTCTTCCTCCCGGTTCGAACATCAACGTCACTATGAGATCCCCGCATATCCGGCGCCGCTGACGATCCAAGGGATGTTCGAAGAATGGATCGGGATGTCCGCGCCGCTTGGCCTCCTCCGCGATGGAGACGAGGGTCACGTTCGTTGAGATCGTGTACGGTGGGATGCGCCCTGCGTCGATGGCGACCGACATCTGCTCTTCGCCTGGAGCCTGTTCCAGGGTGATCACTACTGCCATCCTCTCAAGTTCCTCTGCGAGATCGCAGTCTGGATTCGCCTTGATCAACGCCCCTGGTAGAAATTGAACGGCAGACGCATCGTGCGCCTGCATGAGTGGTGGCTCGCCACGTCGATGGGGGTGAGAGGTCCGGGGTGGATTTTGACATAGCAGGTCTTTCTATGGATTTTCCAGTGCAGCTTTTGGTGCTCAGATCTGTTCGATTCGATTCAGTACTACATTGGGCTGGCACCCGGAAAAGATGCGCGAACCCGCAATAAAACGCCGCTCTGCAAGGACACATTTTCAAGCCCTTTTCGTCCGATGTCATTCGATACGGGACCGTAGAGCAGCACACCTCGCAGGCATGGAAATGAGGGTGGCTGACGCGCATTGGGACTTCGGGGAACTGGCGTCGGCGTCGGGAACAAAAAATGGGCGTCTCCTGCTTACCTCAAACCATGCAACGCAAGTTCGAGAATTCGCGGAACCCCACAACGTGCCAGTGGACATTATGATTATGTTACACGATGCATGCGCGTAAAACTAAAAGGCACCAGGACCAATCCAAGACGTAAAAACTAGAAAGTGCCCACCGTCGTTGCACCCTCGGATCGTTTGGAACAGAGATTGGGCGAGACCTCGCGAGCGCACGACCACTGGGATTCGGAACCTATGAGGCATTTTCGTGCAGAGCCTGTGTCCAACTGGATTGACTGCGTGGCCCGCGCAACGTTTGAGCCCCACATTTCCTGTTTCATAGCATTGACTGGCTAGATTCTGTGGAGCTCGAACGGACGATGCAATATTGTCAATGTTGTGGTGAGAAGAGGCCCGGTCACGTGGTTGAGTCGTGATTCCGTCGCGAGGATTGGATGGGGAAAACACAGCACAACAATGTTCAGTTTTATTTCACTTGTTCGCGGATAGTACCCAAGAATATAAGGCGAGGTATTTTATAGGCTGGAATCCCGGATTATGCATCCCTTCCCAGATTTAGCAGTGGTTGAAGACATGGACGACGCTGTACTTATTACTATGCGGGGCCATTGCACCAACAACAGCCTGACACTATAACGTTCCTAAGTCAGATATGTGGCCTAACGTATTACAGGGTCCTTGCGCAAGGGCTGCAGAGAAATTTGGATTCACGATACTGCTGGTGGGCTAATTTATCATTTCAGCGCGGCGGTGAAGATTCGTTATGGTTAAATCCACATGTTACATTTCGGCCACATTGCATTCAATAATGCCAAAGAACGATGTCTCAATCTTCCATCTTCCATTAAATCCACCACTGTCGGGCTGACATACTCATTCTGAAAGAATACACGTGAATGTTCGGTGGGTAAATTCAGTAGCGTCAATCACTAACCACCCGAATTTTAAGCTGTTCGTAGGCGCCCCGTCTAATGTGTGTCCGCCCAGACTCTTTCTGATCGAGGCTGTGCGTGGAACCACTCGTCTTGAGTTACGACCTTCCTATCTAAACGGGGGCCTGAGATGTTGAGGTGTCTCGACAGGGCAGCCCCATTCTCCTCCGCTTCCTTCGCATCTTCTGCAGCGCACTCTGTTGCCTCGAATGCACACTTCAACCAGTAAGTCCAGCTGCTGAACACTCCATTATGCGCGTAGTCTCCTAACGCTTCACCTGATTCTGACTCTCCGTCTCGATCTGGATCCCCATATTCCGCCTCACCCTCGTAGTTGGGGGTCGGGAGCGCATACACCAGTGTGAGCAGACGGGTTTTTCGCCCAGGACCAGCCACGTCATGCAGTCATGCCATACCAGAAGAGCAGGGACGTCAACTTCTACCCGCTCCTCGATTTAGCCCCAACATTTGTAAGGGAGGCCTGGCCAGCAGCAGGCGATGACGGCCTTGGCCATTCAAGGATCCAGATGCGAAAGTCGTCGGGAATGTAGTCGTGTTGATCCAGAAGCGCATCGATGTACGCCTGGCGATCGAAGGGACGGAGATTTTCGAAGCCGCATGGGCGCGACTGTTCGAAATTGGGGATTCGATGATAGTAAAGTACTGATTGAGCAGGCCGCGGCGGGTTGATCGATATTGGAGAGCGGAACGAGAGTCCTCCACAATGTGCATACACGCAATCAAGGATTTGAGAGGGCAATGAGGAAATATCTGAAGTAGGATCTCGTTCGACAAGTCGAGTAGCTGGGGCATGGGAGCCTTCGAGAGGATGGTGGTGGTAAAGGACAAGCAATGATAAAAGTGTCGGACCTGTACTGAATGCCAATACTTGCCGTTGGTCCACATCTGAGATTCCATTAAACACGGGAGTTGACCGTATCACACGATACACCTACGGTTCGGCTTCCTCCAAGCTTCCTCTAAGAAATCTGAAATCGTCGAACGAAGGCCAATCAGCTCCAACCGTGTCCAATTGTATCCTCAGTGTCGAGACGTGATGACTGTACCGAACAGAAGTTCAGCCGCATTGACGTCCCCGTGGAACCTTGTTGAAGTTGAGACGAATGCATAAAAGAGAAACCGTCATAAAGTCACCCTGATAGTATACACTGATGTCTGCATGGAGTGGTCAGAATGAATCGCAGCGAAAAGAGACGACTCACGGAGGTTGATAATGTCTCCTTCTTTCAACTTCTCTGATCGGGAATACCATGGCAAATGACTTCGTTGATTGATCTGGCGAAAGAGCTCACAAAATGCTGAACAAATATGAGTTGTGCGTTAACGTGCAGACGGATTTTGGGAAATTTGCGCGTTTCGTTGTAGCGTCGTGAACAAGCTCATCTATCTCGTCCGTGGTGATTCCTGGCCGCACAGCCGCTGCACCGAGATCAAGGATTTCACGAGACATCTGGGGATGAATTCAGACTGAGACATACGAAAGATGTTTCTAAAGGTTGGCTGGACTCACCCGGCAGATGGTCCTCATCTTCTCAATCTCCTCTGCATTTAATATGTGAATAGGCTGTCCCGCAGCCCGCATCTCCGACTTGGGAATCCCTGTTCAATCCTCAGAGGACCGTTCCAGCGACGCGAGGTTGGAATTTTTACCGTCCACTGGGAGTTGTATGTGCTCCAGGATCTTGCGTTTTGAAGAGAAGGGATACGCAGGTCGCATTGGCCCGGTAAAGTTGTAGCGTGGAAACAGATTGTAGGTTCCATCTGACGCACAAGGTTCAGGCTACGAACGGTGCTCTAGTTGACGAAGAGTACCCGTGTTGGCGGCGGGATCGTGCTTCTTGAGATTGTGGATGATTTTATGGGTTTACTAGAGCACCGTCAACGACTCGGGGCAGGAAGGAGCGCGGAAAAGACGCGCCCCTGTGTGGAGATCAGACGAGGGACCCGTAATTCGGCAAGCGACTCACATCCTGACTTGAAGCATTCTTGACCGTAAAAGAATGATCCTCGAATTCCAAGGCTGGCACCACATCTGGGAGAGGGGACGGACACGACAAGAGTTGCGAGTTGGGCATTCGAGTCGGGAGGGCGGGTTGCCATTAGGGCATTCAGAACTCTGCAAGAGGTCATTGTGTTGTGACAAGTGTAAGTAAATTACGGGTCCGATCCCTTTGGTAAGTACTGGACGGATCACTTTCCGCGTGGACGGTAGTAACGACTTGTTAACAATATAGCAAGATCATAAGGTAGGTGTAAAATATCATACTATCTATCGGGAACGGGTGCTGTAAATACATGGAAGATGGATGGATGTGAGATGGAGAACGTGCGGTGGTTTAAATTATATGCGAGAAACTCAAAAAAATATATGGAGATGCAGTATGCGTGTAGAGGGATGCAAGAAATGGGGGAGATGAAAGCAATGCGAATTAGGAAAGCGTACGGTAGCGTTTTTGCTGAGTCGGAGTCTGCCTCGTGGCACCTCCTTCTTTGGCTTTACAACAATCACAAGTTTAGTGATTGTACGGGACCACTTCGAGTTTGAATGCAGTCGCAGTGTCGCTGCAGGCTTTGCGCAGGGCCCTTTAACGAGATTAACACGCTTCCCGTTCTGAACGCTCGCGACACACACCTGTAATGTGGCACGCCAAAAATCTCAACAAGCATCTGCTCGTTCGCAGTGATCCACGACGCCGGCGGCAGGCCTCGCGTCGTTCGGTAAATTCCCTGAGGAAGATTCTCCTCAAAGACAAGAGTGACGATGCCGATAAGAAGACATTGAACCAGGTTTAGAATGTCGTTGATCGGAGGGCATATTTTCCGCACGGACTCGAATATGTCGCTGTGAAATACCATCTGCCACTGGACGCGTCGTTCTGGCGAGAAAAATGACGACGCATGGACAGGAAGCTGCAGACGGAGTGCGGGGCCTGCCGGAAGGCCCACGGACGAACGCCAGATAGAGGATGTCTCGACCGAAAAAAGCATCCGAGGATCCGACACTGCTGCTTCAGTCCAACGGTGGCGATGAATCAAGTCGAGCTTGAGGGCATTTAGATGACGATGCGCTCTGCTGTAGGTGACTCCCAAGGCGTTGGCGGTGGTGAGGGGAATACGCGTCCGTCTGGCCCACTCGTCCATATTCTTGACGTCACTTGAAAAAACGACCTCGGCCCGCGCAGGATTTCCTTGCATGGCGGTGGGAAAATGAACAAGGGGTGGAGATATGCTTCCGAGGAGATTGAGAATGGCGGCGGGCCAGGGAAAAGAGGGACATACGCGGATATTTGGCGGTGTGTACTGTGTACTGTGGGCGGGGGGCGGCGGGTGGACTTGGGGCGAGGAATGGAGGAGGCGGACAGGCGCGTCTCTCCCTTAAGAGGCTCCCGCCGTCGGTTTCGTGCCGGCAAAAATTACAATAACCCATGGGCCTCATCGACACCGTGGATGTATTTTCAGGGCAACCATCTCCATTTTGTCCAACTTCCGTCCCAAACGCCCGCTTTTGGCCCAAATCTCGTCTATACATGGCAATTACATACTCCCGCGATCTGGCAAGTTTCAAATTTCTATTCTGTCCCAGCTTGCTAGAATCGCTTGTTTTCCCAGGTTCGCCGGCCTTATTTTTTTATCCTGGCAACGCTCTAAACGAGGGCCAAAGCCCGAAAGTTTATTGAAACACAGGCGCCCAGCAACGTCACGATCGGCAAATCTCAGATTACCGCATTCAACTGTGGCCGAGAAAAAATTCCTTTCGCATGTCCGTGGCACCGTCGGTGCCTTCCCAGCTTCTGCTCTCCTCTTCAAAGCTCGCGAACCAAAGCTAAAATGCACTTCCATCAATTGCACTTTGGCCTCCATATTGCACTTGATCACAATTTGAGCGCCGGATAAGCGCCCGGGCCCAGGGCCAAAGCGCTTCAACAATGGAACCATGCGTGACCTTCGCGACTATTTCCCCCGTATTTTGAATTCGTGATTGTGAAGGACGGAGGCAAATTAGCCGGCGCGACGCCAATCACGAAAAAAAAAAGTCAAGTTTTGACTGACGCAATTGGACAACGACCGAGTTGTTATAAAGATTCAGACTTGAATACTTACGTCGATGCTCATGAGACGACAGGTCCGCTAACTCGATGGGTCTCCGTCAAATTTCTGATTGTCTATTTGACAGACCTGAAAAGTACGCCTCGAGTCAAACCGAACAGTACCTACTAATTACATACGAGTGGAGGAGTACAATAACTCATACTTGATTCACACACGAAACTGAAATCAGGAAGACGCGTAGTGTCCAAGCTACATCTCTTGGACTGCGCTCTTTTTTCCATCGGCGTCGGTGAATTGAGAATGTGGTTGGAGGCAGCTGCAGTTACCTCCAACAGCCCCTCTTTCCGGGCCGGCAAGGGCCGGTACCATCAGCAGTTGTAAACAATCAAATCCGGCTTACAACCTCCTTCAGCAAAGGCCTATAGGTGAAGGGCTTCTACGTGCCTGGTGTAATCTACGTCGGGGGTCTTTTTTGGCAATCTCTTCTTGCGTCATGAACGAGGATAAGCCCTCGGAAACAACTCGGAAACGGAGCCGGAATTGGGAGGGGCGGGGCGGAGGAGGATGGAGTGTCCGTTCAATGCATTTAGTGATGCTCAGGGCTCGGCTCGGCCTGGAAGCCCAGGCTTTGACCTGGCTTGAGGCGGCCTGGGCCTCAGATTTCCCAGGCCCGAGCCCGAGCCCCCATGCTGGGCCTCAAGCCCAGGGCTTGGGCTTGGGCCCGGCCTGAGGGGAGATTTTATAAACCGAGGAGAGGAGTGTTTCTATCTCGATAATTAGTGGTTTGGATCCCCAGAACATACATTTGATAGCTGAGGGACTCCGTGCTGACATTTTGAACCATGCCGCGCAGAATTTTCCTTTTGCGGACTCGTAAGTTGAACTTTTCGGTATCCGAGAACTGATTTCGTGGGTATCCACAGCGGAATTTGTTTATTGAAGCGGAGTAGAAGACCCTGACTGGCCTGACTTCTGTATTCTTTCATTTGAAATCCAGAAATGACCAGGCCCTGGCTTCAGGCCCTGCCTCGGGCCTGAAAATTCTCAAGCCCGAGCCCTGGGCCCGCCCAAACCTGACGTCGGGCTCGTCCCGTCTCGGGCTTAGCAGGGCCCGGCTTGGCGGGCCTAGGGCTTGAAGCCGAACCTTGAGCGTCACTAAATGCATTGGCGTGCCATTCAGTGGGCGACGGGAAGGATAATATCCGAGGGTTGTGACTCGGTAGATCATATTGCGACGCCGGAAATAAGCTATGGAACTTATAACTAGGACGCAAGGTCGGTCAGGAAGGGGTTTCGACAACGGGCCCCGAAAGACCAACCTTTCCGCCAGTCTGCTCCAGAGCGTAGAAGGGCTTGTTTGCTGCCTTGGCTATGATAGCGATGTTAGGGAGCCAATTACATTAATGAGAGCGCCGCTTTCTACGACAGCATCGGACCCAACGAGCACAAAATCCACTTTGTCCATCGCCTACGCGACGGCAGAGTCCAGGATGACGGTACAGGGTATTTCGGCCGCAGTTAGTACTTCTGCTGTTTTAATCCTGCAACAAGTGAGAAGGCGATAACATCTCTCGTGGAAGACACAAACTCAAGATCACGACTACGGTTACGGTCAGCTTTACTGCAGAGAGGTGCTGACCTGATCATATTATTTTGCTTCTATGAGCCGACAGTAAAGTCTCCATTACCACTCTCGAATACGAATGGGTCAAAATCTTTATAAATATGGTTTGACGATTGGGAATCCGGAAAAGAAGGTTTGGGGCCTTACCACGGTGTCGGTTTTGGCGAAGTCAATACAAATCCGGACGATTCACTCAGAGATTTCCCCGAATCCATGCATTCATGCGGCATCGCTTTATTCTGGCACGAGGGCGACCACTAAGCACAGTGACCAGCGGATCCCCAGCTGCTCAACAAAATTAACCCCAACAATGACATATCTCTGCTCAAGCACATCCGCATCATTTGTCCAGAACTGCATCTCCGAAGACGACGTCGAGAAGATCGCGAACGAGACCGAGTCCTTCCAGGTCTCTATGCGGCGGCCTTTGTGGAGCACCGGGTTAGCTGTCGGGCTCAAGGTCGAGAGCGTTCCGGCGTTGGATAGCTTTACGCGAGGAAGTACTTAAAATGTTAGGATTCCGTCTGAAGTCTGAACGCGCCGTAGGATGCACTCACTGAGACTTTCACAGATTCACGGACCCGAGCGCAGCGTGGTATTCCGTTCCGGAGCACGAAACAAGGCATTATAACTCGCACATAACCCTCACGAGGGACTCCAAGGAGGTGTACGGCACTATCGGAAATGCAGTGGAATTATATTGGGGTGCCGTCGACGACTACCTTGGATCGGGACGCGACCGACTAGAGCTGATAATACGAGGGATTATTCTGTACAAGGATGGGCCGTTCGGTCCCCATCTCGTCAAATACAGCCCATTCGGGGGGCGTGAAGTCCGGTCTATTTGTGCGTCGTTCGATCACTGCCTGCTGCTGTGTCTCCTTATTCGGCATAATTCAGAAGGGAATTAGAACTGGCTTAAACGCGCAGTATCGGTTAGCAGTAACATTCGTGTCACGTAGAAGCCCCCCTTTTACCAAAAGCTTCGTGTCGCAATTCGCTTTTGTGATTCCCCGATCGATCGCAGCCAGCCAGCCTAAGTATAGGGGCAAATATCCCAACGGGATCTAATCATGTTCCTCGGTGTAGGGTTCCCGGTGTCCAGGCTATTGAAGGGCATGACGTCGGTTACGAGCCATTAGTGATTGTGCAGCGGATGGAGATCCGGTGTGACCCTCAGCGCTAGATAGACATCGAGGAGCGTGGCGACGAGGGATATGCTTATTTCGAGCGTCTGGATGGCCTAACGGAGCAACGAGTCTCGGTGGCAAGTCTCTCGGAGAGCAAGAGCCCGCAGAGAACAGTACTAGTCCTGGCGTCGGAGAAAATATGCGAGGCTGTCGAGATAGTCGCTCGTGATGTTGATCTCCTCGACCACAGGGCCGATAGCAGTTTCAGAAGTTGCAGGAGGTGCAACGTCAGCTTGCGGAGATGCGGCTCATTTCGCTTTTTGAGAATATGGCTGAGCGGCCTTGATGACGCTTCAAGGCATTCGAGTCTGAGCTCGTAAATGCGAATATACTGTCCTGTACTCTGCTCTGCGCTGTAGTGGTAATTTGAGACTAATCAAAGCTCCAACCATATCCATTTTTAAACGTTTTAAACGGTTAAAACCGTTTCTTTTTCCATTTAAGTAGTTTGCGGACCTGGGTAATCATCGGTGCCGAGTGCTGCCGAAAAATAAATTGCGGGCCAACGAGCTGGTTTTTTTTGATTTATCTGTATGGCCACCTTGCAATTGTGCGAGTCCATATCTCCCAGTAGTTCATTCAACTGCATCGCCAGAGTCTCAGAAAGTCTCAGATTCAGAGCAGCCAGAGCAAGCCAGGGGAAACTTCTTGAAAAGCCAGGATTTCCGGTGGATGAAAAATGCATGGGAAATGATGTATATCCGATTCTCCACAGACAGGTGGCTGATTTCTTGCCGTGGAATCGCAGTCGCATTCGGTACGGCAGACTTGGAGTGAGAGCCAACAGCTGGCGACCGGGGGCCTCGTGATCTGTTACCACCACCATCTTTTGGTGGGGGCAACACCCCGAGGCCTCCCCCGCTGCTGCAGGCAGCGGGGGGTGCGCGCGAGCTCCCCCCACCGCAAAGATGCGGACCCCCCGAAGCGGGGGTGGTGCAGAGACGCACCGGCGAGGAAAGAAGCCAGCTGGACGGATACACATCTTGCAACACTGGACGAAAGTCCGCCCCAGAATAGAGGACGACCTAAAAATATAAATAAATGAGACACAAATATATCTTATTAGAAACACATAGGACATAGTTCGCGCGAGGGAGTACGAAGAGGAGACTGCGAGGCATCTCGACGCCACGTAGGCGCCCTGGGCGCCATCACGCGGAACTGCACAGGAGCTATAAATACCCACGAAAACGCCCAACGTAACTCAGAACGTAACTCCCAAAAAAAGAAAACTCCCACCAACGTCAGAACGTCAGAATCCCCATGGACCCAGTACAGCCCGAGGAACATCAACAAACGCCGGACACGTCGCCGGCGAAGAAGGCCCACCGCTCTGACTCCGCCCAAGACGCTCCCAGCCAGGTCGCTCCCCACCGCACGACCCAAGAACGCCCGTCCCCGGCCCCAGAGCAACGTAAGGGGAGCGCGGCTCATAGGGCCCGCGATGACGCCAGCCCCTTCCTCCTACCTGCCCCCACCACGGCCGCGGCCACGCTCACGCTAGGCCCAGTGTTCCCCGCAAGACGTGGCAGGAACAGCTCTGCCCGCGCGGACCGTAACCGCGACAACTCGGTCTCACCTACGGGATCCCGCAGCAGCCACCTCAACATCGGGAGGGCTGAAACCGACGTCGAGGACCTGGAAGACACCCAGGAAGTTGGGGAAGGTGAGCAGTAGTCCGTTTACGAAAAAATTTAATGCCGAACACCACAATCGCAGATGTCCTCATGGGCGACGGCGACGCTGACGACAACGCCACCATCGTGCCCGACGCCGCTGGCGGGGCCCTGCCGGGGCCGATTGCGCCACCCCCGTTCGTCCTTAATGCAGCGATGGTGCAGATCGTCGAGCAGGTCGCGCAGGAGGCAGAACAGCATGGCGGGGGCTTCCAGCCCCAGGTCTTCGTCTTCCAGAACGCGGCGGGGCCGCGCTTCCCCCCTCCCGCTCCTGGCACAGTCGCGGCTCTTGCCGCTGGTGGCGCGCCCGTCGCGCACCACATCTTCCAGCCGGCGGCGCACCCCCCCGCGGCCGGTCAAGGGGCTGCGCCCCTGCAGGCGCCCGCACCTATCCAAGGCGCAGCGCCCGCACCCGCTCCAGCCGCACCACCCGCCGCAGCGGGAGGAGGGCCCCGCCTCGTGTTCCCCGACCGCGCAGTCTTCGCCGCCGAGGTCCCAACCCACCGCGACAGCAACCCCCACAAAATGGCTCCTGCGCAGCCTGCCGCGCCTCCCGCGAATGCCGCCGCCGCCACCGCCGCCCTCCGCCAGCCCAACGAGGGCAATTTCCGCCTGACAGTCGCGGGTCTCCACAAGTACCTCGAGAACGCGGACCCCAAGCTCGCCAAGGCCGTACGCGCCGAGCCCCAAAACTTCCTCCTCGTCATCGTGCATCTCGGCGGCCCCGTCGCCTTCAGCAAAATTACCGACATTCCCCAGCGCACCGTCACGGCAGTCGCTGGTGAATGCGATGCGGCGTCGATCAAGGTCGCCTCCCTGGGCAGGGCGGACACCGAGTACGGGAAGAACTTGGGAACCGGCACCACCTACGCCCCACCGTACGCCTTCGTCGCGAGGGTCCCCGATGTGGCAAAGCAAAACCGCATACTCGCGGTCGCCACCTACGGCGTGTCCGAGGATTTCGCCTTCAGCGTCGCACGCGCCGACCCCCTACTCGTACCCTGGATCGCCGGGTTTTGGGAGACCGAGATAGGCCAGGGCGAGGAAGGCTTCTACTGCAAGGTCCTCCGCGGCATCCTGGGCGAGGTGGTATACACCACGCCCACCATTCGTCTCGCCATCGACCGCGTCACGCCCGCGAACGATACCCGACCCCTCGACGTCCGCATCCTCGAGATGGTGCGCACCATCGACGTCCGCTGGGACGCCCTCATGAACGCCCTCGTCGCCTACATGCGCCCGTGCACGACGGATGCCCAGCTCTGGGAGTCCGTCGTCAACGAGATCTGCGGGCTCGAGCTCGTCGACGAGGTCGAGTTCGCCATCTTCAAGCCCGTCCTCGACCCCAAGAAACCTACCCTCGGCCCGCGCTGCATCAACTGCAAGAACGAGTGCCACATCCTGCGCGGATGCCCGGTCTTGCATAGCGGCCAGACCTGGTGGGGCCCCAAGAAACAGATCAAGGACACCGTGACCGGGTTGCTCGCACGGGGACGCGGAGGACGCGGCGGCGGCGGTAATGGCCAGCCAGCTCCCCGCGCACGCAGCCGCTCCCGCGCACGCGGGCGCGGCGGTAACCAGGGCTAGTGTGTCGTACTAACCCTGCCGCGGCGCTATCCAAATTCTTCCGTCGCACGTATTGAAATAATCCCCCCTCCCCCATATAAAAATTCTATATGCGTACATACAATGTACGCCGCGTAGCTTGTCCATGAATGGATTTCTGTGCTCTCTTCCATGCCAGCGCGAACTTAAGAAACACCGAAAAAGGAAACTTCAAAACATGACGGTAAATTCTTAACGACGATACACTGAGTCTAATGCACGGACAGGGGAACTGGCACAGGACGGCTGCATATGCATGCAAGCTACCGAGTACCATGGAACCACCCCCCACACGAGAGACTCTGGGAGGACTCACAAGTACCCGGTTCTGGGACCGGAAGAAGACGCGCCCATTGGGCGTGCAGCCCTAACCCGCCAAATATACTGACCGTGCGCTTTCGCGCACGGGACAGGAAACGGGGGAGGGTTTCGCGTAGCTGATACTGGGACGTTTCACGACGGACCGGTAGAAGCTACGCCGCAACGGCGGGGGTTCACTACAGTAGCCCGGGGTCCGCCGGCCAGCAGTCCTGGCATGATGCTGGATTGTTCATCACGCTCCCAAGAGGTGTGACGGAACAACCGGCATCAACCCCACCCCAGGTAGGATTTCCCGTTAGACTCTAGCGGGGTCGAAGCGGTTCCTTCTCACCCCGCGGCAAATTTTATTAACTATGATGAAACTAACTTTGGTGAACAACTCGGTACAGGGATAACGTCGTCAACGGCCGGAGGGAGCGGGAGCTCCGCCACCGGCTCCCGCGATCCCAATGAACGCCGTAGGACTGGAGGGGATGGTGTGGTCAGTCGCCCGGAGACGAATCGGGTCGACTACGTTCCTCCCAGCGGGAGGAACATACACACCCGACCAGTCAATGATGGGCTATTGCCCACACTACCTGCTGCTTCTGGCATGCAGGAGGGTGCATCACGTACCCAAGCGCCCGAAGTGGCGCCGAGGCAGGAAATACCTCGGACCGATTGGGGTCCACCTCGCGAAGCCGAGGCTCGCGCGGAAAGCGCAGGCTATCGAGATAACGATAGCCACGGCAGAGAGCCAAGAGTCGCAAATGACGACCGTAGAGCCAGGCAGGCTTCCGCGGAACTGTTCCGAGAACAGAACAATCTGAACGCAGAGACCAACCAGACCACACCACCAGAAGAAATAGGTGATCGCCCACCTCCAGGGCCTCCGCCTGAGAACGACGACCAGAATGAGGCGCAAGGAGATGGCCTTGACGACGAGACAGAGGAGGAAAGAATGGCACGATACCAGAGGGAGTGGGATGAATTCATTGTGGGAGTCCATATAGATCACCCTAACTTACCAGATCCCCCCGCCGATCCTCCACCAGCGGGGCCGCCGGTACCACCGGCACCCGACAGAATATACCCTGGACCTCCGGCTAGAGTACGTGGACGGGGCTCGAAGAAGAATATGAAGTCTTCAATTAAAGTCTCGGCGCTGAATATCCGCGGCCAAGGACACACAAATGTATACCACCCGAGCAACAAATGGTATGAACTGTGGCAGGTCATGAGGGAGCAGAAAATTGGTGTCATGATAATAGGCGAAGCGCACATGGACGAGGAAAGGAAAGCAGCTATTGATAAGCTATTCGGACGGGTTCTGAGGGTAGACTACACGAAACACCAGATGACCGCAAACGCAAAAGGTGTTGCAATCGTCCTAAATAAAAATATGGTGAAAACCGGGACCGTTAGAACGAGAGAAATTATCCCCGGACGAGCAATGATTACAGAAATGGAGAACGTAGACGGCTCACCTCTCTCGATTTTAGGGATATACGCCCCAAATGCACCCGGGGAGAACGCGGCCTTCTGGGCCACGATTAAGGCATACTTCGAGAACAACCCGAACGTCCGCAGACCAGACGTGATGGGGGGTGATTTTAATATGGCAGAAGACGCAATAGACAGACTACCGCCCAGAGCCGAACACAACGGCCCCGTGGATGCGCTTGACGACCTAAAGACATACCTCGGACTCATGGATGGGTGGAGGGAAACATTCCCCACGACCCGGGCGTACACATACCACCAGTCTGAAGCCCAAGGGGGCTCCCAATCTCGTATTGATAGGATATTAGTCAAAAGAGGAACATTCGAACAGACATTTGAATGGGAGATACAGACCGTTGGAATTGAAACAGACCACCGCATGGTATCGATGCAAATCACAACTGAGGATGCCCCCACTATCGGCCACGGTAGATGGGTTTGGCCCGCGCACCTCATGAGTGACAGGACATTGACGGAGTACATCCATGAACGAGGGATAGCAATGCAGAACGAGATAGAGACAATGGAGCGAGAAGGGACAAGAAGCCCGGAATACAACGTGCAGACGATATGGATGAAATTCAAGAAGGAGATAGGGGATAAGGCACGCGAACGTGCCAAAATTATCATACCCAAGATCACCCAAGACATCGCGGAGCTTGAGGCCAAACTGGAATTAATAAACTCGGACGATGAGATGACAATGGAGGAGAAGAAACTTTCCAGTGTTGTGTTAATGGAAAAACTAGATGTCCTCGAGAGGAAGAGACATAGAGATGCGCGCGCGAGCGCACAAATCCGTAACAGGCTGGAAGGTGAGGTCATTGGACCGTACTGGACAAAGATCAACAGGCCCAGCAAACCCCGAGAGATAATCCAGAGGCTGAGAAAAGACACCCCAGGAGATGGCCCCGTGGAGTATGAGAAAGATTCCAGAAGAATGGCGACGATGGCAAAGAACTACCACAAAAAAGTACAATCGGATCGGGCGGACACACCACCTGAAGTCAGAGAAGGAGCAATAATAAATGTACTGGGACGCACTGCAAGAAAGACGACAGTCGAGCAGACGGAAACCTTGAAGAAGAAACTGACAATCGAGGACGTCCAGCTAGCACTAAGAAGGTCAGCAAACGGCAGAGCACCCGGACTGAACGGAATAACATATGAAATATGGAAGACGCTTGACGGCCGGTACCGGACTGCAATTAAACTGGATAAACCCGCATTCAACGTCCTAAATGTGATGCTCCAGGTCTTCAATGATATTGAGACGCACGGAATGGCCCCCGGAACAAGCTTCTCCGAGAGTTGGATGTGTCCATTATACAAAAAAAACGATAGGGCAGATATTGCGAACTATAGACCTATATCTCTCCTAAATTCGGACTACAAGATATTCACTAAAGCACTTACCATAAAGCTGGCCATGATAGCCCCAGACCTTATTCATCCTAACCAAGCGGGCTTCGTGCCGGGACGGCAAATCCGCGATCAGATATGGTTGACTAAAAGAATTATTGAGCTGGCGGAAGCCGAGGAGAAAGATGGAGTTATCGTCGCTCTAGACCAAGAAAAGGCCTATGACAAAATAGAGCATGACTACCTCTGGCGCGCGCTCGACAGCTACGGGATCCCTGATGAATTCATCAGCACAATCAAAGCCCTATATAGCGACGCCTACACCTACGTTATGGTAAACGGTGAGAAGAGCAAAACAGCATTTAAAGTAACCAGAGGAGTGCGGCAAGGGGACCCTCTGTCATGCCTCCTATTTGATCTGGCTATTGAGCCGCTGGCAGAATCGTTAAGGCAGTCAGACCTGAAAGGAATCAAGATCAAAGGGAGGAGAGAAAAACTCATAGCTACCCTGTTCGCGGACGACACAATGGTGTACCTGGACGCGGATGACGACTTCGGCGCCCTCCTCGAGATACTCGATGAGTGGTGCATTGCCGCTGGTGCCAAATTCAATATCAGCAAAACGGAAATGATCCCAATCGGAAGCATAGACCACCGTGACCGCGTGCGTGCAAATCGATTCGTCAACGGAATCGGAGGCACAATGATTCCCAACCACATTAAGATCGCAAAGGAGGGCGAGCCAATACGCACCTTGGGAGCCTGGGTAGGGAACAAGGTAGGGCAGATAGATACTTGGGCTCGAACGCTTGAAAAAATTGATGAAGCCCTCGACCGATGGGAGATGGGGCACCCGTCCATGGAAGGCAGGCGCCTAATAATCCTCATGGTAGTGGGGGGTATGACCCAATACCTTGCCACTGTGCAAGGAATGCCTAAAACCGTCGAAAAGAGACTGGAAAAAAGAATAAGGAAGTTCCTATGGGCGGAAAAGACAAGTGTCACCGTTAATAAAGAGACGGTGTACGCGCCTGCAGAGGTTGGAGGCAAAGACCTCCTGGATATTGTCGCAAGAAATGAAGCAATAACTGTGACATGGCTGAAGACGTACCTCAGCTTCGGCCCAGAACGCCCCCTCTGGTGTTTTGTCACAGACGAAATCCTGGCGAAAGGAATAGATAGCAGGGACGCGAAAGGCGTCCCTGAAGAAATGAGGATGAATGCGTACCTACAATCCTGGTCGCCTAAACGGTCCGCAGCCTCTGTTGGAAAGGACATTGCTGATATGATGAAGGTCGGACGCACCTACAGTGTCGACATGGAGGTAATGGCCGTATCGCGAGAAATCCAAATGTCGATGCCGGTATGGTACCACCGCAAATCGTATGCCGACAGATCGGTGTACAACAACGATGTAGAGATTGTCCAGTGTCTGAAAGAAAACCACAAAGTCACCCTGGTCAGAGACGCGGTGAGAACCGGACAGAAAATGGATGCACCAAGGCACAAACCTACAAACAGATGCCGCTGCGCAACGTGCCAGATGACGCGTGCAGTGACTAAATGCCGAACCCCGCACGAGTGCTACTCCAGAGCAAGAGACCTGCTTGATGTGCTGCATGAAAAGTGGGACCCAAGACGACCCCAACCAGAGGACTACGAGGACAACGCTCCTCCAGCGGGCGATCCAGAACAAGAGACAGTAGATTTCGACCCCCGTATAACAACACAGGGGACGATCGCGGACACATTCCGCATTTTCACGAAAGGCAGCCCCCGGAACCTGTTAGGAAGGGCTCCGAGAACCAGACATGAGCCAGACCCCGACGCAGAGACAGCGACGGTATACACCGACGGTTCAGCACTGCGCAACGGCCAGGAAGACGCACAGGCGGGCGCTGGAATTTTCTTCGGTGCTGAGGACCCAAGAAACAGGAGTATAAGAGTCCCAGATGAAATAGGACGATCGAACAATGTTGGCGAGATAGTTGCGATAAAAGAAACCCTAGAAGTGTGCCCGCTAGCCACGCCACTGGAGATCAACAGCGACTCGAAGCTAGCCATAGACGGCTTGACAAAGAACCTAAAAAAATGCGAAGACATAGGATTCTTCGGAGTAGCCAACAAGAAACTGCTACAAAAAACAGTGACGAACCTCCGCAGACGCAATGCACGGACATCCTTCAGATGGGTAAAGGGACACGCAGGGAACAAAGGAAACGAAGCGGCAGATGAGCTGGCAGGAGAAGGAAGTGCGAAAGACGTACCCGATCAGATCGAGATGAGGCCGATCCCGGCCCTCATGCTCCCTGGAGCCAAGCTCCAGGTGATGACCCAGTCATTGGCATATAAAATAATAAGAGAGCTGAAAATGAATAAACCAGCGTACCAAGAAAAACTAAAGAGGAAAGCGACGATGAATAACATGGCATACGCGAAGGCAGCAATAACCGACCTAAACGGGGAGACCCCGATGGACGGGAAAATCTGGAAGTCCACGAAACATAAGGATGTATCAAGGAGCATCCGATACTTCCTTTGGATGATAATTCATGATGGATACAAAGTGGGAGGCCACTGGAAAAATATAGAGGGACACGAAGAAAAGGCTACCTGCAGTAAATGCGGAATCACGGAGTCCATGGAACACATTCTCACAAAATGCGAGGCCTCGGGCCAAAGCGATGTCTGGGAAATGGTAAGCGAAGTCTGGAAACTGAAAACCACCGAACACCTACCGACACCCACAATGGGCCAGATCATGTCATGCGCGGCGATCAAACGCGGTGACGCGGGTACGACGCGTCTTTTCAGAATACTGATCTCAGAGTCGGCGCACCTGATTTGGAGACTACGAAAC
Organism: Mycena vulgaris; assembly: GCA_029204335.1. Lineage (NCBI taxonomy): Eukaryota > Fungi > Basidiomycota > Agaricomycetes > Agaricales > Mycenaceae > Mycena > Mycena vulgaris. The sequence continues at coordinate 618,844 of JARGYA010000031.1, forward strand.
GAGAGAGTAATACAGGAAAAAGATCCCGCGTCACCGCGCGAAATATACAACCGCTGGCTCAAGTTGATAAACAACAGACTCGGAATTGACCGGACGCTAACAAACGTAAGAAAATACGGCAGGAAAGCAATAAAAAAGACGCTTGTTCTGAATACATGGAAGAAAGTTCTGAAGAACGAAGAGAATCTCCCCAAAGATTGGACTGGGGAGGCCGAGGTTTTAGTGGGTATCGGGTGAGGCGACGATGATGGGGAAGCAACGGCCTAGGCCGGGGCGTCCCCGGAGTTGCATTATGCCGTAGCCCCACACGACATGTCGCGATATTTCGGACACAAGTGCGCACGCGCATTTCCTCGGGTGGCAAATTATCTCTCTGGCCGGGTTTTAAATTCCAAGGCCTCAAACTAACGGGCTGCGGGCGAACGACTATGTCGGCTCAGAAAATCTAGGAAGCCGCCTCTGGGCTACTAGACAGACTGAGGAGCAGAAATGTTCTCGCGCAAAGCTATTTAAACGTTCCACAAAAAAAAAAAAAAAAAAAAACAGCTGGCGACCACGTGCTGAAACGTGGCCAGTTTAGGGCCGGTCCAAACGCGACACGCCAAATCTAACCAAATCCTGCTCCTCACTCCTTCATCTTGCTTCTTACTTCCGCCCACCATGCGCTTGTCCGCGCTGAGCTCGTCCCTCCTTTTCCTTCTGCTCCCCGCTACAGGGGCCTATGCGGACGCCGGCGGTCTCTATCCCCCGGGCCTCCAACCACTTATTACGAGGGCGAATGTCCTCCTATCCGCTGGCCAGTTTAACGAAGCTGCCAAGGTGTATTCTGAAGCTATAGGTGGGTGTACTATATTATATTGCTTTCTGGACGGGTGCTTTCTAGGGAGGGGGCCCACATCTTTACCGACGACTGCGCATTGGAACGACGGGGCAGACTGCGAGTCCTCGTCGGCTGTGGTTCCGACTCTCGTCGTGCACTGGAACGACGGGCGCGGCACGTCGCTAGAGTCCGGAGCTCCAGGGAAGACTGCGATTCCTCGTCGTCTGTGGTTCTGACTATAGTCGTGCACAATACCTGGTGGTACGCCACATCCCACTCCGACGCGATGTGCTGTGGCCTTTGCTGCACGGCGCGAGTAGCTCGTGGGTGAGCTCGGGTCGCTGATCGTTACCCGTATCCGGATGCGGGCCTTCTTCGGACTCCATCCTGGGCCGCGGGTAGTTATCGGTGCTGCATCACTTGACGCTGTTGCTCTCTCGAAAGGAGAGCTCGGATCGCACGCGAATATCATATTCGCGGCGGCGCCTGTGAAACCGAGGCATCTTGACTTCGGTTCGCGACGGGATGAGGAGTAGGCCTGTGACGCACATTATTTGCATCTCGCTACGCGCCTCCTGATCGATCTGTGGGAGGCACGGGAGGCGAAGGCGAGGCTTCTCGCATATCTACTGCTTTTATTTATCTTCTCATTTCCTCGCCACATACCTATCTCTCTATTCGATTCTAATAATTCACAATTTCACAATTTCTGATATCCTTTGCAGAACAATCCCCCGCCGACTACCTCCTCTACTACAAGCGCGCCTACCGCGTACTTTTCCCTCGGCCGGCACGGCGCCGCCTTAGACGACTTTGCGCACGTCCTCACCTTCACGCCGCTCCCCTCCGCACACCTCATGCAGGCTCGCATCCACACGAAAGACGGCGACTTTGCGCTCGCGCGCGCAGCTCTAAAGCTGTACACCGGCGGCGAGAAGGAGCTGCAGGAGCGGGATGCGCTGCTGCAGGATATCGCGGACGCGGAGGCCGCCGCGAAGCAGGCCGCGCAGGAGCGTGCGGCGCTGCTGTGGAATGCGTGCGGGGAGAGCGCGAGCCGCGCCCTGCGGACATCGACGCACAGCGTCACTGTCCGCAGCCTGCGCGTCGAGTGTGCTCTGGGTGCGGGCGACATCGAGGGCGCCGTCGGCGATATGAGGTGCGGCGGTTCCTCCTCAGTTCCGCGCCACGATTGACTAACAATCTCATAGCCGCCTGACGTCCCTGCTCCCGGAGGCACAGACGCCCGCGGTCCAAGCGCTCATCTTCCGCCTCTCGTTCTTCCTCCTCCCCGCGTCGCCCTGTCGCCTCCAACGCGCTCAAGCAGTGCCTGCACTCCGACCCGGAGTCGCGCCTCTGCCTGCCGCTACACCGCCTCTCCAAGACGCTCGAGCGCGGGTTCACGATGGCGGAGGAGCAGGGCGCCGCGGGCGACTGGCGCGGGGCCCTCGCGACACTCAAGGGCACAGGCAAGAAGGGTGATATCTACCGCCGCTTCCAGGAGGCGGCCGCGGAACAGCTCGCGCCCGCGCACCTCACGTTGTTCGCGCTCGACAAGGGGCAGATCGTGCTGCCGTCTGTGGCGAAGACGTCCCCGCGCCGGCGGAGCCTGCTGAGGGGGCTCTGCAAGGGGCATACGGCGCTGGAGATGTTCCGGAAGGGCGAGGAGTGGTGTCAGGCGTTGTTTGATATGGAGGTGCGGTGATTTTGTTTCACTTGGACGAGTGCTGATGCGTTTGTACAGGGCGGAGAGGAGGACGCAGACGCGCTGCGCGGGCTCGGCGAGGCGCAGCTGGTGCGGGAGGAGTGGGAGGAGGGCGTGCGGTTTTTGGAGAAGGCGTTTGAGGCGACAGGGCGGAGTGACCGCGACGTAAGTGCATCTGTGCGATCCCCTCCAATCTCGCTTAATTGACGGTCGTGGTAGTTCCAAGCGCGCTTGCAGAAGGCACAGCGCCTGCTGAAGCAGAGCCGGCAGAAGGACTACTACAAGGTGCTCGGCGTCGCACGGGACGCGGATGCGCGGACCATCAAGAAGGCTTTGTGCGTTGCTCACTTCTAACTGTCGTTTCCCGTCGATCTGACCCCGCGTGCAGCCGCACGGCCTGCGAAGACGGCGCACCCCGACAAGGGCGGCACGGAGCAGAAGATGGCGGCGGTCAACGAGGCGTACGAAGTCCTCTCGAATCCGGGTGAGCCTCCCCCCTTCTCCTCCCGCCGCTTCATTTATTTGCTAACGCGCGATCCAGAGCTGCGCCAGCGCTTCGACAACGGCGAGGACCCGAACGACCCGATGGCGCAGCAGGGCGGCCACCCGTTCCAGCAGGGCGGACACCCCTTCGCGCAGTTCTTCCAGCAGCAGGGCGGCGGCGGCGGCGGCGGCGGGTTCCAGTTCCACTTCAGCCACGGGCACTAGACGGGGCTTCGGCTGGTGGGAGTGGGGGTGGTGTACGTTTTTGGACGCCTGATATTTACAAGTACTATATAATACTTGGTGCGTGGTCGGAGGCGGGGTGGGATGTATGGGAGTGCTCAAAAGATAGTGTATTGTTTGACCACGTCTCTAGAAGTTATTTCTGCTTAACTTTGCTTCATCCGTCTGCTTTGCTTAGGCGCTCCTGCCGTACTTAGGCGCCCGCGAGAAGGAATCATTGTTGCCATTTCTCGCTTTGACCGTCACGTGGTCTGTAGTTTTCTCCTCCCGCCTCAGAGTCATCGCTCCCCATTCTCTTGTCTAATTTCTGGCGCGGATCTTACCTCTGTGCGCCGGAGGAAGTCTTGGAATATCGTTAAGGTACGTTACTCCGTTGATATCCCCAAGAGCTTGCGAATTCGCCGAAGCACCCTCTGTGTTGTGAGAGGGAACTGTGCACCCTCAAATAGCAGCAGAGGCAATGCGCTGCGAGAGAACTACGGAACGCGGTGTGGTGGGAGTTCCGCGTGTCCTTCAGCTTGCGTAGACCGCGGCGGAAGGGCTTTGCTTTGCATCCTTCCTTATATTCTCATCCTGCTTCCTGCTCACAGTTGGCTAAAACTTAGGATGGATGCGCTCAACTCTCTGGTGGCTCGTCTGAGATCTCCAAGATACGTCGCGCTGTCCTCGCAAGCATCTGGCACCGGGCATTATCGGCAGACCAAAATTACGCGGCGGAGATGCATGGCCTCGCCGTTGGCGGTGGTGGTCATCATCGCAGGGGCCGTCACTGCCTTTGCGGCCTTTGTGATCTTCTCGCCCCGGGGTGCGTCGCTTGCGAGTTTAAAGCAAGGAAACGGTATTGATCATCTATAGGACTGCCGCCGCCTCCGCCGCGAACGGCGATCGAAGCGTTGTACGCGCGGCAATCCGCGAGCCTCGAGCAGGCTGTGGCGCGCTACACGCTCAAAAATGACCGCCCGCCGCCGCGCGGCTACGACCAGTGGTACCGATTTGCGAAGAGCCGGGGCTGCCTCATCGACGAATATGATCAGATACAACGCGACTTTGAGCCTTTCTACCAGCTCGCGAAGGACGACCCGGCGTTCTTCAAGCGGATGGTGGACCGCGGGACGCAGATGGTGCGGCTGTCCATTTGTCGAGTGGCGAGTCCGGGCTGATACGAAAGACAGGCGATTGCGGAGGACATGGGGATGAAGACGTTCAAGGTGGAAAATGGAAAGGTGGCCATGACGGACGACCGGGGAAGCTCGTACAATGGCGGGTGGATGGAGATGCTGCAGAGTGTGAGTACGCTATTCGCCAAAGTAAAGTGCATGGAGTAACTTCGAAACAGATGAAGACAATCCTCCCCGACATGAATATAATTATCAACCATCGGGACGAGCCGCGCGTCGCGTTCGACGCGAGCATTCCCCATGCTCAAGCGGGGGCTCTCAACGCTAGCGACGCCATGCCCTTCCGGAACGCGCCGCGCCCGACGTCCAAGTATTACAAGGACGAGAAGCACTGCATCGTTCCCAACGAGCCCAAAGGATTCATGACGTACGGTAACGACGCGAGCTCTTGTATGTGGGCATCCCTTCTGCTGGCGTAGTTCTAACGCGCGTAGTCCTCTTGTACAGCGCCAGCGCAGATTTCACGACAGATCTGTATCCGGTCCTGAGCCAGTCGAAGATATCCCCTGCTTCTCCGATATCATGTTTCCGAGCGAGGTATGGCAGGCACTTTCGTCGCCCACCCGCGCTGACCGCCCGTCCAGTTCCACTACGCTCGCTCGTCGTGGTCCCCGAAGTACGGGTTCCCGAACAACATCGCCTGGGAGGACAAGAAGTCGGCCCTCTGTGCGTCCATCCCCATAGCCCTCTTCTAACGACCTTGACGGCCGACAGACTGGCGGGGGCAGTCCACGGGCGGGTGGATCAGCGGGACGAACTACCAGCAGCTTCCCGCGCTTCAAGCTGCTCGACATCGCGCGCGCGCACCCGGGCATCATGAACGTCGCCATCTCCGCGTTCTACGAGTGGTTCTGCCAGCTGGACGGGTGCGACGCTGCCGGCGATCAAGGCCGAGTACAACATCACCGGGCGCGCGTCCCCGCGCGAGGAGGGCTACCAATACAAGTACGTCTTCGACGTCGACGGGAACGCGTTCTCCGGGCGCTACCTCGGGCTGCTCAAGTCCGGGTCGCTTGTCTTCAAGGTGCGTAGTCTGTGGCGAGCGGAGCGGGCAAATGCTGATTGGATTGGTGCCAGTCGACGCTGTTCACGGAGTACTTTGACGACTGGCTACGCCCGTTCGAGCACTACATCCCGGTGCTTCCCGACCTGTCGGACCTCGTCGACCGCATCGAGTGGGCGATCGCGCACGACGCGGAGGCAAGGCGGATCCAAGAGGCGGGGCGCGAATTCGCGGAGCGCGTGCTCACTGATGCGCAGAATGACTGCTACTTTGCGGCGGTGCTGCTCGAGTGGGCGCGCCTGCAGGGAGCATAGTAGTGGCGGTATGGCGGAGGAGTGATTCGGGGATACCGATCTCCATTCAGGATTTCGGCATCCATGCACCCAGAGCGAGCTTTCTGTCATACCCTCCAGGCGCGGTTGGTTGGCGTGCACTTGTGAGAACTTGAAGTTTGCGTTAATGTACTATATTTTGCCAGAATATGTGAGGCGAAAGGCGATGTGCAAGCGGGTGGATAGGCTCGTGACTGATGTCTTTGGAGAATCTTCCCGCCGCTGTCACCGTGGATACCACTCGACCATGGCCCGACTGGAGGACCTTCCCAATGAATTGCTTATCCAAATCTTCCCCCAGTGTCTTCTTAAATCTCTCATAGCTGCACACGGCGTCAGCAAGTGTGGAGACATTTCGTTCCCCTAGCTGCCTGCGCGTCCAGAGGACTTCCGCATCTGGATCCTCGAGTGGCCTGAAGAGGCTGTCATTGCATGCTGTCTGGCCCGGGCTCTCCCAAACATATCATGGGAGCGGAGAAACCGATGGAGTCGAACATATTCGAGGCCGCAATTTCCTCGGTGGTACATACAGTCGAATTCAACTACACACCCGGATCAGAAGAGCCCGTTTCCATCGATCTTCCCGCACTACTAGTGTGGAAGGACGGCGACAAAATCTGGCTCGTCCTTGGCCAGAAGCACATTTGCACCTATGCGGTGTACATCCTCGCCCACGCCAAGTATGATGGCGTGGCCGAGTACAGCGACTGTGTGGAGGATATGGAAGATGGGAATGAAGAACCGGGATGGGAAGAACTGGAGGCGACGATGAATATGCCGGGGCATACAGAGAAATGGTGGACTATGCCAAGGATCTGGACGAGTCGGGCCACTCGAAAGGGAATATTTCTCGGTTGCCTGAGGCGGATGGGACGGTTCTCACTCCCAATGTCTGGTTCCAGAAATGAGTGCGGACCGATCGGATCTGCCCAGAAACGAACAATACTGGTAAACGAAGCCAGAGGACGGGAGGGCTTCAAGTTCCGGATGCCGGAGTGGCGCAATGACTCTAGAAGGTGGATAATTCATGTTAATAGAACGAAAAACTCACCTATTCAGTAGACTCGTAGCAAATTCTGCCCACAATCCGCAACAATTTGGCGAGCACATTGCCTGCTCAGGTGAATAATTTGTTCCGCGTTGGCCACATGTAAACCCTCATTCTACTCGAAAATAATTGATCAATTCTAAAGCAATGAGTTCCGTTATCACACGCAGCCATAAATGGTTAATACCCAAAAAATACGAGCGGTTCTAGTGAAGTGAGAGCGGTGTGCTCAAACGTCCTTGGACCTTAGTTGCAAATTAGCCACCACGTGACATTGTTCAAAGATATTCGTGGACTCCAATTTCGACGCTGATGCTTCTGTCTAGACAGCACACTCCTCCTAGCACGACGTCTTTGTAACTAACGTAATCGAAGGACACGCTCCGGGGAGCGAGGTCAAGGTCGGACCTGTGTTGGTGAAGATTAGAGCGCCGTCCACGTTCTGCGGAGAGGTAAATATGGTTTCCATGTTTGAAGAATTAACAAATGGTACCCGATATAGGCAGCCGGGGGAGAAGCCCGAGATCGGGGGAGTGTCATAGCTGCAAAATCTTATCAGCATTATTTCCGACGCCCGAACTGGAATATACCCACTTGCATTGCACGGTGTTGCTGCCCTCCTCCCGCGTCAGGGTCAAGTTCCGAGTGAGACCACTATAAAAAATGGTCGGGCTGCATACGCCGCATGAAACGGCGGCGGCTCCCCCAGAGAAGGAAACGACAGTGAGGGCGATAGCGAGAGAGGTGCTGAAAGAGAACATGCTGTGACGAGGAATGTATGTTTCTCTGTAATTTATACGCGGAGCACCGGAGCTCATCCGGTGGATCTCCGTAAAATGACAATGACACTGCTTCATGCTGAGCGGGTTCGGACCTTAATTTTGATTCTTGCCGGTGACTGACAGTGTCAATGTTCGACAGCAGTCAAAGTGGAAATCGGTGTTCCCTTGACCCAATAATTATCGAAAACCTGAGCCCCGTACCAAACAGCCTCCATGGACTGGCCAGAAGACCCTTAACAGTTCCACACAAAACTGTGGAGGGATACCTACTTTATTTCGGTTTCCACGAAGGACGGCAGAGACATCATCGTGATGACGTTGATGGCCCTGGTTCTACTGCCCTTGCGCTTCTTCCACAGCTTTGAACCGGGAAGCTGATGGAATGATTCTTCCACTTCGTTTTCAGAAGTTTTGAATTTCCGTGCCGAGATTTAGCGCCATGTTTGAACGCTTCATGGAACTACCCCATTCTGCTGATAGATGCCCACTGTGGGAGCACACGCCCGAGTTTCAATGTGATCTGTCAAGACCTGGAAATTTACAAGGTTGTTGAGTTCACATGACAGGTGCGAGGTGGTTAAACCACAAATTTTGACAGTATGTATGTACTGAAAATGTCTGAAAGGGGGCAACTACAACTTTCGCGATCCCAAGGCACTCATGAATCCCACTAGCAAAACGTCTTCTGGACCACTTGGATGCTGCTTGGGCACGCTCCGCCAATGTTGGATATGATTAGGGCGCCACTAACATTCTGCGGGAATTTATTCAGTCCGACGTCAAGCCATTATGCGGAGAATATACTCCGTAAACGCAGTTTGGATTGAACCCTGAGATTGGAGGAGTATCATAGCTACCAGACATCAGAATCTCGCTCAATGATTATTTGGTATACACATACTTGCACTGCACAGCGTTGCCTGTGTCCTGCGTGGCCACCGTCAAGGAGAGGATGACACCGTTAAAGACGATGGACGGGCTGCACACTCCACACGAAACAGCAGCGGCGCCGGTAGAGAAGGAGAGGCCGAGAGCGACGATGGCAATAAACTGAGAGAGCATTATTTGCGATGAAGAAACTAGGACATGCCCTTCAGCTTTATACTCTGTCCCGTTTGTATTTCCCAGGAGGAAGGTGCTATACAATGCACTTGGCGTGAGTTTGGAGGTGCTGTTGGACCCTATGTATGTCAAGCCGGACAGTCGAAAGAAACGGCTGATCTCTTGGCTCCTGTTCGGACCACACCAAGCAGGACATGGAAGTCAATGCCGAAATTTCAACATTTCAACCGTGCCTGATGGCCCAATGCGAGGCCCGTTCTTGAGATATTTTTAGTTCAGAAGCTGATATATCCCGTGCCGATGCGGCCATTTCAATTGCTTCAAGACAGATGGTTGTGCCTGTCGCATGCAGCCGCAAGCGCTACATGAGAAATATGTCTCATGTCCTTTGTACACCTTTGTATCCCTAGAATACACGAAAAAAATGACTATTGTTGCCAGATGTTCCCCATCCCCTCGCGCTCTCCGGCCTGGTCGCACTCCTCAGGGACGGCATGACATCCATTGTTGTGATGTGCTTCCTTCATTGACTCATCACGACTAGATCACGTTGGAATCACGCGCCGCTCAACACGGTCACGTGATTTTGGTGCGTCTTTCAAGCTCTCAGGATGGCAAAGTGGCCTTGATTCCGTCCTTATCTTTTAGGATGCTAGACAAGCTCTTGGCTTCCTCCTTCACTGGCTCTGGTCAAGGGCTATTGAAAATATAGACTTCTATGTGCTTCAGTGTCCCACTCCGTGCTTACCTCTAGATGGAGCATCGCAGCAAGGTCCCACCGGCTTACCGCTGCTTAAAAAACTCAAATAATCGTATGTAGGTACCGGCAAAGAAGGAAATATTTACCGCCAGGAGGCAGAGAATAAAAAGACAGGCAGCTTCCTCAGAAGATGGGGGAAATTGTTGTATTCTGTCGGCAATATCCCACCATTAGTGACTACCGCAAGCTTAAATGTTGTGCATGAAATGCTTAAGATAATTTCAATATACGGTTACAAAACACCGCTCCTGGTGACCTGCTCACGGAAGCATGGTTAGCTATCAATTTGGATGTAACCCCACATTAAAACTCACGGGGCCAATCGACTTTCTGGTGCACTGCGTGGGCCGAACAACGCATTAATGGCGAGATTCATGTCGGGGAGATCTGTACGCACCTCTGCCACAATATGCCACAGTCGCGCAGCGAGCACAGGCATACCGGGTGGGCATCTTGACTTCTTCCCCCTCCTTTGTGTGCTCATATTTCCACTTGCGTGAGACAGATATCGGGACATCGCTTGCCTTGACCTGTCCGTCGAAGATTTTCAGGATTCTGACGATATGGGATGAGGGGAGATTCAGTGGTGCATCATAATGCTTACAGGATGCTGTTTTCAACGATATACTTGAGTTTTGCAATTAGACGTTGAGCGAGACGAGGTGCATTATAACATACGCCATGAAGGATAACTGGATGGGTAGCCGGGAACTTCTTGCTACCATTTGATGACCCGGCCTCCAAGCTCTTCATAGATTTCTCGCCAATGTCGATCAGCCAGGTCCGTAAGTCTCATCAGAGATGGGATCGACATTCCACTGGTATTTGCGGGAGTCTGATGCTGTTCAGCCACTGGGTGTATAACCATAACTTGAACCCTTACATATTGTGAGGCGGAGCAAGGAGATCAGAGAGTGATGCAGGTCCAACAGGGGCATGCGTTTCTGGGGGGCACCGAGGTTTGTCTGTCAGATGTGAATCAAAAGAATGCAGGGTTTACGAACCCTCTTGCTCGAGGCAGAAGAGAGGAGCTGTCCAATGTGAATTGCATACAGATCCGATGCCAGGGAGTCGCGCCGCATAAATTTAGCGCAGTATACACTAGCCAGGGCGAGTCGAAGCATCAGCGCGTACGGGCCTTCCAGCCGCGGTGTCTCTTTGTACGCTGCGACAAGAGATGGGAGGAATTCCGCACAAAAAAGGTCCTACGTAGTAATTCTAAATCAGCACCGACACATACTCGGTGGCATTGAACTGACAATCACATTGTCCCTCAACTCCGACTCGCTCCCGCAAGGCGATAAGCCGGAGAGGACATCATGTAGCTGGAGAATATCAGAAATGCTGTTTGAAGCGGACTGAATGAATACCCACCTCCTCAGTTACAAGTGCGTGTTTCTTCCACGGAATTGGTTCAAAGCCATCGAGTTTAAGTCCGAGGTGTTGAGCAAGTTTAGAGACAGCTCCACGCGTTGGATTTTCCATGGCGCAGAAATTCGGATGAGTAGAGATTCGCGATAGTGCAGGTAAGGATGAGTGGCTCAATGAGCGTTTGAGGCGAGAACAATAAACAGGAACATTAGCACTGCCACTGATGGTGATCTGCATCCAGTTGGCAGTTGGTTGGCAGTTGGCTTTCAGAATACAGTGATGGCGATTTTTACACGGGACTGATATGAACAGAAGTGCTCGTGCGCGCTCAACTCCTCCTGAAGGATGCAGGTTGCATCTGAATTTACATGCACTTTCGCGTCAGGCCGAGATCGGGACCTCCGCAAGCGTTCAATGTGAGCTGAGCGTTCAGTGAGATCTCTCTAATGAAATCATCGTTGTCGGTCCTAAAATAAATGCACGTCCCTTTGTTGTGTTGTGTTTCCGCCTTCGATTGGTCGCGACTGGATCACGTTTACTCTCATGTGATCTTCGATATTTCAAACCAACTTTGAACCATATCGTCAACCAACTAAGGTTATGTAAACTCAGTCGACTCAACTCAGACACGTTTGATTCGGGACCGAAATAGACACGTCCTCAATCTTACGCTTGGCTTTTGAAAAAAGCGCAGGTTCGGCAGCACTCGGCACACGGCCACCCGCTTCCTTCCGTCGATGATCCTTGGTTGATCCTGATCTCCCTGGTTACTCTGCACCTTGATGACGACTGTCCCAGTGAGCCACCGCTTCGTCCGCTATCGCCTTGCGCCGGATGGACCCCCGAAAATCGGACTAGTTGATGTGGAGGAATTACACGTCACCGAAGTCTTGGGCTACGCTGATCTGTTCAAGCTTATCGAGGCGCATCCGAACCTTGCTCCTGATTACCAGTTCACCACTGGTCAAACCAGCGCTCTGAAGGCTGCCGAGATCCTAGCGCCGCTTCCCGGACGCGATATCTTGTAGGTCCAGGCAATGTTCCGTTTGGATTTCGGTTTTCACTGAGCCGTCATAGATGTGTCGGCAAAAATTGCAAGTTAACAGTTATACAGGAGATGCGGGCCATTGATCTACCCTGCAGACATCGCCCATGCCGCCGAATTCCACAAGAGCGGGTTCGACAGCTCCGACAAAAACGAGCAGCCCGATTTCCCCGTCCTGTTCACTAAGCGCGCGACATCCATCATTGCAACTGGGAAGCCTATCTACACGCATCCGAACGTCACATCGAGCCCGGACTATGAAGGCGAGCTGGGAATAATCGTCGGAAAGCCGGGCCTCGCCGTCCCCAAAGATAACGCATGGGCGCACGTCTGGTAATACTCGAAAATATGACGCTTTCGGGCTCTGACGTCCCGCAGGGGCGCGGTAATCATCAACGACGTTACGGCGCGTGAGCGGCAGCGTGACCACAAGCAGTTCTACATCGGAAAGAGCCTCGACACATTCTGTCCCATGGTTCGTTTGTTCCTACGCCCATGGACGGCCCTGAAATAAATTGAATCTTAGGGCCCGTACGTCGTACCGGCCTCATCGCTCGCCTTCGACCAGCTGCATCTCACGACAAGGGTCAACGGGCAGGTGCGGCAGTCGCAGAGCACCGCGGAGCTCATCTTCGACGTCCCGACGCTCATCGCCACCGCGTCCATGGGAATCTCCATCCAGCCCGGAGACGTCATCGCGACCGGGACTCCTGTGGGCGTCGGGATGGGCATGTCGCCGAACGTCTGGCTCAAAGACGGCGACCTTGTCGAAATCTCCATCCCTCCTTTGGGAACGCTCTCGAGCCCGGTTACATCTACGTCCCCAGGCGTCTGCTTGCTCTCTGCCCAATGATTATTCCTGCGGTTTTCCGACTTGAATTATGCGCGACCAGAGATCAGGCCGTAATTAGCACGGGAGATTTTCTATCACAGTAAACGACGACAGGTATGGAAGGAGTCTGTTGCAAGGGCCGTCGCAATGTGTATAATTTGTAGATTGCTGGGTAGTAGTACGTCAAGCAAGCTCCGAGCCGTCCCTCAAATGCTTTCAAATTAATCCTGGACCTCACATCGCAGGATCAACCAGAAGTAAACCGCCCGCGTATCCACGCTCGACTGTCCCCAACCCACATGATAGATGAATTCCGCTCGCTCACGGACAGTCAGAACTCATCTCTCATGTGAATGGTTTACTTCTGTAGCATCTGGAGTAGGCTTGGCTAGGCCGCGAAACGCCTTCGATCCCTCTTTCTTGCAACACCTCGAACGTCAGATGGGGTGTGAGGAGAATGGATCACATACAGCAGAAACGATGGCTAGGGCCTCCGAATGGGAAGTGCTCGACGAAGCGAGGGCCCAATTCGGTGTCCCTGAAGCCCAGATTATCAGCGCCAGCTTCCCCGGGCCAACGTGACTCCGTATCGCATCGGAGCACGTCTTCAGCGTCCCCGCGATGCTGGCCAACTCGCAGTCCCGTCGGACCGTGATGTGCGGGCTATATCTACGCTTCTCCGATTCCTCGATCGAATATCAAAACTTCTCCGGATGGTCAAATCTGTTCCACGATGAGATTCAAGTCAAAAGTAGTGCGTGATGGAAACCGCAGACACGCATTGTCCGAGTCGTTGGCCCCCCCGAGTCGGACGTGGGGCGACAGCGAAGCGCACATATTCAGTATATTGGACCGCAAATCCTCCAACGTCGTAGCTTGTCTTGGCGCGAGGGTATAGAATTTCGTCGAACTCGAGACCGTAATGCAGATGGCCGATCGCGACCCGTGATGTGTCGAAATAAGGATCTGGAAGGGTACGATATGTCGGACGATTTCCGTAATGCCGCTTTCGCCCGTGGAGGTTGATCTGGGGGCGAACTATCCTGCTGCGTTTTAGCAGCGAGGTGTGGCAGTTCGGGTTGAGCGGATTGAGCCCGTTGAGAAATTCAGCGTCGTTTGGCCCTGCACCGTCCATATCGCCTTCGTCCCAGGCAAGCGCGAAGCTATACCGCGGCATGGTTGTGACGGAAGGCAAAGGCCAGGTCGCACCGGCATTGATAGGGCATTAATTGATACAGCTTGCGTCGTCCACGTGAGCACGTTCAATTTTTCCATCCCGGGCCTCCGATAATCGTTCAAGTTCAACCCAGTAGAGTTGAGGGTCGCTGTAGTAGAAATAATCATCGGGGAAGAACTCGTTGTTGTACGCACTCAGTTACGAGTACCAAGTTGCCTCGGCTGTCTTAGACTTACAGTCTCTGAGACATTGCACCTGTAGACGGCAAAAGTTTTTCAGTTATTTTCCAAGTGATTCTAGACTGAACTAGACATGACTGATGTTCCACTACAGAAGAAAGCAAATTCTACGTACTGATAATAATGTCCATGATAGTACATTGGGATCACAAATAAGATATAATTACTCGGCATCCAATTGGTGCGCTTTTTCAGGAACGATCTCGCCCTCGGGAATCCAAGTCCCAATCTCCTCTACATGAGTGCCATAAACAACCATCCCAACCGCTACCGCGCTGGCAGCCGCATAAAGGCGCCCATCTTCGAGAACGTCCGCCCAATCTGCGAACGCTACCGTGTGTAAAGTGGTCGAAGAAAGGATATACAAGACTGCGGCAATTGCGATGGAAGCTTGCACTATCGCCATGCGTCCCGTGGTGGAGATCCAACCGTTATTTGGGCCACGATAATCTGCGCGACAGGTTTCTGTGACCAGACGAATCGCGGCATGGCAGGCAAGGGTCACAGCTCCTGCGAGTTCAGGAGATTTGTATGCGGCCAATGGAAGGGAAATGCAGGCGAACAGAAGGAAGAATAGAGTGGCGGATATGAGCTGGATTGGAATTAACGGTTGGCGAAGTAATTTGGGCTCGGCCCGCGTGACGGCATAATCGGTGGGGTGATTGTATGACACAGGAGCGTACGGGAGCATGCGCCACAATAAACGGGATCGGATGGATGACGGCACGCCGGGGATCGACTCCACAGGGCAGCCGTAGCAGCAGCCGTACGTATGACACCCGATGCGGGAGAACGTCTCGTAAAGTGGGAAACCAACTGCCAGGCTGGCGGCGAAAAGTTGGAAGTTAGGAACGTATCCTGTGCGCTGGGAGATAAGCGCCCCCACGGCCGCCCCGAAGAGCCCACCATGAAGCCAGAATCCCGGTCGAAAAATGGTTCGCAGGGGCGCTGCAATGAGCCTGGCGAGTCCGTCTTCAAAGACCAGGCAAAATACTCGGGCAAAGAAGATGGCCGAGGAAATCGTTATGCGAAGTGCGTGGGAGAGAAGGGTGGATTCCTCTCGAGAGGTGGGGGCGATCGTGAGAGAGGTGAATGCCAAGGCGGCGAAACCGACACCCATCAACGCCCCGTAAGGCACAATAATTATGGCGGGTCTGGTGGGGATCCTGAGGTGCGCAGAACGTGGACACGGCCCATCCAGTTCCATCGGGATGTGGGAGGGTGAGGGGGGACGGGACAGGCTGCGAGCACGGATGCTGCGGTACTGCCGGAAGACATAGACGATGCAGAAAACGGCGTAAAGTGATAGTAATGCGTACGCATGGGCCTGCATGGGAATAGACCGAGTTCGCAACCCTGCCGGGCTGTAAGCGAGAATCCATGCGACCGCGATTATTCCGCAACCGCGAATCAGGGCATATTGTGCCACGTTGAGCATGTTTAGTCGTCTTTTGAATTCCACGAGACCATGAGGCGCAGATTCCATACTATCGATGTAGGCCGATAGCATCCACAGAAGATCTCCGGGCACTTCCGAGCCGAGAGTGCTGAAGATGACGAGGAATAGGAGGGTTGGCCACTGGAAATATAAGAAGGAGAGGAGGGATATGATGGATCCTGCGTGATGGATAACGTACAATGGGTAGAGGTCCAACCGGTTCAACTCTGAGACCCAAAGTACAGCTCTCGCTGTAACGCAAGTTTTGGTGTCCTCGTCCAGGAACCAGCGAGGTTCTTCGGGCCCGGGCGACAGCGCATGCCATGCACTCCAAGCCCCTCTAACGCACGAGGGGGTGGAGGCCAGGCTGATGAGCAGGCCCATTGAAATTCCAAAAAACACCATATCCTTCCGCGACGCCCGCAGGGAGTTGTAGAAAACTCCATCGGAGGACTTGACGAGAAGTCGCAGACCTCTCTCGACGAAGTAGTAGACAGTGAAGAGGAGGATGAGAGCGTTGGAGTCCAGCTGGTCCATAGCGGGGTTATTGAGGTGTCGGGTATGGGTACTGTTTTGTGCTGCATTTATATACCCTGCTACATGTGGCAGTCGTCAGGTCCCGGAAGGTAAGCAGCCGAGGATCATTGATTATGACTATCGACTGAACGACGGAGCGGAAAATCGCAGTGAGAGGCTCGGATTAATCTATCAGTCCAACTCCAGGTCCAAGCCGTATTAAGGAACATGCCGTACCTCTCGAAGGTGATGGTGCATTGCATGGGTTAGATCGTTTTATCTAATGCCATCTAGGCCGAAGGGAGATGTCTGGCGATGTTCGCAGGCGGAGAATCGGATGGTTATAGCCTAGACATACCATATAAGGTCAGTGTTGTCAATTAAGCGGCGTGCTGACGCGACACTTTTGATGGTGATAGATGTGGTATAGTGCGCACTCAGCACTGCCGTCAAGGGGACCTTATGACGTGCCACAGTCTACATGACTCGGCATCGCGGCTGTTGGACACTGTCTAGTACCTTTATATCACTGCACAGTCCTTGATACACAGCGGCGCCGACAATGACAGATATTGGTAGGGACATTTTTCATGTCGAGTGAGTAAGGCGTCTGATTGGCGTTCTCAAGCGGCCACGGACCGCGGCGCAATGCGAATGCCTGGAAGCGCTGATTATGTTCGGAAGGCTGTTGCCCCCTTGCGCTTAGGGGCGGCCGCGCGGGCAAACCAGACATTAGGGTAGAAGTTGTCGAAGGCTGTCCACTACGGAATATTTTCCTGCCGGTCCTGCGCGGCAAGCGGGGCTCGGCATGCTTGAGCCATGGTGGACCTTGTGCGTTTGTGGGTCCCGATGATTTTGCACGCGATAACAAAGATCGTCTAAGGGCAATCAGCGAGTCTAGGGCCTGAGGTCGCTGTGTTTGTGGGTCCAGAATCCGAAACAACCGGCACTCGACTACCTACCTGCCTACCTACCTGCCGGTCTTGCGCGGCAAGCGGGCTCGGCATGCTTGCCATGGTGGATCTTGTGCATTTATGGGTCCTGATGATTTTGCACGCGGTAACAAAGATCGTTCAGGCGCAATAGGCGAGTCTAGGGCCTGAGGTCGCTGTGTTTGTGGGTCCAGATTCCGAAAAACCGGCACTCGACCCTGTTAGCGATGAATAGTTAGCTACCGATTCAAATCGCTCTCGCCGTTCACCGCCGCAAAACTATGTTGGACGGGAAATCACAGTCTAGAGAATGTAAATATACCATGCAGCCTCAGTTGAGCAATCACATTATCCGACGGTATAAGACTTGTCCGTGGTCGTCCCTGTTTCACATGGGGACACGGATGAGCAACGTTTCGCGGCAGCAAATATAGCCACCCACCGGAGTGCCCTTCCGCCACAGGAGATTCACCGTCCAATCCCGCGTCTCAAACGATGAAAACACCGATCAAACTCAACTTAGCAATGCTGCCGGTCAGACCACCAGCTTGAATTTGAGTCAAAGATCAACGGCGGGAGAGAGAGCCTGCCGAACCGATTTCGAGAGAAACCAGCTCGGAGTCGCCCGGTACCAAGATTCCGATTCCGCAGACTTGGTCCGACACAAAAGTGTAGTAGCACACGGAGTTCACCAGTAGACTGACACAAAGGCTGAGAATGTCTCGTCATGGTCAAGGTGAGTAACCTGTTTTTAGTGCTAATATCCCAGAGATGCTTTTTTTGAACCCTCGTGCCTCGACATATACCTTATATGAGGTATTTTGAGGTACGAAAGTTGGCCCTGCGACGTTTGCCTCCGGCAGACTAAGTGCATCCGCCACGGCACCAGTGCCGTCGCGGACTCGCGGTAAACTCGCGGTCATTCCGACTCACCGATTGAGTTTCTCAAAGAGCTATATCCGGAGGATTGAGGACATGAGAACCTAGGTTGAAAAATGGTGCTCCCTGGAGGCATGATGGAACTGAGGGCCTGTTCTGAACGAGGCAAGAACGAGGTCGAGTGAGTCACCGAAAAAATGTGTCGTTCACGTGACTGGGCGCGTGGGTTCCGGGTTGCGAAGCACGACCAAACAAGGCGATCATTTCTCTCCAAAACGCGATACAACGGGACCAGGAATGTGCTACTATACAGAAGGAGTCCCAAACTAAAGACACTGGCTGTACTGTGTGAATGAATAGCCAATTGAACCACGGTTAAACGGACAAAGATATTGGACTCACATAGTCGCTAGAAAAGACACACGCATACGGGGCCACACAGGCCGTCGGGCCAGAATATCTGTCTTGCGTCGGTATTTGAATTTGAAAAGAAAAGCGACTCACGTGAGTCCACCACATTGTCCGAAGTGCGCGACAGTGCCCGCGGCTGTTGTGGTCGGCGGAGAGGTCGTCGCCGTCGTACTCGTCGGGGGAATTGTGGTCGTCCCAGCAGCGGTAGTGGTAGTAGCGCTGCCGCCATTGCAGCTGAAAACAGATGGTCCTTGAGAGTAGCGTATGTATAAGAGTCATGTGCAAGAACTGCAGAAAGAGGTGCGCACCCGGGACCGTGTAGTTGGCAAGAGTCTGGTAGATGTTGACAGTGATCCCTGGGTCAGTTCCCTGCGGAGCAATATATTCAATTTCCCGCAGATGATATCTATGGATGAGCCTACCTTGTATGCACCGGGGAACGACACCGTGGCGGGAGAAGTGCTGCCGCCGCCAGTTATCTGAATCTGGGCGCATTCCATCTACGAAGACCCTCGGACTCAGGAAATGGAATACGGCTCAGATGAACTCTTCACATACGTAAAATTGTGCCCCTGGATACACGACCGCGCCTTGAAAACAGGACGTCAGTGCTTCAAAATCAAGGGCACAAAAGAAAGAACGGGCGAACCATGCAAAGCTGTGGCGAAATAGCTTCGGTAAGAAAGTAGAGCCCACGAAGGTAAGATGGACCCACCGATCAACTCGTGGCGAAGGAGGTACTGCCCTGCAGCAATGCACGCCGGGATTGTGAAGGTCACTTTGCCTTTGTTGGCATACATGCGATCGACACCCCAGCTTTGGTTGGCCGCAATAAATCCGTCTTGGTGAATCTTGAACCACTGCAAGCCAGTGACGCTGCTCTGAAGGGCGCTGGGTATCTTCGCGCTGCGATGATTGTGCGTGCCATGAGAAGGCATTCATTTCCAAGGCTGGCGGAAACCCAGTACGTACAGATAGGTGATTACAGGGCCATGGTGGCTCGTGTCGATGCTTCAATTCTGGAATGAGAGGGAATTCATGTGAAAGGCGGGAAATGGCTGACGGGTCCGATATATCTGAGGGATCTGCCCCATTTAACGTGTGATCTAGAATAAATGTGCGTTAAGATTCGTTCGAAAGGCTCAGGTAACAAAAAATGGCTCACGCCATTCTGCAGTGACCTGCGCGCCGGCAGGAACAGTGATGGTGGTGTTTGGGAGGGGCGTGTGGTACGGGTTGATTCCACCATTGCAAATGAGGTCTGAAGTACGATCGTTCCTTAAAACAGAGAATTTAGGAAGATTTAGGATACGACATACCATTTGATGTTACATCCATGATTGGCTGCCAACGAAACGTCAAAACAAACAGTCAAAGTTACTTGTAAGGCCTACACCGTCATAGTCGACAACGCGAATGCCAGTGAGGTGACCCTGACTGACACCGTTCACATACATTTGCTGGGATCCGACGTGAGTGTGAATGTTCGTCGACTCGAATAAAGACCGACCTGGAAAATAGTATGGCCATAGACCGAGGTCGCAAAAAGCGAAGCTGCTACGAGATATGCCTTCATCGTTTCTCGAGGATCTATACGCTGCACACCCAGATGTTTTTGTACCGTGCTGTTGTTCCGAGAATTCCCTCTCGGCGATTGCAGCATGTACAGCTGACGTCGTTTTTCAGAGAAAAAGCCGAAAATAGAGACGCTAGCAATATATTTGAGCATCATATCCATCATGTGTTGAGCCAAGACCAGGTAGAGGACGTCATCCTCAAACAATCTGCCTCCAATCGTTTGGCTTGTCGGAGAACCATCGCGTAAAGCGCGGTCCGCCCGTTTATTGACCTGAGGAAAAATGACATTCAGCTGCCATTCTCTACATCTCGGTTCCGTCCCGGCGATTAACAACATGGCGCAGCTGACAGGAGCCGTCTGCTGAGCCTAAATCGCTGGTCCAGTTGGCAGCCTGGCTGGTGGCAGATGCGAACAGACGCAACGCAGCAGGCGGGGATGGAAAGATGGGGAAGTATACAACGGAAAACTGGGATGCTGAAAGTTCCAAGGCAATCCGCTAGACGGCGGGAGGAAGCGGGAGCCGACGAAGGACCGGTGTTTATTCCCAGTGAAAACACCGTCTTGGCCAAGTCTTGTCTGCAGGTATCGCGCGGTACCGAGTGGCCTCGGAGTGTCTTGGTTTTGACTAAACCTGTAAGCGAACTCGGAAGCGGCGTGTCGGGTAGATTCGGAGTCAGGCAGGCGGAGATTGAAATGCTCCTCACTTCCGCACCACTTCCCGCCCCGCCTCCCTATATCCGGATACCCTCTTCCCGGGCCCACGGACGCTTCGAGCCTATACGGGGAACTTCACATCAAGCCTTCAAGACACCGTCAAGTCCAGGCTTCAAGCTTCAAGACCCGAGTCAAAAGGGCTTCAAGACCGCAAGATCAAGACCACATCAAGCCTTCAAGCTTCAAGATCTAATACATGTCTCGATGCACCAAGCTCCAGGCTCCAAGACAAGTCCAGTTTCAAGATTCCATATTTTGCGCAAGAAGCAAGGCTCCAGCCGACAGCGGACGTCGCGCCACAGGAGATAAGGACCCGGACATAATCGCAAGCTCAGGCATGGCAGATTGTCCGCCTCTCCGCTATTGTTGAGGCACTTACCCCTTCGTCGCTAAATTTCACGCTAATATCAGCGTAGACTCCGCAACGCGCGCCCGATATCGTGTGTATGGACACCTGGAACATTATTTCACGCCGCGCGCGAAGGACTCGACAGGAGTGCAGCCAGTGTACGTATTTTCCGTGCTTCCCCAGGGTTCGTCCTTACGCCTCGTATCCCACTGCTCGTTCACCCTCGCCGCCGCTCTTCACCACACCTCGTGCACGCAGATACAGATCAAGATCGCGCCGCCCGCTCTCCGCTCAAGCCAAACAAGTCGAGGTAGGTCATCGTTTTGGAACGACATCGGCCTGTAATTGATTCCTGCACTCTAAATTGTACAGCTCCTCCATTCGTCCGACCTGCAAGAAGCATTCGCGAACCTCGTGGAGGCAACGTTCTCGGCGTGGTGCCCACCCTTCTCTTTCTGTGCGCATCTCGCCCCTCCTCACACCCCGCTGCATCGTGTGATACTGCCGACGCACGCGCGCGCCCCGCGCAATATCGACGCTCGCAGCGCGTGCAACTTCCACAGCGGCGGGAACAGCGGCGGACGCAATGGACGCGCGCGGGAATCGGATGTGAGCTAGCTAGAGCCGAGGCCCTCACCGGCGCAGGGCGGGTGGCAGCAGTGGGAGCATCGAAGTGGGGAGTGGGCGATTTGTATATTAATAGCCGTGCAATTAAAAAATTGATACTACGCGATGCAGCCGATACAAAATCGTCAGAAATCCCATTATTACTTGCTCTGGCATCGCGCTGTATCGCGCGGTCTTGACTTCGTTTCCCGAGACTGCGCGATACTGCCCGATATAGGGTGATACCGGCCAAGACGGTGTTTTCACTGGGATTGCTGAGATGGACATGGTTTTGGAGGGAAGAGTTTCGAGCAATAAGGTAGGAATTTTGAGTACGTCGCGGCGAGCTGTGTTCATGACGGGGGGAATATCATGATATTTTTTGCCGTTGGAGATCTCGGGATCCCATACGGTGAAGAGAAGTTGATTCTCCTCTCTGTCACTAAGTACACTGAGTGTGTCCGGATCGGCTGGAGGGAGGAGCAAAATTGAGTGGCGGATGTTGGAGGCAGACGGACAAAATAATCATGTGGATTGCCACCAGGGACTAATTTCTATTGAAAACTATTGTACATTGTCGCGAGTGATTTCTGGGCTCCTGTGGCCACCAAAACCGATTTGTCCGAATTTTGACACTGACATTGCTGGGGCAGATTAGGGATTTTTTCCGAATCGCTGCACGACCAAACCAATAAACACCGTCCTGAGGACGAAAGCCCTGGCTCGTGTTTGGCATTGATTGGCTGTATATGTCTGTCGGCGCGTGACGTCACGCGTTTGCTCTGTTGTCTTGACACAACTCCAACTCGCCCGTTTATGCTCTTCTATCCACAACCTTCAATTCAGATTAACCCGACCACTTCTGCCGCGAACCATGGGTAAGGTAGTGTACTTCATGATTGGGCTTGGCTGCCAGCGAAAAGACTGATTCAATGCTAGGAGAATCGCTGAAAAGTATTGATATAGCTCTCATGCATGAAGGGACATGTGAATCACCGGAGCTTACTTATTACGGCACACAGGGCGCTACTCCCTCTCGTGGGCCACCTTTGCGGTCGGCACGCGACCACACAACAAAATCGCGCGCCTAGGAATCACTGACAGGCATTATGCACCAGTATCACGGCAGAAGTTCGGACAGAGGCACGAGCGACGAGATCCAGAGACTCGACCAGTTTGTATGTAATACTCCCAGAACGCCGGAACCCCTTTTCGTCTTTTACCAGATGCGGGCAAGGCCTTCTTGTGGACGCTACGAAGTGCAAGAAAGTCCTGAAGGGGAAATATTCCTTCCATCGGTCTCGGCTTGGGCTACGAATAAACCCATAATAAACGTGTGATGCGGTGAGTTCACTCGCGCGGATACCAGACGCGACATTGTCGATTCACCTAGTCTACCATAGATTTGCCAAGGATCTTGCGAGTGCCATGTTTTGGCTGGACGATGGTCTACCCATTTGATAGCGTCGTCGCGCTCCCTTGCCCCCGCGCGCAGAAACTTGCCCACGCATGACGCGACGCATCGCCATCCTTGCGGAAGTCCAGTGCGCCCAAGCATATAATTCTGAAGGAGAAATATATCTTTGATCGGTCTCGGCCTGGGCGACAAATAAACCCATAATAAATGTGCAATGTGGCGCGTGGCTACGCGTGGTCGACCTCCTTTGTGACTGCGCGGAGAAACTTGCCATGTATGACTTGTGCATGACACGGCACATCATCATCCTTACGGATCTATATCCACAGCCCGCCCCAAGCATCTGGCACACGGGATTTTTTATGTCCCGCACCCATTCAGTACGTCCAAGTTCAATTGATGACACTAGTACGAGCCCAGGCTCTTAAAAATGGCGACAGTCAGCTCGGAACTCGGAACGCTCACCTTGAGGTCGGCGATGCCCTCGCCCGGCGTGCTGGACGAGGAGAAATTCCTGTATCAAGGTCCGTAAAAAATCCGCGTCACTCGGCGCCTCGTGGCGCCTTCGCGTAGTGGCGTTCAACAGGATGCATTCTTCCTGGTGGCGAAACACGTACCCTCTGCGACTAGCGCCGTCGATATGTGTGACGCTAGCGGCTCTGCATACGTACGGGGGAAGTGTGATATGAACGCGCCGTTCTCGAAGCTATCTATCCCCTCGCCGCGGGTGTAGGTCCGTTTCACCTATTCACTGAGTGGTTGAATTTGGTCCATACTTATATTCACCAGACTTCTTACTTGTATTACCGGCACGCGATCTTCGGTTACGAAGCTGATGGTCAGGTGTAGCGTACGTTTTTAAGCGACAGAATCGCTCGAAAATTTTAATTCGCAAGCAGGCGCCACAATCAGGGCTCGGGGCTTCGTGGTGCGTGGATCTGCGACGAATATGCCACAAGTCTGCCAGCACGCGACGCCGCGCGCGGGGGATGCCGAGCGCGCGCGTCGCATGAAACCGCCGATTTCCTGGTCTTACTTGACGAACTGAATTACGCTGCGTCAGGTGAGCGAATACCCTCGCAGCGACATCTACGGCCGCATACTGCCGCGCCTCGTCCATGCGTCGCGTCACCACCCGCGAATCGTACGACGCGAAGCCGACGAAGGCAGGATTCAGAAGCACGCGTCATGGGACCGTTCCTGAGTCGGGGACACTCTATACGACGCTGATCCTGTGTGTGTCTGGGAGCGTTCGACAGACCCGGGCTGCGTTTCATCACCGGCTGCGGGTCAGGTGCCGCGAATTCTGCGCTAGTGGGTGATTTTCGGTCAGCTGAGGTGCGTTGCGATAACCAGTAACCGATGTTTAGGTTTGGCCTGGGACACAGGACAGTCTCCGCGCCGTAGACCTGGGGGTATTTATTAACAGAATCTCGGGTGCGTAAGTATAACTTCTTCCAAAGTACATTCTAACTTTGCATGTACAGGGATGCGGACCGTATGCCGACTTGGAGGGTTTGAGCTTTGCATCCGGGAGCAGCCGGCGTTGCCGACGCCACAAAAAGATTTGTTTCCGTCGGAAGCTTAAGCGGAGGCAAATTCTATTCATTCATACAGAGCCGACGCACGGTGTTTTGGATAATCGGCGTTGTAGCCGAAGCAGTTGATTAAACGATCAGAAGGCGTTGCCCAGCCAGGTAACTTTCCCGAATCTGATGAAACCCGTTGCTGCGGAGGCCTTTCGTGCGGGTGGGAGGGATGTCCCGTCATCCGACATGACCCTGCGCCTTTCCTTTCCGACGTATTTCCCTTTCGGTCGAATGCCGTGCACGCCTCAAAATCTCCCGCTTCACTCGAGCCCGGGCCTGAAGTGCCGAGCTGCTTTCTTATGGTGCAGAAGGTTGTTGCACGACATCTAAATCCCGATTGATATTCCAGATGCTCGACTCAATCCGGATGCTATCAAGGAAGACTGCCAGAGACTGCCGTAAGCTCATTTACTTTGTATCATCGGCTTCGGCCCCTGTGCCTCGCTAACCGGCATCTAAGCGCACCTGCCGCATCGGGGATTACTAGTAGCGCCTTCGTCTGTCACATCGCACAATGGCTCTCAGATCCTTCTTGGCCCTTGGGAGCTGACGAAGCCTCTTCCACCAGCCGTGCTTGGGCCGCAGCGTCACATTCGTGATGGGTGGAAAGTATAAAGAGCTAACGTAACTCTCGAGCGAGTGCTCCTACCTCCTCCGTCTTCTACCTGGGTTTAATGCTGCAGCGCCCCCTACCCTATGTCCTCGAAGACCGCACGGGCGCGCACACCTCCTCCGACTTTGATGATATCTACGACCGCCTCTTCTTCCATGTCGCCTCCGTGCCGCAGCGCTCTGGGAGCAGCGCGGTCATGATATACAGTATGCCGCGCCGCGCGTCGCGCCACCGCGACGCGCAGCCGCTGCGCCACACGCCCGCCGCGGTGCTCGAATTTCTGCCCGACGGGTCGCTGGGGAATGTGGCGTTCACGCAGCCCGCGGGGACGCTGACGATTCCGATGGTGCGCTACCTGCGCAAGACGTCCCTCTTTGGGCGGTACGTGGCGCTAGCGACCAGCTGCGGGACCGACGACTGACTGTGCAGACGCAGCTCGTTATCGCGCAAATTTGTGTGCTCCGACGGCCGTGAATACAAGTGGGTGCACCGCGGTGCCGAGGGGCAGGAGTGGACTGTGCGTTCGCTTCCCTTCCCTTGCGTTTATTTGTGGGTTGCTCATGCGAGGACTCGGAGCACAGTGCACGACCGCGGACAACTATCTCGTTGCGCATTATGACCTCAAGCCGGTGGACGTGCGCGCGTACGGCGTGTCGGGCAACAACCTCACGATATACGAGACCTTCTCGCATCTGACACTCGGTACGCTATCCACTACTGCATGCGCTCTGTCGACTTACGACCTGTGTTCACGTCAGAGCTCCTGGCATCCTTCATTATCATGCGACATATACAGCAGTACAACCTCTGATTCGAAGGCTCGGAAACGAAGAATCCGAAATGGGACGCTGAGACGCCGCAAATCTGAATCTGATGCGGCTAGCGGGTGATAGCGCGTCAAGTGGACGGCTTCTCTTTATGCCACGACTGACATTCGCATGCATTCGGACTCATCAAAACATCTGTGCTATCGCACACTGTACATGTACTAGTATATTCCACGCTATACCTCATTCATGTATTTTACCACACTCAGCATTTATCTATTCCTACTTTGACCCGGGCGAAAGGACTCCCGTCCTTGAGAGAACGGGCTGCAATTGCGCGAAGCTGATTCGCGGTGGGCGTGTGGAGATCACTCCGACTCAGAACACTCCATGGCGGCGCTCCTTGTGCTTCGTCGTCTGTGGCCTGTCTACAGCGTCTACACCGCGGAGTTGGGGGTGGTTAACGATGAAGCGGGCGTCTGCTTCCATCACACCGAGTCAGCGTACTTCCTTTTTCACGCGACCTTCGTCGTCGGCGGTGGTGGATTTGGAGAAAGCCCGTAGGCGGATGCCCTAATCAGGCCTGATTGCCAAACAACGCCAAATAACTACTCATCGCCTTACCTCCCGCTCCCAAAACGCAATGGCTACATCTCAGCCTTATGTGCAGACCGGCGAGCCACTAAACGACTTTCTGCGCTCGTTTTGGCAGCGCCAGATCGATGCGGCAGAGCAAGAAACGCCCGATTACCGACACCCCCCGCTGCCGCTTGCAAGGATAAAGAAAGTCATGAAGAGCGACCCGGACGTGAAAGTAAGCCTTGTTCCTTTTCCCGTTCGTTTCCAACCACTTTATTCAACCAAGATGATCGCTGCTGATGGTATGTCACCCGCGTACCCGCCCCCTCTCCATTGGCTACAGCCCCGGTGCCCCTCCAGCACCTATTTTATTCTGCAAGGCGTGCGAGAGTGAGTTCCTCTTTTTACTGAGTGGAATACTATATCTGACGCAGCATAGTATTCATCGCGGAGATAACGGCCCGCGCGTTCATTATCGCAGACTCGAATAAACGCCGCACGCTTTCGCGCGCGGACATCGCAAAGGCGCTGACAAAGTCGGATCAGTTCGACTTTCTTATCGACATCGTACCGAGGGAGGAGCCGTTTGCGGGCGCGGGCGGGAATGCGCCGAAGCGGCAGCCTGTGCCGTCGTCGGCGAAGCGGGAACCGGTGCGTCCAGTTTGCGGTCCTTATACTTGCCTAGTCCTGGCCTGTGCGCTTGGCGCTTTGCTCTGCCCTCGTTCGCCCAGAGCTGTGTTTTGGTTGCCGAAAAACTCCGCCCCAACTCCGCCACAACTCCGCGTTTGGCGTTAAAAAAAAGTCCTCCCTGTCCAGCATCTAACACCCCCGCAGATATCATCCCCGACAGAGCTGGAGCCAAAATCGAGCGACGACCCGCAGGAGCGCGGCTCGGAGGTCCTCGATCAGGTGCGTGCCTAGCTCGAGTAACTACTCGCCCTCCATTCATTATAGTTATAGCTGGAATCGCTGCTGGCGGCAGGCCCCGCCCCGCGCGCTATCCCCTGATATTGATATCAGCCCGGGCCCGTATATGTATGTAAAGCGTGTTTGTACAGGTACAGACGCGGACTTTGTGAAGTTATCCTACAGCGCCACCCCGTTTCCATTTCAATCCCAGCGGCAGGCTAATATTGCGCGCGCGCAGATCACCCAACCCGGGATGATTTGCAGTGCGCGTTAAGAGCGAAGACGTCACAGTTCGTTGGCATCGACGCATCAGCCCAGTATCAGCCCCATGCCATGCCAATCTTATCTGAAATGAAGGGCGCCCGCCGCGCTAATCCGGTCTCCAGAATCAGAATCAGAATCCAGATATACTTATATAAGTTAAGCTCGAACCAATTGGGTGCTGCGCCTGGTGATTTTGGCTTGGCTGAAGATGAGATTGGATTGGGTTTGGATCCGGGCCTGCGAGGCGCTGATGACTAGCCCCGAGCGCTAGCGATTTATATTTAAAATTCAGGGATGCGCGTCCGACGTCGCTCGGGGGAATCACCGCGCGTGAGTCCGATGCGATGCGAATTAAACCGAATTTAAATGGTAATCATTGGTGCGCTATCGCGGGTGGTCATACTGTAACACTAAGAGTGTAACATATCCGGACAGGATGCCGGGTGTCCTTTGGGCTTACATAGTGGGTGATTAAGTTTGGAGAATTAGACTAGTTGGGTGATTGGCGCCAGGAACGGGAACGATGGGTATACATAGACGGGAGGATCTACCGGGGGTATGTAGTTGGACGTCGGACGTGGATATCTAGGGCGGCGTGCAAATTGGCAATCACGACGTGCGCCGCCCGGGGCGGCGCTTGGATAACGGGTAATAATATATTGAACTAATGCTGAATGTGTGATAAGTGTAAAACAGCGAGGGCCTCTGGCCGGATCTCACCCGTGCGGGTCGGCATTTCTAACAGCACAACAACTGGACAATCAGAACGGTCCCTTCGCACACATATATATTTACGCGACTGGAACCCACGTCGAAGTCTGGTTGTCACCCGGCGGCAGTGGGAGCGGTTACAGCATACAGGAAGCTGCGGAACCAAGGCAAGGGTTGCTTTTAGGGGCATCTGAAAGAGGGAAGGATTTACCGTGACTTGTGTGAAGGTTCCCCCGGAGGTAATAGTATATAAATAAATACGGACAGGCCAGAAAAGGTTATTTCCTGAGATCGTTCTCCGTTTCATTAGCGTTCGTGCTGGGCAGAATAGCGGTATCGAGTGTATTGATTTTCTTGTGTTCATTTTTCTCCCAGCCGCCGTTCGACCACAGCATCAGAAAAGCTCAGACACCTTGGACATTCGAGATAACACCTATCCGGGGTGAGGCATGGAATCAAGCGTCTCGCAGGTTCCTCATGCACAGAGAATAGTTGCGTCTGGACGTTCGACTATGTTAGTCTTGAGCGGAGACTTTTGAGTCACTGATATTGCAGGAGGAGTGTTGAACGGTCCTTTCCAGATTTTCCAATAGAGAACCGAGAGGAACCGAGATGCAATGGCGCTTTAAATTCCGAGCCAGAAAAGCACTTGAGAAGGTGTGAGTCAGAAGCAAGGTGGCCGTGCCGCGCCGAATTCAAGCTTCGCTCACTTTTAATGTCCAAGGTTAACAACCAATCCAACCCGGGATGGTCTGCGCTGCGAGCTAAGCTGCCACGAATACGTCACGGTTAATATACAGTTGACCCACGCATCAGTCCCATTCCATGCCAACCTTATCTGAAATGAAACGGCTCGCCGTCTCGCAGATATATGAGCAGAACTCTTGGCAATTCCAAAGTGCAGCATCAGCGCCTCTGTGGTTTCGGTTTGGGCAGCGATTTTGGGGGAAGATAAGATAAGATTGGGGGTAAGTTAAGATCCGGGCGGGCGCTGCAAGTGATAACAACTTCGAAGTGGATAGCCTAGGCACGAGCTCGGGATGCGCTACTTGAAAGAAATTGAGGGATAAGGCGGGAATCGCCGGCGCGATGCGAATTTCAATAGGATTGAACATTAATCAGTGGTGCGCTATCGCGGCCGGTCCAACTCTGACAGTGTAAAATGTCCGTCCGGATAGGATGCCCGGCTATGCCGGGTGCTAAGTGGGATGTTGAATTTTATTCACCGGAGCTGTGATTGGTGCCAAGACGACCCGCCGGGGGCCGGACTAGTTCAGATATGTCCGTCGAACATGATAGCCGTGCAATCTCGGTGTGTTGTTTGAACTGCGGGTGGCGTCGATGTAAGTCGATGTCTATGTAGGAGACAGGATGTAATGTACACCAGCGAAGTCCTGGGATCCCGTGTGCTGTCGCAAATCTTCCGCGTGATTACAATTAGAACAGTTTCTTCGTGCATAAAATGGGCCCGACGTCGAGTTGTCCCCAGGGTTTACAGTACACGAAAGTGGGCACACCAAGGCAAGGGATGCTTTTAAGAGGCTTCTGCAAAGGAAGTAATTCACCGTGACCTATGTGAAGGTCCCTCCCAGGTAGTATATAGACATAAATCTCGAGTATGTATTCAATTTTGTATATTCATTTTCTTCCCAGCTGCCTGTAGGATTAAGGCAGAGTCGTCGGATAGCTAGGAGTTCGAAATAGTATAAAACAATTCTTGAGCACGGATCAAAGAAAATGTCGTTTCGGGCCCTGTCTGAGCACTGACGACGCTCAGGCATTTTGTGTCTCTGAAATGTTCGACTAACTATGGTTGTACAGTGAATCGAAAATCCTGCCCGATCTTATACATCATGAGCGATCCGACGTGTACTGTATTTCTTCGTGCGAGGAAAGGGTGCATTGAGAATTTTGATCGGCCATCATATTTTTACAGACGAGGACTGAGATGCAATGACGGACCCAAGGTGCCAATCCACGATGTCGCGGGTTCGAGCAAAGAAAGTACATGTAATGTGGCTATGCTTGGGCTATACGCGCCGTGATGGCCGGATTCAATCTCCGCCCATCAATTTGATGGAATCAAACGTGCTCGAATTATCCCGCGATCTATTAACAAGGTACGTGTTCACGATATAATTATACTTAGTGTCAAATGAGGCCTATAGGATCACGTTTTGAACCAAGTACTTACTGTACGCGGACTGCGTCGCTTCCAATTCTCCTTCGATTTTATTTCCCTTCCAGATGCCTGATTTATGTTTTGTCGACGCAAAAAAAGGCTGATCCATATTACAGTATGGCATAAACTCCCGCAGGGAGTCCTCCGCTTCCGCGCATTTGGAGTGCTTCCCTGCCGATGTTGTGCCGATGCGGCCAGGAGCTGCCGGCATCCGGCATCTGGGACATCACTTCGATAATCACCGAGTGTGCCGACGCTCTTCCAACAACTCGCACCATTGAATTGGCTTATGATTTGCTTCTGGAATCGGAACGGGCGCCCTCACGCTCTTGGCTGATGTCACTACCACAGCCTTCCCGATTCCAAGGCGCTGAGGGAAATACGCCATGGACGATTGTTTTTTGGTTAGTCTCCTTTCGTCAAAACCAAACAAGCGCCAAAGCGAGATTTTCGCCATGTTCGCAATACGCTGGCGGAAATCTCTCAGTGTCGGAATGTTAAAACGATTTAAGCTCGAGTTATTTGGAGATTTGGCTTCTATTCTCTTTGCCCAGTGATGGAACCGAAAGAGCTTGAAGCGTCGCGCGCGTCCTCATTCACCGTCCCAGCACAAGACCCGGCAAATGTACCGGGACTCTCGCCGCTGCGGCGCGAGTTCCACCGTGTCCCTTCATTTGGGGGGAACAGAGTCGACCCTCGCTCCAAGATACCCGGGGATTTCAGGACCCTAAGGTCGGTCGTTTTCTCTAAGTGGATGCCGGGCGCGCACTGATTCATCTCCCTAGTGTGCATGTCACCGAAACCCAGGAGCAGGGCACAGTTGTGAAGAGCAAGGGCGACACGAGAGGTCTACCCGTGTCTCATATTCCTCTCCCTCTGATCTCACCCGCTTAGATCTTTCCGACATTACATGGCATACGCTGTCTGTGGCGGAAATCTGCACGCGCTTCGGCGTGTCGGAGGACCGCGGACTGGACGCGTCCATCGCGGCGCGGCGCCTCGCCAAAAACGGAAAGAATGTCATCAGCCGCCCGCCCAGTAATCTCGCGCGGAAGATCTTCTTCTACATCTTCGGAGGTCCATACATTTCCTGTTTCTATTTCGGTGTCCGCGTGTCTGACTTTGAGTGATCCAGGCTTCGGGAGTCTGCTCTTCGTCGCCAGCATCATCTGTTTTATCGCATGGTCTGTGCTTGTTTCCAGTTCTCTCCTTACATGGCTGACCCCAGCGAAGGCGTCCTCTCGGCGACCCGAACCCCTTCGTGCCGAATCTTGCGCTGGCGATCGTGCTCCTCATCGTCATCGCAATTCAGGCAGTCTTCAACGCATGGCAGGGTGAGCTACGTTCCCTTCCGCCCCCACCTTCCCTATCTCATCTTCCTTGACCAGATTATTCGACTGGACACGTCATGGCATCCATCGCGGGCCTCCTCCCGACGGAAATTCTCGTCACCCGGGACGGCGAGAAATTCAAGTACGCACCATGCAAAACACTCTAGTCCTTGTAATAACCTGTTAATCCAGGCTCCCCGCGGCGGACCTCGTTTCTGGCGACATCGTGACAATTACTCTCGGCTCCAAGGTCCCCGCCGACCTCCGCCTGCTCGAGGTCTCCTCGGACCTTCGCTTCGACCGCTCCATCCTCACAGGCGAAAGCAACGACGTCGCCGCCACCACCGACTGCACCGACCCTAATTGTACGTTCACACGTATGGCGTCGGCATCGTCATTGATTTATCTACCCAGTCATGGAATCGCGCAACATCGCACTCCAGGGGACGCTTTGCACGAGTGGGAGCGGCGTGGGCATCGCGGTGGGGCTCGGCGACGGGACGGTCTTCGGGCGCATCGCGAAACAGGCGAGCAGCGAGCGGCCTGTGCGCACGACGCTTGAGGTTGAGATCCTGCGCTTCGTGCTCATCATCGGCGCGCTCGCACTCTGCGTCGCGATTCTGATCGTCAGTGCGTGTCGTGTGCCCTTTATGATCTATTTCGCTCGTCTCATTTTAATTTGGTCTAGTTCTGTGGGCGGCGTGGCTCCGCCGCGACTACCCCGGGTTCATTACGGTGCCGGTTCTCCTCATCGATTGTGTTTCCGTTGCGGTGGCGTTTATTCCTGGTATGTTCTATCCACAATTTCGTCCACGGGTATTCACAATGTGCCCCCCAGAGGGCCTTCCCGTCTGTGTCACCTTATCTCTGACAGTCATGTACGAATCCTCCTCGTCCTTATTCATTCATATCATTAAATTGAACCCATGCCAGTGCCCGGGCGATGCGCTCCAACTCCATCCTCTGCAAGTCCCTCTCGACAGTCGAGAGTCTCGGCGCCGTCAACTTCATCGCGTCGGACAAGACGGGCACGCTCACGCAGAACAAGATGACAGTGGTGAACACGGCCGTGGGCCTCGCGCGCTACACCGTCGCGCACGCGCGCGTCCTCGCGGCGCAGTCGGGGTCGTCGGGCGGCGCGATCCGCGAGCTGGTGGCACTCGCGGGGCTGTGCAACGACGCGGCGTTTGAGGCGTCGAAGGTCGAGGAGGCGGAAGAGCACCGCAAGGTCAATGGCGACGCGACAGGTGAGCCCTTTGGCCTGCTTGCCGCTGGTAATTAAATTAATATGCTACGCGCAGACACGGGGCTCCTGCGCTTTGCGGAGAGCGTTCTGCGGACTGATGAGTTGCGTGCCAGCTGGATTCAAGCGGGCAAGATTTCGTTCAACTCGAGTGAGTTTTGCGGTACTTTTATATTCCCTGGTGTTCAAGGATGGCGGCAGAGAACAAGTTCGCGGTGAAGCTCCTCACGAGACACCCGGATTATCCATTCGATGACAATACTCCATTTAAAACTGTTGGTGCTGGGGAGTATATGCTGGCGGTGAAAGGGGTGCGTGATGCCTGTGTTTTCGCTGACGCAGGTTTCCTAATGCTTTGACAGGCACCCGATGTCCTCATTCGTCGCTGTTCTAGTTACGTGGACCCCGACGACATAGAGCGGCCTCTCGATGCGACCGTGCTCGCAGGAATATTCGCTACCCAGGAGGATTACGCCGCGCGCGGCCAGCGGGTCCTACTCCTCGCCAAAAAGATGCTTCCCCATGGGCTCCCGAAGGAACTCGCCGACGCCAACTCGCTCGAGGACCACCTCCTCGCTGTCAACATCGACCTGACGGTCGTCGGCCTCATCGCGCTCGTCGATCCTCCTCGGCCCGAAACAGAGGAAACCGTGCGCGTTTGCCGCAGGGCGGGTATCCGTTTCGCTATGGTCACAGGTATATTCTCCAGCTGCTGCCGATCTTCAGCGGGATCTCACGGCCGGTCATTTCTCTAGGGGATTTCGCACTGACCGCTGCCGCGATCGCGCGCCAAGTCGGAATTATCACTACTCCGGAGAAGGCGATCCAGCATCTCGCAGACCTGCCGCTCGACTATCCCCTCTCCGAAATCCCGGACTTTGACGACGATAAGGCCCCAGACGCCATCCTAACGAGTCTGGTTCTCAGCGGTCCGGAGATGATGACCATGACGGACTCGCAATGGAAACAAGTTCTGACCGTGCGTTACTCTACTCTTCGCTCATTTACTCTGGCTCACGATTGACGTATATTGCTAGTTCGACGAGATCGTTTTCGCGCGTACGAGCCCTCAGCAGAAGCTGCAGATTGTGCGCGCGTTCCAGGGCGGAGGCTGCACGGTCGCAGTTACAGGAGATGGAGGTACGCCGTGACAACCAACGCAGCGGGCCCTCTTGACCTTCTTCCGACAGTCAACGATGCGCCCGCGCTCAAGCAGGCAGATGTGGGCGTCGCCATGGCCGGCGGGTCGGAAGTCGCTATGGTGAGTATATGTCCATCGAACGACGCGCATGTTATTAACACCATCGCAGGAAGCAGCGGATCTGGTCCTGCTCTCGGATAATTTCTCAACCATGATCACCGGAATCAAGTACGGCCGTCTGTGCTTCGAGAATCTCCGAAAATCCATCCTGTATCTCCTCCCAGCCGGCGAGCGCTATCCTTTTCGAGGTTCCGGATAATTTTTAACCTGATTTGGTTAACAGGAAGCTTTTCGGAGCTCATTCCCGTCCTGCTCAACTGTTCTGACCGGAGTTCCGCAGGCGTTGAGCAGCATCCAGATGATCATTGTCTGTGCACCCTTGTTTTATCAGCCGGCTGATATGTACTGACTGTGACTTGGCGGCTTAGATATGCGTCGTCACCGATGTCCTCCCAGCGCTTTCTCTCGTATACGAGGCACCCGAGGCCGATCTCCTGCTTCGGAAGCCGCGGAATCGCAAGACCGACCGCCTGGCTGATGTGCGACTCCTTGGACACGCATACCTATTCATCGGGCTTCTGGAAACCTTGACCTCAATGACGGCGTATGCACCACCATCCAATCTACCATTTCTGTTTGCTTACCGTCCCTTAGGGCCTTTTATTTCGGCTTTCAACGCAACGGCGTTCCTTTCTCTGCGTTGTGGCGGAAATACGGGACGTCGACGGTCGACCCTGATCTTCTTGCGGAGCTGACGAATCGGGCACAATCGCTGTGTACGTTCCCAGCTCTTCCGCCCCCGTTCTTGTGCTGATCATGACGCCCGGGAACAATAGACTTCTTCAACCTTGTGATCATGCAATGGTTCAACTTGCTGTCGACGCGCACGCGCCGCCTCTCGCTGTTCCAGCAAAACCCCCTAGGTTCTTCGGCGACGCGGAACGTGTACATCTTCCCGGCGATGCTCCTGGCGCTCGCGCTCGCCTGGTATGCCGTTCCCGCCCTCGCCCGCCGCTTATTGACTCATTTTGTGCAATCAGCTTTTTCTCGTACGTCCCTTGGTTCCAGAGGATCTTCCTCATGCGCGGCATCTCCGCCGAGTACTTCTTCTTACCCATGGCGTATGTCTTGTCGCGCCAGCTGCTCTTTCCCCGAGCTCACCTCTTACTAGGTACGGCACCGTCCTGCTCTTCCTGGACGAAACACGCAAGTGGTGGAATCGGGGGCACCCGAAATCGTGGGTTGCACGTATGGCGTGGTGAGGGGTCTATTGTACTTTATACCTTCAATATGATATCATCTACATAACTATCTGAAAACAACGATTTCCCGGGCTCAGCCATCCATTTCTGCGAACTTTTTTAGATTGGCATCGAGGACGTCCTCCGGGGCACGGGCGAACACGGCACATTCCGCCGGGTGCGTTGTAAGGGCGTGCGTGATGAGCGGTGCGTCCTCGTCGGCGACGAGGGTCCTGGCAGACCGTGTGGGCAGGTTGCGAGGGAAAGTGGGAACGTACGTACAGACAGATGCGGCAGTTTTTGGAGCGGCCTTCGTCCGCCTTGCGGTACAGGATAGCGAGATGTTTGGAGGTGAGGGTCGGCGATGGGGTGGCGTTGTCCGGAAGATTAGGGGAGTGCGCCGGCAGTGACGGCGTTTTCCGGCGTTTATCGGGGTGGTCGGCGGCGGGTGGGGATTGCACACCATTGAGTGCTTGATGGACGTAGGGGGACGTAGGCTGTGGACGCGGTGGGTGATTGGAGAATCGGGACGGCAAGAAGGCGGTCAATGTAGATATCGGTCGGCAGATAAGCGGGGTCGGGATGCCGCGCGTGTTGTTCATAGAAAACGTGGTTCAAACTGCCGGATTCGGAGAGCGCCTTTAATTTAGCCTCTGCGCTTGCTGCCCGTTCCTGCGCTGCAGATAGCGCATCCTTCAGCTTGGTTCTCTCCACCAATACTGGCATTGTAAGCGGGCGGATCTGAACAGTTACATGAAGACTTACAAAAGTCAATTCCGGCGCTGAGTGTTGAAATGAGCGCGCCCGTAGTCTCAGGTATTGCGGAGGTCTCGGTCAATTGGCCGAGAGCCGACTTGAGCTGCGCTCCTATTGAACCGGTGGGTGACGGTGTTTTCGACGGATTTCCCACCATCTCCTCCCACAGGAGGACCAGACGAACTCCTACTGATGCATCCGTCATGTCTGTCGCGCAGTGGTATCCACCTAACTCTTGGCGCGCCGTCAACTTGGTGCCAGTCCAATCCGCTGGAAGCTTATCGCGGTGGTACCAGCTCGCCTGCTTTATTGTGCACCAGAGGGCGTACACCGGCAAGTACGGATGCGGAATCATGCGCGCCGTGTCCAACGTCGGCCCGGGCCATCTGACCCATTCTTTCTCGGAATTCAACGCGAACAAAGCGTATGAGGGTGGCGAGACATTCAACCATATATCACCGGGGTTGCCGAGGTCGGGAGGTGGGTCGCAGAGTGCGCGGAACTCGAGAAAGTGTACGGGGTGTCGATTTTGCAGCAGGTCTGGCACGCGGAAGGGGAACTCGGGACCAACGTTCCTCGGATTGACACGTACAGCTTTCCAGGTGTGCTCGAATTGGATGGGTGCCGACGTTGTGGGATGGTAGCTGTCTGCGTCTGGTTGTTCTGGCTTCGTCATGAAGAGGAAGAAGCATAAAGAGGTGCTTGCCATACTAAACAAAGGCAAACCTGTGATCCGAACTTGTCATTTCTCCGATGCTATAATCCTCATTACATGCTATCTGCGTCCCAGTCGGGAGTCTAGCCGGCAATCGCGTTCCTAGTCGACTCTTCCTGTGACATTCAAGTTTTCTGGATTGATCTAGGAGCAGAATGATAGGCAGAAGACGCACTAAGTATCATGCGAGCCAATTACTCGTAAGATTGAAACAAGGACCGTAAATCAGCCCCGCGCCGGACAAGTTTGGGCCCATTCAACACATTAAACTTCCTCGTCGCTCAGAGCTCTCCAAGCCTCTCCAAGCAGGTTGGAAATCATCGCTATGTGTTCACAAGTTAGCAAAATGAAAGAGCCCCAGATACGACCAGGCAGTAAACCAAAGGAGGCGTCGGGCAAGCGTCTGGGTTATCTTCTTTGATGCCTTGGGATTCCGAGTCACAACCGAGTCATGGTGGATGCCGATAAATCAAATGTTTGTCAGTGCCGTCCATGCGGCCCGATTGCCGACACCAACAGTAAAGCGGCAATCAAGCAGCCATGCTTGTCCTTCCTTTCGCGATCGACCTCCACAGTTGCTTTTCTGGCTTTTCTATCCCACTTTACTCGTCCCACCACGCCCCCCTCCCCACAACCCCGGCGTCTCAAGGCGCGCAACCTTGCATGCTTACTCCAATCCTTATGTACTTACACTCACTCAGTCGTCGATCAGCGGCATTCAGTACGCCACGCCCGCCTGCCTTCAAGTCCGTACGCTCCCCTCTCTTCTCTGCCCCACATCAGCTTTCGAGCCTTGCATTCACGGTGCTCATCTTTCATTACACCCTTTTCTTAGCCCCAACGCCGTCTGTTTCTCTCCCCGCACACGACTCCACGCCCGTCTCCCTCCCGTTCCACGAATCCATACCGCTGCGCTTCCGTCTCCCTCTCACACATGCTCGCAGCACCGCCCACGCACTCGTACATTCTCACGCATGCTTACGAGCACAATGTCCCCGAAGTTCGCGCTGCGATCCGGCGCAGGCACCGACGCCGTCACTCGACCTGGTGCGCGATGCTAATGTCCCATCCTTATCACCTTGCTCACTCGTGCTTGCAGCTACTCGTGCTTACTCGTCCTGCACCAACACATGCCGCGCCCGCAGAAACGCCCGCGAATCCGCGCATCGTTGTGCGTACGCAGCACGTGGTGTCGCCGCCGCCGCGCAATCTCGAGCACGCGAACCGTAGGAGGCACGACCCCGTACTCGCACCACGACGTCGACGCGGCGCTGCGAGCGAGCGACGTACGTTCCCGTGCCTCAGGCCACACTCGCTCGCACCAGCAGTGTCGCGAGCGCGCGCAGATGCGGTGGCGGCCCCAGAAGCACGCGAGGACCCCAAGCCCGCGCTGAACGAGGTGAGCACGCCACCACTCCTTACTCGCGCGAACGCCGCCGCAGCGAACGCGGCGCGCGGGGGGGAGTGCGCGCAGCTCTCAACCGCGAGTCCCTGCACTCTGAGAGAGGCTGGGGATGCTGGGGCGCGACAGCGCGGCGCGGGCGTTGCGAGTCGCGCGTGCGGGTCGTCCTCAACGGCGGTGCGGGGAGCGCGCGGGGAGGCATCGTGTGGATGCCGGGAGCGAGGCGTGCGCGGCGCGGGAAGGCGGCAGATGCCGTAGAGCCGGTGAGCGATGCGCGCGCGGGGAGACATCCTCACGGGGATTCGGTGAGTGAGGCGCGCGGATGGGGTGCAAGTACGAGGAGGAGCGCGGGGCGGGGGATGCGGGACGGGCGGAGCGCGAACGAAGCCAGCGCAACGCGGGGCGCTGCACCGACTCCTCGCGCTCGCGCGGTGAAGGACGCGCACGCGGCGTTCGGGGATGCAAGTACGAGGAGTACAGTGTGGGCGTTGCCGCGTGCGCGTGCGGGGAGACACCGAGTCCCCGTACTCGCGGGGATGTGGCGGGGGATGTCGTGAGCGAGCCGCGCGCGCGGCGCTCGGGGGTGCGGGGGTACGGGTACGGAGCCAGCGCGGCGCGGGGCACGGCAGGGACGTGTCGCGCTCGCGTGGATGCGCCAAGTCCCCGTGCTCGCGGGGCGGTGAGCGGGGCGAACGCGGGACATTAGTGCGCAGGGCGGCGGCGGTGCGAGGACGAGGAGTGCGGCGCCGGTGTTGCGGCGAGCGGCTGCGCGTGCGGGGAGACGCGCGGCACGGGACGGGCTGGGCACGAACGAAGCCATCGTGGCGCGGGGGCAGCACCGACTTCTCGCGCTCGCGCGGCGGACGACGCGCACGCGGCGCTCGGGGTACAGGTACGAAGGGGAGCGCAGCGCGGGCGGTGCGGCGAGCGCGTGCGAGGAGGCGCCAAGTCCTCGTACTCGGCGAGCGCCAGATGAGGGCACGCGGAGGCGCGGGTTTGGCGCGCGCACACGCGCATATACTGCCCGTGGCGTGCTACGAATCGTGCGAGGCGGTCCTGGACGCAGCGGCGCCAGCGGCGAGTTCCCCTGCTCGCGGCAAACGCGCTCGCGGCGGGATTCTGCGCGAGCCCCGAGTAAGGACCCGTACTCGCGCTCGCGCGGGGACCTGCGTTGGTAGGAGGTCGATACTTGGTTTCCTTATTTCTTCAAATACATTCCGTTTCTGCGTGACCTGGGGGAAAGATTTAGCGCCGCGCTGCTGGATAACGAGCGGAGAGGACTCACCAGGGGTGATTGCGCGTTGATGTTTCCGCAGCTGGAGGTGTGCATTGAAGCCGGTGTGAGTCGGGACGAGAATCTGACACGAGCGCAGAGCTGTAATTAGTATGTGAGTAGAACTGGAATGTGACTTGAAGAACTGACCTTTGCTTTGAACTCGACTCGTCCTCAACCGCCGCCCAGCGTCCCTTGAAGTCGAGTAGCGCGCAGAAATTGAATGAGACTCGGAACCTTGCTTACCTCTCAATTGAACAAGAACTGAGCCAGACGTCGCGCTTTCTGAAAATGGTCAGTAAATCGAAAAAGGACACACAGACGCGCTCGGAGAGCGGCGCGGATGGCTCCAGTGAATCACAATACCTCGTGTACAGCCGGTCCGAGAGCCATGAGCGAGTCGGACTTGGCCTGAGGAAGAAATATGCATATGGCAAAGTCAGTAAATCGAAATCCGGGGTAAGAGCACTAGAATTGACCTGTAATGCGGCCAGATAATGGTAGCAGGTACATACTGACTGCGGATAACTGCTCCTAGAGCGGAAAGGCAATAGACCATGTCTTGAGCGGGCGCCGTGCTTTCCGAAAAGGTCAGTGAATCGAAAAAGTCCACTCAGGACGGGATTGCTTACTCGGAGAGCGGCACGGAGAGCTCTATGAAATCACAATACCTTGCGAGAGCCGTTCTGAGGGCTGTGTGCGGGCGAGAGTAGCCCTGAGGGAAGAAATATAGTATAGTCAGTAATCGAAAAGCGGGGTTAAGGGCGCTAGAACTGACCCTGTGTCCGGCGGCCCAGATGATACGAGAAGTTAAATAGTGACCTGATTTACTACTTGCCTCTAGAGCGGAAAGAACCATAGTTTGTGTCTTGAGCAGAATTATGTTCTGTGTCAAAAGATCAAAAAGGAGCGAGATACGTATAGTCAGTAAACGGAAAAGCGGGGTAAGGGCGGGAACGACCTGTGTCGCGGCCAGATATACTAGAAGTTATATTGACTGCGTTATACTCCCGAGGGAAAGGGTGTGTCTGAGTACGGAATTATATTCTGTGGCCAAAAGGTCAATAAATCGAAAAAGGACATAAGACCGTGACTTACCGGGGGATCGGCATTGATTGGCTCCCAAAATAACGATACCCTGCATGACAGAGAGCCGTTCCGAAGAGTTTTGCTGGGCAATTAACTTCGGAGTTCTCCTGGGGAAGAAATATCAGAGTCAGTGATTCGGAGAATTTCGGAGTCCGTACACCAAAAAACTAACCGGTACCGTCGCCCATCTGGGACAACAGTAAATGAGTACATGTATTGCAACCAACGCGAAATCTAACACATACCACACAGCTGATGGAGTGGCTTGAAGACCGAGGGCGTGTGCGTGGTCTCGGGGTCAGGCTGAGGCACGTACACCCCGGAATTCAACCCTGAGCCGGATGGATGGAGAACTGGTTGCAATTGAATAGGAGTTCCTGAAAAGAGGTCAGATAGGGAATGTATTCTGAGGAACGAGAAGAATCATATGAATACACATCGGAGGTTGAACATTCAACCCCGATCTTCGATGCAACGGTATGTAAGGGATTGATTGACAATAGCTTCATGTGCACCATAGTTGAACTCGGGCTCGAACTCCAATCTCAACCCAAAGCTGACTCACAAATCTAGGACAAGGTCAATAGATTATTCAATCAATATGTGTCACAGTCAACGCACACGAACCACATTGTATTAAGGAAAAGATACGTGCTTGAAACCCGGTTGAAGACCAAAACTATTTGAAGATAGTCTCGGTGTCAAGCCGAGGGCTCGTCTCAAGTCGAAGGTAACAGGGAGAGCACAGGAGCCCGGGGAATCTGACAAAGTCAGACACATAGAAACGATATAGAGGGCGGTACTAACCTCAATGAAAATCCAAGGGTTGGACGAGGGTATACTACGGCTGCGGAGTCAGCATCACCTGGGAAGAAATTCAATTGAAGTCAGTGTTAGAAATACAGAGAATGAACGTACCTTATGGAATCGAAAGAGAAACCGCTTAAGCTGGGAGGAGTTGAAAGTGGTCCGGCGCCGGTTCAAAGCTCATTCCAAGTCGATGCAACAGTGAATGCGATGTTCAGGTTTGAACTGAGATGGATGATCAACGACTGAATGAAAACGGGATCATCGTGAGTGATTTGAATGCAAGCAACAAATAGGAACGCACCACGGTGACTTGGAGTCAGAACGAGGACAAACACGAGGTTGGTTGTACTAATGCTGCGGCGAATGGGGTGCGAGCTGAATCACGGTGGGTGGTATAAGTGAATTGAAGGTCGGTAAAGATTGGGATACAAGTAAGCAGACGTACCAGAGCTCAAGTGAAGGGAGTGTAGCGAGTCCACTACACGACAGGATCCGACATAAAATACAAATGCATCACATCGAAAGTACTTACTGCGAATGAATCGAACGTTAGTGATGTGAGTAAAAAAATCAACACCTACCAAAGGTCAAGTACAATAAGAGCACGAGTCCCCGACGAGCGCCAGCAATACGGCACAAAAAAATTGTATTGGAAATACTGTGAATGAATTGAAGGCCAGTGCGAATAAGCAAGTAAGGAAATGAGGACGTACCGAAATCACAAAGTGCGAGTACACGCGAGTACATAACGACAGTCAATAGGGATTACTTATGACTTGTTAAGATTTGAACTTAGCCAGAGCTGAACCCAGGGTTTGAGGTGAAATTGAAGAGTTGATTGAATGATTTGTCAAGACTTGAACACTTGAACCTAGCCACAGATCCAGGTGAACGATTTGAGGTGAAACTGAAGATTCTGACGTTGAGGTCGCGGTAAGTGATCTGGGGAGGGTTGACTGTTGTAAGGGCTCGTTTGGCTCAAATGCTACCCCAAGGTTTAAATTGACGGCGTACAACTGCTCCGAG
The DNA here is from genome assembly GCA_029204335.1 of Mycena vulgaris. NCBI lineage: Eukaryota > Fungi > Basidiomycota > Agaricomycetes > Agaricales > Mycenaceae > Mycena > Mycena vulgaris. The sequence continues at coordinate 661,463 of JARGYA010000031.1, forward strand.
TGCGGAAATATGATAGGTTCCGTCTTGAAGACAAGATTCTGCTTTCTGTAAATGGTAAGTAAATTGAAAAAGTACATTCACGGCGGGGTTTCGTACTCAAAGAGCGGCGCGAATGGCTCCAGTGAATCAGGGTGCCTTTCGTGCAGCCACTCCGAGAGCCATGGGCCAGTCAGAGTCGTCCTGAGGAAGAAGGATGACAAGGTCAGTAAATCGAAAACCCGGGGTACGGGTACTGAAACTGACCTTTTCGCGCATCAAAGCGTACCCAAAGATCGGTATCGACTGCATTGAGTCGCTCCGAGAGCGGAAAGCTGATAGGTCGTGTCTTGAGGACAAGAGATTGCTTTCTAAAAATGCTCAGCAAATTGAAAAAGTGCGGTCAGAGCGGGACTGCTTGCTCGGAGAGCGGCGCAAAGAGCTCTCGAAGATCACAATACCTTTCATACAGCCGATCCGAGAGCCACAGGCGATTGGAATGTGTCCTGAATAAGAAATATAAGAACGTGGGTAAATCAAGAATGCGGGGTGAGGGCACTAAGACTGACCCGTACCGCGGCCAGATAGTTCTAGAAAGTTAATATGGACTGCTTACAGCTTAAACAAGAGCGAAAAGACCACAGGTTCTGTCTTGAGCACGAAATAATGGTCTGTCTCAAAAGGTCAGTAAATCGAAATGTACCTGAAGTACGGCCGCAGTAGTCGCTTTAGCAACGGTGGAAGCGGGGACAATTACCTTGATATCGTGCACATCGGAACCGAGCAGCCTTGAGAGCCAGTGAAGGGCTAGACTTGTGCCGAGTACGAAATATTCCTGAGTCTCAAAAATAATCAGTTTGGGAATAAATCTGTATAACGGCGGAACTGTGAGCTCTAGCACGCCTATAAAGTGCTGAAAAATCGCATCTGAAGTGCCTGAAAAGATTAGTACAAGAATTGGGACGTAAAAGTGGAGTGGGGACTCACTAGGGTCAAGTCGGCAGTTTGGCTCATTTGGTGGAATTGATTGATTGTGTGCACTCTGGCGCATTGAGGGGCTCGAGACTACCGATATACGTTAGCACTAATAAAATCGAACAAGAATGGACACACCTGGGAGGAATTGCGGCCAAGATATTGGTGGAGGTTGACAGCTTGCTGGCAAGGTTAGAGCTGAAAATGCAATGTTAGTATGAAGTCTTGAGTCAAACGAACGTTCGCGCAGTTTAATTGAACCAAAAACTAACCTTATATGGTGCCGAAAGTCACTCCGACCCGAATTTCCATGAACAGCGAGGCTAGGTCACCGATGAGTCATGACGGAAATGTCTTGAAAACTTACGTGAACTCCATGCAGGGACTGCCTGATTGAAGCCTGGAATACCAAGGAACACAGTAGTGAGTGATTTGAACTGAAAATACAGCGCCGGAGACTCACCATGAAGAGTCGGCGCAGGTCGGCGCTTGCTTACTGATGCCCGAGGTGCCCGAGAGCCCCGAACAACGTCTCGACTGGGGATTCTGGGATTCCTGAAGAATCTAGTCAGTAGTTGCATTGTATATATAAGATAGAACACCATTGAAGCCCCATTTACAGTACACAAGTCTTGAGAGACTTTGATAAAAGTCAGCTACTACGTAACAGCGCGATGAGTACTTGAACCAATGAGATATCAGATTGAATCAACGTACCTCCTATGGATCAAATACAAGTCGACGGCCATACCTCTGACCCCGAGTGGGAGGTTCACCAAGAATCGGATGCACGCGAGTTAAGGCAAGGCAAAGGAGACCTGCGAGCGGGGCAAGTAATGTGGGGGAAATGGGAAAAAGTGAATGAATGGACCTCACTCTTATAGAATGATCCGGGGGACCGCGGCGCCGAGTTCGTAATCTCATATCACGAACTATCCGCGCATCCGGAAGGCCAAGCGGATGTGCGAGGGTCGGGTGTCTTGAAAGTGCTGAAATGTGCATGTGAGAGATAATTGCTATGGGGCCGGCGTGAGAAGCCCGCAACGTCGCGGAGATTTAGATACGATTCCTGGGAGTAATTTATGAGCCGTAGCCGACGTAAATCTGCAATATCTGAGCTGTCCGAATTGGGATGGTGTTGAATTTTTGTGGCGCTTGCCCGCATTCGCGTGTGCTCTAATTGAGAGGTTTCAGCGTGTATAGTTGGAGGGGATGCACAAAAGTGTTCTTCGAGATTGAGAGTTCCGTGAACTGGCATCCGAGGCGAAGTATTGAGGAGGAGCGGGCAAGTGGATATGTATTCTAGAAATATTCATAAGCGCACGGAATCGTGCGAGAGGAGGCCACGCACCACATGAAAGATCCGGAGTTTCATATAAATCATCTTCCCATCATTAAAGTTGCCCGAAGCTCCCCGGTGCCTGACTCAGGTGCATATCTTGGGTTCACAGTCCCGACCGAGTTTGAGTGTTCCTGCGAGTTTATGAGAGCTGAAGTGGCGTGAGAGCATAGAAGATACGCAGAGGAAGACATTTAAAAGGACGGGCCCGACACTAGACTGTTAGGTACACCGGAATAGCCGAAACAGGGTGAAAACCCACTAGCTCGATTACGGCCGTATTTCCAAGCGAAACGCTCTAAAGGACGACACAGGAACAGTCCGTCTCCGTCGCAATTGATCCCCATCTTTTGGGGTGATTTGGCTTCGGATAAGCGCTTCTGGACCCCAGTTTTTTCGAAAATGCGTGCAAATGCAGTTGCCGCCGTTCCGCTGTACCTGAGCAGCAGATAGGCGCAGAATCCACCAAAATGGATGCACAAGCGGATTGGTTAATGTGACTGTGCTGCAGAGTCGGCGGGCGGGCGAGGGGCAGAAAACCGAGGTGAAGTTTGGAAGCAAGATTTGGGTGCTTCCTCATTCGGCGATCGGACGAGCGAACTTTGCGCGTGTTTCGAAAACGAACATGATCACGTGGCCTTGACGCGTCACCCACTTTTCTCTTCTCCGGGAACCTCCGTCATCCCGGCTCATCCAAGGGCCACCTGTCACCGGGCTGGCTTGGGGATCCTTTTCATTGGCTCGGAGATATCTTTCTGCTCAAACTTTTGCCGACTTTCAGCGGCTTCCTCCGTGAAAAGTCGCGTACTGCTACGCGCCGATCCGAGAATCCGAGATCTCTGGGGTATTCTGTCAAAGCCTGTTGCACCATGGGTGTCCTAGTCCTCTTGTAGCTCTACATTCTGCTTGAGACACCAGTCTGGAAGCCGCTAGGCAAAGCGTGGTCTTGCTCAATGAAGTACGAGGATCAAGTACAATCTTTCTAGCCTCTTTCACTTTTCGCCGTTTCACATTCACAATCCCACTGCACCATTAAAGATCCGTGTCACGGAGCTCACTAAGAATTTCTGTGCTTTCGAATGTGTCGACCGGGAGATCTTCCAGGGTTCATTTTCTTGGATAGCTGCTTGCAAGCATTGCCCTGGCTCGCGCGAACTAGTGCTACTTGAGGAGTGTGTGTACTGCATAGCTTGGTGAAGCGCGCCGCGCGCAGCAGCGGCTAGATTTCGTCACAAATAATTGGTCTGATGCCGCTTCCTGCGCGTGTGCTGCTTAGCTTGGTGAAGCGCGCCGCGCGCATCAGCGGCTAGGTTCCGTCACAAATAATTGGTCTGATATTGCTTCCTGCGCGTAGTTACGGAACTGTCTGTTCCGGCAACCAACCCACGCAACGGCTCTTGCTTCCTTACTCCCACCGCGCTAGCACGTCCGCACCTCATTTACCCTCCGAATCGCGAGTTCCCGCAAACCGTGACAAAAGGTGTGGGTTCAGACCATTTTAAATAAGATTTTAGTCGTATTCTGACCCTCTCTGCAGCCTGCTTTTCCCAAAAGAAAGCTGCCGGTCGCGAAAACACGACATATCGAGTTCCCGCAAACCGTGACAAAAGGTGTGGGTTCAGACCATTTTAAATAAGATTTTAGTCGTATTCTGACCCTCTCTGCAGCGTGCTTTTCCCAAAAGAAAGCTGCCGGCAGGCACGCCACACCTTCAGAAGGACAGCAACGTGTCTGCGGTGGACCACCAGCCTCACGGCGCTGCGCAGCGGCGCTCAATGTGATTCCACCATGTAACGTCTTCCCGCGAGCGGTGTGAAATATCGGGTCAGCTCCCACCCTCAAGGGCGTTGGTGATATTCTGACACCTAATGCAGCCTTTTTTTTCTGAAAAAAAAGCGGCCGGCAGGCACACCCCACCCGTAGTGAAATCACACCTGTTACAACCTCCCCCGGGGCCCGGAGGCGCCGCGAAGCGGCGCCGACATCGCTTCCGCTATGGATCGCCGCCCCGCGAGCGACGTTATACCGTCGGTGAGCCCTGGTTGCCAATGACCTCTTGATAGCATTTTGAAGTCCAAATCAATGTTTTCTTCCTCGACAAAAGCCGCGCCCCACCTTCAATCGTCCCCTGCGTTCCCTCGGCGCCACGGAGCGGCGCTCATTCCGATTTCACGATATATTGCCATCCGTGAGCGGCCGAACATGGCGGCGAGCGAGGTGCTGCTATTTATTGCAGGTGAGTCCCTGTTGTATCTGCCGATTCCTCCATTTCTGACCCCTTTTATGCACAGGATCTCCATTTTCACCTGCGTGATCCTTATTTTTTTCAAAGTGGTGAGTCACCTCCGCGCTTTCAATCCCGCGAGCGGTGTTGAAACCTCTGTGAGCTCTCATCCTCAATGTTGTTTTGATGGCATTTCTGATGCCTAAAGCACCTCTTTTTCCGCTGGAAAAAGGCCGCCGGCAGGCACACCCCACTTTTAGTTGGAGTGGGACGTGTCTGCACGCTTCCATCACACCGAGGCGCCGCGAAGCGGCGCCAACATCGATTACACTATGTATCGCCGTCCCGCGAGCGGCGTCAAATTGCGGGTGAGCCCCATTCTTAATGACCTTTTGATGGCATTCTGACGACCATACCAGCCTTTTTTTCCCCAACACAAGCCACCGGCAGGCACACACTGCATGCCTGCGAGCTCGCACGACTGCGAACCCGCCGCCCCGCAGCGGCAACACCGATTCAAATCTTCGCTGCACGGTCGCTAATCCTGACACGACATATCTGCTCCCCGCGACCAATGTCCTGCCAGCGCATCAACTCCCCCCCTTCACACGACTCAGAATCCTCAAATTTTTTGCTGCGTCCCGCGAGCACATCAATCCCGTCCAGCTCGCTCTTCGGGCTTCCTCATCGGACCCCGACACAACGAGTTCCCGCCCGCGACCCACCATTTTTGGCTTCAACTCCCGGCGCGCCTCGGACACACCATTTCCCCCCATTTGCGCGCCTCAAATTCCCGAAACGCCATCGTCACGCCATCAGCACCACCCTCGGAATTCTCAACCTCCGTGCGGCAGCGCCGCCATCAATACCGCCGAGCTCAAATTACATGTTTGGGCTTCCCGTGACCGACCTCAACACGCCATAACCGCGCTCGCCGTTGCTGTGGAGCCACAAAAGTGATGCCAGGATCAGCGCACTGCCCGACATTTAAACTCCGGATTTCATGTTCCCGCCAACGAGGTTACATGTACGCTTCTTGTAGCGCTTTCTTTCTTTAATCACTGACCTCTCGCTTACAATTCCACTAGCGCGCCATCCCTGCGCCCGCTCATCAACGCGTCCTCGACGCGCCATCTTCACGCCACCGCCGATATTTAAATTTTGGATTTACAGTTCCCGCGAGCGGGGCGCAGACTCCAACCAAGACGCAAAACTTTTATTCTCAATTTCTGACTCCTTTCACACACACCCAGATCTCCGATTTTTCCTGCCTGCGGCGCATTTCGAACCTCCGCCCCAGTGTTGCACGTCTCGTGTTCCACCGGTGCTCCGATCTCGATTGATTTTAACGCAGTTCCAACTAGATTTTTTTCTCGGCCTGCGGCGCCTCATAACCATGTCAAGAGCGTCGGTTTATGCCCTCTGGTTTTCTAATTTTCTGCCTGCCGCGCGAGAGGTGAGTCTTTAAATTCTGCTTCATTTAAATTCTTCTCACACAGTTCTTCAGACGCAATCTCCCGCGACTTGGGGCGTTGAAAATCCAAATTTTCGCTCAGGGACGCGAGTGATGTTCCTTCCGACGCGAGGCAATTTGCATGCTAACCTACTGCACGAGCCACTTTTTTCTCCGCTACGTGGCACTCAATTGGATGTGGGAAGGGTTCCAGGTGTGTGCTAGCACATTCTTTCCTGGTTTGGTGATACACAGTATGTCCGCGATGTGGATTTTAATTTTCTTCCGCTGCGTGGGGTCGGGTTCAAGACCGAGGTATGTTCTCAAACCATTCCACTTTGTCGTGACTTGATGCCGTTAGTGGACATCCAATTGTTTTTTCTAGGCACTGCACGTGCAGATGCAAGTCGGGTTTACCCACCAGACTTGGGCAAGGATCGGTCCCTGCTTTTTTCCTCCAGTGCGCGAAGGATTTGGAGCGCGCGGCCCCTTTGAATGCCAGTTCCGGGCAAGGACTTGCAGTTGCGTGCGCTCGAGTTTATTGGCCAAATTAAGTAGACAGTCTTGACTTTCATTAGATTAGCTTGGCTTCGTTAGAGTGCCTTGAAGTAGTGGGAAACCGGCCTCGCGAACACCAGAATCCGTGTTTTTTTCCCGTGACCCAACACGCACTGTTTGTCTCTCGAGGTCCGTGCGCGCACTCTGAGGTATATAGTTGCAAGCTCCTGGCTCCGGGCAGGAGACTTGGCGACGGGCGACTTAGAGGGAGGGCAAGGAAGAGGGAGCTTGCTGTCATGTGACCAAACCAATATTTAATAAACAAGAAATCTCGTTATTATCGAGGGCCAGTGCAGCATTGAGTGATCCAGGCTTCGCCGATAAATATTTCCTCCGTCATGCTTGGTATGCTTTTATCAAGTTATGGTTGAGATGATGACCATGACGGACTCGCAATGGAAACAAGTTCTGACCGTGCGTTACTCTACTCTTCGCTCATTTACTCTGGCTCACGATTGACGTATATTGCTAGTTCGACGAGATCGTTTTCGCGCGTACGAGCCCTCAGCAGAAGCTGCAGATTGTGCGCGCGTTCCAGGGCGGAGGCTGCACGGTCGCAGTTACAGGAGATGGAGGTACGCCGTGACAACCAACGCAGCGGGCCCTCTTGACCTTCTTCCGACAGTCAACGATGCGCCCGCGCTCAAGCAGGCAGATGTGGGCGTCGCCATGGCCGGCGGGTCGGAAGTCGCTATGGTGAGTATATGTCCATCGAACGACGCGCATGTTTATTAACACCATCGCAGGAAGCAGCGGATCTGGTCCTGCTCTCGGATAATTTCTCAACCATGATCACCGGAATCAAGTACGGCCGTCTGTGCTTCGAGAATCTCCGAAAATCCATCCTGTATCTCCTCCCAGCCGGCGAGTGCTATTCTTTTCGAGGTTCCGGATAATTTTTAACCTGATTTGGTTAACAGGAAGCTTTTCGGAGCTCATTCCCGTCCTGCTCAACGTCCTGACCGGAGTTCCGCAGGCGTTGAGTAGCATCCAGATGATCATTGTCTGTGCACCCTTGTTTTATCAGCCGGCTGATATGTACTGACTGCGACTTGGCGGCTTAGATATGCGTCGTCACCGATGTCCTCCCAGCGCTTTCTCTCGTATACGAGGCACCCGAGGCCGATCTCCTGCTTCGGAAGCCGCGGAATCGCAAGACCGACCGCCTGGCTGATGTGCGACTCCTTGGACACGCATACCTATTCCTCGGGCTTCTGGAAACCTTGACCTCAATGACGGCGTATGCACCACCATCCAATCTACCATTTCTTTTTGCTTACCGTCCCTTAGGGCCTTTTATTTCGGCTTTCAACGCAACGGCGTTCCTTTCTCTGCGTTGTGGCGGAAATACGGGACGTCGACGGTCGACCCTGATCTTCTTGCGGAGCTGACGAATCGGGCACAATCGCTGTGTACGTTCCCAGCTCTTCCGCCCCCGTTCTTGTGCTGATCATGACGCCCGGGAACAATAGACTTCTTCAACCTTGTGATCATGCAATGGTTCAACTTGCTGTCGACGCGCACGCGCCGCCTCTCGCTGTTCCAGCAAAACCCCCTAGGTTCTTCGGCGACGCGGAACGTGTACATCTTCCCGGCGATGCTCCTGGCGCTTGCGCTCGCCTGGTATGCCGTTCCCACCCTCGCCCGCCGCTTATTGACTCATTTTGTGCAATCAGCTTTTTCTCGTACGTCCCTTGGTTCCAGAGGATCTTCCTCACGCGCGGCATCTCCGCCGAGTACTTCTTCTTACCCATGGCGTATGTCTTGTCGCGCCAGCTGCTCCTTCCCCGAGCTCACTTCTTACTAGGTACGGCACCGTCCTGCTCTTCCTGGACGAAACACGCAAGTGGTGGAATCGGGGGCACCCCAAATCGTGGGTTGCACGTATGGCGTGGTGAGGGGTCTATAATTTATACCCTCAATATGATATTATCTACATAACTATCTGAAACAACGGCTTAGCCATCCATTTCTGCGAACTTTTTTAGATTGGCATCGAGGACGTCCTCCGGGGCACGGGCGAACACGGCACATTCCGCCGGGTGCGTTGTAAGGGCGTGCGTGATGAGCGGCGTGTCCTCGTCGGCGACGAGGGTCCTGGCAGACCGTGTGGGCAGGTTGCGAGGGAAAGTGGGAACGTACGTACAGACAGATGCGGCAGTTTTTGGAGCGGCCTTCGTCCGCCTTGCGGTACAGGATAGCGAGATGTTTGGAGGTGAGGGTCGGCGATGGGGTGGCGTTGTCCGGAAGATTAGGGGAGTGCGCCGGCAGTGACGGCGTTTTCCGGCGTTTATCGGGGTGGTTGGCGGCGGGTGGGGATTGCACACCATTGAGTGCTTGATGGACGTAGGGGACGTAGGCTGTGGACACGGTGGGTGATTGGAGAATCGGGACGGCAAGAAGGCGGTCAATGTAGATATCGGTCGGCAGATAAGCGGGGTCGGGATGCCGCGCGTGTTGTTCATAGGAAACGTGGTTCAAACTGCCGGATTCGGAGAGCGCCTTTAATTTAGCCTCTGCGCTTGCTGCCCGTTCCTGCGCTGCAGATAGCGCATCCTTCAGCTTGGTTCTCTCCACCAATACTGGCATCGTAAGCGGGCGGATCTGAACAGTTACATGAAGACTTACAAAAGTCAATTCCGGCGCTGAGTGTTGAAATGAGCGCGCCCGTAGTCTCAGGTATTGCGGAGGTCTCGGTCAATTGGCCGAGAGCCGACTTGAGCTGCGCTCCTATTGAACCGGTGGGTGACGGTGTTTTCGACGGATTTCCCACCATCTCCTCCCACAGGAGGACCAGACGAACTCCTACTGATGCATCCGTCATGTCTGTCGCGCAGTGGTATCCACCTAACTCTTGGCGCGCCGTCAACTTGGTGCCAGTCCAATCCGCTGGAAGCTTATCGCGGTGGTACCAGCTCGCCTGCTTTATTGTGCACCAGAGGGCGTACACCGGCAAGTATGGATGCGGAATCATGCGCGCCGTGTCCAACGTCGGGCCGGGCCATCTGACCCATTCTTTCTCGGAATTCAACGCGAACAAAGCGTATGAGGGTGGCGAGACATTCAACCATATATCACCGGGGTTGCCGAGGTCGGGAGGTGGGTCGCAGAGTGCGCGGAACTCGAGAAAGTGTACGGGGTGTCGATTTTGCAGCAGGTCTGGCACGCGGAAGGGGAACTCGGGACCAACGTTCCTCGGATTGACGCGTACAGCTTTCCAGGTGTGCTCGAATTTGATGGGTGCCGACGTTGTGGGATGGTAGCTGTCTGCGTCTGGTTGTTCTGGCTTCGTCATGAAGAGGAAGAAGCACAAAGAGGTGCTTGCCATACTAAACAAAGGCAAACCTGTGATCCGAACTTGACATTTCTCCGATGCTATAATCCTCATTACATGCTATCTGCGTCCCAGTCGGGAGTCTAGCTCGCAATCGCGTTCCTAGTCGACTCTTCCTGTGACATTCAAGTTTTCTGGATTGATCTAGGAGCAGAATGATAGGCAGAAGACGCACTAAGTATCATGCGAGCCAATTACTCGTAAGGTTGAAACAAAGACAGTAAATCAGCCCCCCGCCGGACAAGTTTGGACCCATTCAGCACATTAAACTTCCTCGTCGCTCAGAGCTCTCCGAGCCTCTCCAAGCAGGTTGGAAACCATCGCTATGTGTTCACAAGTTAGCAAAATGAAAGAGCCCCTGATACGACCAGGCAGTAAACCAAAGGAGGCGTCGGGCAAGCGTCTGGGTTATCTTCTTTGATGCCTTGGGATTCCGAGTCACAACCGAGTCATGGTGGATGCCGATAAATCAAATGTTTGTCAGTGCCGTCCATGCGGCCCGATTGCCGACACCAACAGTAAAGCGGCAATCAAGCCATGCTTGTCCTTCCTTTCGCGATCGACCTCCACAGTTGCTTTTCTGGCTTTTCTATCCCACTTTACTCGTCCCACCACGCCCCCCTCCCCACAACCCCGGCGTCTCAAGGCGCGCAACCTTGCATGCTTACTCCAATCCTTATGTACTTACACTCACTCAGTCGTCGATCAGCGGCATTCAGTACGCCACGCCCGCCTGCCTTCAAGTCCGTACGCTCCCCTCTCTTCTCTGCCCCACATCAGCTTTCGAGCCTTGCATTCACGGTGCTCATCTTTCATTACACCCTTTTCTTAGCCCCAACGCCGTCTGTTTCTCTCCCGCACACGACTCCACGCCCGTCTCCCTCCCGTTCCACGAATCCATACCGCTGCGCTTCCGTCCCTCTTTCACATATCTACCACCCTCTAGTCCCATCCATCTCCCTTGCTTCCATCATCGCACGCACGCACGACCGACGCTAATCCCCTCTTCCAGAGGTTTGACCGACCCTTTTTCATATCCGGTTTGCGCGTTTGACCGTCACAGAACCGTAACCAGGTCAAAACCGCCTTGTAGAACCTCCTCCAGAGGAAGTTTTGCGGCGGTTCTGGTTTTCGATTCTTAGTTTTCATTAGCTTTTTGTGATATGCTTATCGAAACTAGACTCTTTACAGAACTGCCTCCAGAACCGCCCTCAGAGCAGTTTTTTATTTAACCCACTCTCCCACGATTAAACAATTCAGAACCGTTTCCATAACCGACTGCCAAAACCGCCCGAATTTAATCTACTCTGACTGGCCCTAATGTGGAAGGAAAATGCGATGGTGAGTTCGAAGGAAAAGCTATTGTATCTAAGGTTAAAGATAAGTTGTTTGGCAGAATAACATATTCGTTCTACATCGAATGGACGGAGGGAAAACCGACAGCACGGCATTAATTACCAATGGAAGGTGCAAAATGAGATTGTGGTTGAAATGTTGTGGTGCTGCGATAGCCCCATGGAATGAAGTAAAAGACCTGAATTTTGGATCAGTTATGAGCCTCTAGACATGCAGCAGACGGCGACAGTAGCTTAACCCAAAACAGCGGGATAAAATGCGAAAAAAAAACGACCTCCCCTGAGGCCCAGAATGAGTCGGAAGTAGAGGTTGGGATATCTGAAAAGTTCTCCCAGCTGAAAAGTATTGTAATCGTTGCATTTTCCGGCTCTAAGGGTGAAGAAATATATCCATTGGTGTCAAGAGTACATGAGAAATTAGCACTACCACACACTATCAGTTTAATCTTTGGGACAGTGCAGACATGCCTTCACAGCCGGAAATACCACCAGTTCATGCCCTCAGTTCTTGCTCAGTTCAGCATTGAACTGCTCAAAAAGGGCCCACCCATTGGGAATTCAGTATGTAATTTTAATCATTAAACTAGAAGACCTCAGAGTACAGTAGAATGACAGACAGGTGAGTAGTAGCATAGTTGGTTGGGTTAGGAAGCTGTCAATACAGTGGCGGTGGTCCGCACATGACCCGGAGAGACGGCCCGCCGCTAGGGGTGGGAAAGTCCTTCCCTATTTGGGCGGGGGGTCTGGCGGAGGGTCGAAAAAAACTTTTCAACCCTATATCCGCTTTTCGAATCCCGCTTCCCCCTTGGTTACAGATTGTAACAGGACTTCAGATGATCAAGTCCCCTGCAGTCAACCTGTCAAAAGGACCATCACTTCTTATAATAATACACCTGTCCATATATTACCCCGTTCCCAGCCGATGGTATCCAAGCTTCCCTTCGCACTTCGCTCCCATTCGCACTGGAGGCGATTCTCCGTAGCCCTGATACGATGGTACTCGGGGTGCGGTGGAACGATAACTATGAAGCCGAGATAAAGGTCTAAACCAATATAACCAACTAAACAATCAATCAAACAACAACTCCTCCTCTTTATGAGTAATGATAATCGCGGGTGTTCGGGGGTAAAGACCAAGTATTAGGTCAATAGATCGCTTACTGTTCAGAGAGCAGGGGAGTGGGATAGACAAGGGTTGTGAAACCAAAGTCGAGCAATACGCGCTATGTTCGAGACTTCGTACAAGCGGTGGGTTCGTGGGTTTTTAAGGCAATAACGGCCAGTAGCCGGCGAGTTTATGTCAATTAAGACGGGTTTGTTGGATTTCTCCAGGTTTGGGACACGATACACTCCTGCAGGACCGCAGTATATAACACAACACAGAACACAAATCACAGAACACAAAACACACACAATACGACCCGCAGTGCTGGACAGAGTCCACACAATTCACAATTCAGTCACACAGTCAATCACAGATACAATCCAATCCAATCCAATCGTTGCCAAAGGTACAGTACTTGGTTCGAGATAACAGTCACTTGGGTCTTAGAGCTAAACGACAACTCCGAGCCACAACGCCGTTGCGTATGTGAACAAGGTAAACCGAGTGATGTCACTGCACCGCTGTGCGCAAAACCCCAAGGCAGTCTGCTCCAGAAGAGTCAAAGACTAATCCTAACCACAGCACCGATGTGCCTGTGAACAAGATAAACCAAACGATGATGTGCACGCGAGTTGTACACAAAAACCGTCGGGCAGTCTGCTCCAGAACCTCTCTAAACTACGTGCTTTTATACTACTGGGATCTCGACTTTACAACACATCTATTACTACACCTCGGAAAGCACTCCGTCCCGGCGTGGAGCCGCGGGACAATCTTAGGGAATCCCCTGACTCCTATTGGCCACGCGCCGGCTCTATGAGTCAGAGCTCTCCTTGGTACTTGATCGGTTTGAGAGTTATTGGTTAATCGAACGGAAGCTTCCGAGCTGGCGTCTTCTTCGTCTAGTGCTCGTCCCGAGCGTCAGTCTTCATCGTCTATGATATGGCTACCTGTGGACACCTTCCCCGTGTCCGTAGCTAATCGGGTTGTTGTGATAGACCAAAGTTCCACTTGTCTCGGTAAGTGCCGGTGCCATCGCGATTTGATGTTTAACCGGCACAGCTATTCTGATGCGTAGGCACGCTCGGCCGTCGGCAACTCACTTCGTCCGTGTCTATTTACAGAAGTCTCGCCCCATCCAAGGGTCTGGACCCATCATGTGACTTGTCACGCTGTTCTCGATAAGAGACACAATGGTAAACAATCTCGAAGTCGGCCGCTTTGGAAGGCCCCAGTCGCCTGCACGCGATGTCATGTATTCCTTCCCATCTCCTTGATACTAGTCTAGCACTCAGCTCATCCGCACGCACACGGGTACTGATATAAGGTAGTTAGTCCTGTTCTCGGTAAGTCGTACTTTGGCCCCAAGTCGAGGTACCGCCATAGGATCATGCCAATAGAGAACCTAAGCTATGTGACTGTTAAGCTACTCGTTCGGAGCTCCCGATAGCCTCTTATAGAATAGAGAGAGTGTGCTTTATAAGTATAAAGACGCGAAATGCGAAAATACACCTGTGGTTTGTACACGGCTTATCAGCGCAAGCCGCAGTTAACCCGCTCGTTGCTTGCAATGACCGACCCTGGTTCGTCTGGAAAGTCAGTGTAGGCACCGACTCGGAGATCTCACTGCAAATGGCTTAGGTTCCCATTCACACGTTAACGCCCAACTCGTTAACGCGTTCCTCGGCCTCCAATTGACAGGCGGACTCGGCCTCGCACTCATCGTCCTAACAGCGCTGGGCTCCCGGAATTTCAAACACAATTCCACTTGGTACACCTTCTGCTTGGCCTGGATTCTGTCCTGCATCTCGTATACCTTGGTCTTCCTTGTGGGATAACAAGATTCGCCCGATTTCGGTATATGTGTCACGCAGGCGGCGGGGATATTCTCTGCGCCGGCACTGTACGTCTTCAGTACTCTGCGGTTTTGAATTCAAACTGACGGATTGGTGTTTCAGGACGAGCTGTGCCACCCTCTCCTTTGGAATAGATGTAACTTTCAGTTCGTGTGTGGTTTTCGTCGCTCTAAATCTCGTGCAGGTGCTGATCGGTGTGCGCGCGGCATCCGGGAATATTCCACCAAACCGCAGATACTCCACCACTCTAGTCGTAGGTTTTCCAGCTTCCCTAGGCCAACCCTACCTGAATCATTGAAACAGCTCTTAATCATTCCATTCCTTATCTGGCTTTCCCTTTCCTCGGGTTTCTTTTGGTAGGAGGCCGTTTTGTCTCTCTTCTTAATTCTAGGGTTATCTGAGACACTCTTTCACCTAGATTTCACGGAGTAGGTGAATTTTCCTTTTCACTCCCTTTTTACAGTGAAATGTGGAATTCACACAACTACACCGTGAAATTCACGGTTTCTAAGTTCCACAGTGATAGCCGCTGTTGCGATGCTTCTCCTTCTTGTCATTGAAGGTACACTCGAATCTACGAGGATCCCCTCAATCGTTCACAAGTTTTGGAACAGTTTGCATCGGAACCCGCCTCTTTAGAAGCCCTAAACTTCTGAAGGATCGTCAAATGACTAGGATGGCAGTGCGAGTCATGGTTTTTAGTTTACTCAGCGCGTTAGGACTAGGGTACGCCGTTGTCTTGGTTCGTTCTTGAGTCGCCAATCACTCATTTCTCAGGGTTGGTGTCGCATTTGTCCTATACCCCAAACGGGGCCCGCTCTTCGATATCTTATTGGCCGTGGGTGAGCACCCCCCCGTCCCCGATTTGTTGCAATCTATCTGACGATAACTCTCAGTCCCGGCGTGCGGAGTCATAATCTTCAGAACACAAATGGTTTGCATCGCCTCTTTGCTGTAAATATAAATTTTCTTCTCATGTCGATTTCCAGGATCTCATTAACGTCTGGTTTTTTTGGCGCCGCCCACAAAGCGATGCAAGCAAAACCGATGAGCTGAAGTCTCCCTCAATAGAGAGCTTGCGCAGAAGCCACTGGAGCCATTTGATGGCTTGTGGGGCGTGCGCAAATTTGGCGGGTGAATGGCTCCACAAAGCCACTGACGTCAGATTTTGGCCTGATTTTGGCTGTGGAGCCATCCAGTTGCGCACAGTAAAAATGCCATCATATGGCTCCAATGGCTCCTGCGCAACCAGGCTAATATATGTTGCCACGCCCCGGTTTGAGCACCGAGCCCAAGTGGTTTAGTTTGTAACTTGTTTATTTCTTATGTAGCTTCTGAAGTTTGGTACGTGTATATCTATGTCGGACCTCGGTTATTTCTTATGTAGCTTCTGAAGTTTGGTACGTGTATATCTATGTCGGACCTCGGTTAGTTCTTATATCCTAGCAATAAATAAAAAACTTCGACGAACGCAACGTCACCGCGTGAGGGCTATGACACGGTAATGTGCCCCCGGCGTTGGGCTCGGTTGGCTGGTTATTGACTGGGAGAAGGACCGGAAGGACGGGATTGCCGCATTGAGGTTTGGAATTTTTCGCAGAAGTACGGTCTGCTTTTTATTCCGTGTGTTCCAGATGGACGCGGCGTACACTGTAATACGCATGTAAATCACTTGATACTTGATTTTAACTTGACCCTTCGAATTTCAGCCTCACTTTCTATGTCGACGCGATGCGACACGCTTCACCTCGTGAGTGTTTCGGATACAATAGCCTTTCATGTCTAAGTGGACCCAGATTGATTGGCGCCGGTTCCTTCCTGCTCTTCTGCTTTCATCCAACTGCGTCCAATGTCCCGTTTTGTCTGCGTCGCGGTGTGGTTTGGCGACGCGACCATGTGAGGATTTGCGTATGCTTCTGCTGCTTGGTCAGCAGCCGCATCTTTCCTTCAACCACATCAGGCTCGCCGCTCGTTCAAACTTCATAACACGCTCCCTCTCGCCACGCTACCTTCCACCTCTTGCCTCGCCATGGATCAGGAAACCGCCATTCAAATCCTTTGTGGTGCAGCTGATTCTGTGTTCCGCATTCTAGTCCAATACTTCCCATGATTTTGTTCAACTAGTAGGTAAACTGGAATCAATTCTACAGTGCACCAATATTGACACCGATCGCCTCCTGCACAGCAGTAATTTTGTCCATACCACCATCAAACCTACCATAAATTCAATGGATATGCAATAGTAAATACATCATTTATGAGGGCTATGCATGGGGTACAGTACAGGGGAGAGATCCGGCCAGATGAATGGCTAGAGGAAGCGGTGGGCCTGCTGCCTACAGGGCAGGAGGTGTGGGAAGACAGAGGGAGATGCCGAGAGCTCACGTGGTGACCATTTAACCCTATATGGATTATATGACATAATAGAAGCTCCTCACCTCCTGACACCGATGCCTCTTCAAGGCCTCTCAGGGGGGTTTTACTAATACAAAAGAACCCACCTGAGAGGCCCATTTGTCATGGCATTGGTGCTCACTTAGGTGGACTTGTAGGTTATACTAAGCTATGATACATTCCAAGGACACTGAACCATCATCTCTTTGTTTGTCCATCCCACCACTCATCCCTCTAATCTATGGAAGCCCTTTGAAACACCCTCATCCGAAACACCCTCTATCTTGGCATTGTGAGGGCTGAATATGCTCTGTGTATGCCCTCACACAGGAGCAACGTTACACTGGCAATTCCCCAATACGGAAGCACCGTCCGGCACGAATGGGCTGGACGCAAAGTGCGATTATGGGTCAAGTGGACTGCGGGTGACTTCACATGAGAGACGCTCGCGGCCCTCAATGAGACCCAAGCACTCGACAATTACTTTGAGTCACAGGGAGTATCACGTTGGCAAGATTTGTCAATAGGCCATCTCCGTGATGGCCTGATGGCATCTTCCTATTTTCTCTCTCTCTCTCCTACGTCGACCACAGGCCAGAGCAAGATGGCCCGCGACCCAAAGAAGTGGGTACAATCCCCAAAAAGGGCTTGGTACTGGCGGCACGAAACCCAGAGCTATTGGAAGGGACCCCGTGACGACCACATGTGGGTCCCGTCTATCCGAACGATCTCGAGCCCCCTCCCGATGATGAAGACGACGAGGCATCTCCACCCTCAGCCATCGCCCAGTTCGGCTTGGTGCCGACCACCTTAGGAAAAAACCCCGTGGTGGCTCCGTGGTCTTCGACCAGCGGTGGCCCTGCGGGCGCTGCTGCTCCTGCGACTCTGCCACCTCCTGCGGCAAACGAATCACCCCGCAATCTCGCGCGCCGTTCAGAGTCCTGCGCTGCGGACAGGGCCCCCATTGTGGAACGCGGGCCTCGCCCTCAAGATACGAAGACCGGTGCGGCGGGTACACCGGGGCTTATGGCGCCACGCTCAGGTACCGTGAAGAGCAAACTCGGTGTTATAACGGGCATTTCCTATCCCGGGAGGACCAGGTGCGGATCGATGATTACCGAGGGCAGAACCGACGTGCCCAAGTACGACGATCGACGCTCTGATGCGCCTCGCTACCTGCCACGCGCAGATGTGCGCGGCGAGTACGGCCAGATGCATGGGCCGGAAGAGCGCCAGGAAGGATTGCACGCTGAGACGCACGCGCATCAGGAAAGGGCGCGCGATCAAGCCCTACGCGAGCGCGCCCTCACCTCCCACCCTTCTACCTCGACTACATCGTCGGGACACAACGAGCGAGCCCCCCGGATCATCATTAATGTCGACCACGCTTCTCTCGACGCCAACAGCCCCCCGGTGTTCCCAGTGCGTGCCATCGAGGACGACGAGAGCAACTATGGCGACTCGAAAGATGACGACGAAGACGGGCGCCAATTGAAAAAGTATCGCGCCCGTGAAGAGGCCCAGCTTACTGATGTGGCTCGCCGCCCTTCAGGTGCCGCAGGCCCCGTCCCCTCCCTGCCTCCTGCCCCCAGCGGCGCAGGACTGTGGGGCAACCTGCAGTTCAGCACGGTCCCCGAGGCGCGCAACCTCATCCAGTGGATGATGGGCGGCTGCCCTCGTGCACGCGCGATGTTCCTACATTTAATCTGCTTCTACGGCGGCAGTCCGCGTGCGCGCAGGCCAGATGGGATCCAATACATACTGCGCGAGCAGAATAGGGCGGAATACAGATGGCTTCACACCACCACAGGGGACTCCACCCCCATGTCGCGACGCGCTGAAGCTGGGAAGGAGCCGCCGGTGCGCACCCGCAACCAGCGTCGCCGCGATCAACTGAAGAAACTAAGAGCCGCGGAGGCGCAAAAATCTGCGGTGTAGTCCGCGGACCCGGATGTTCTGATGCCTGCCGCAGCGCCCACAGTCCCGCATCGCCCCTCCTATGCAGGGCGAGCTCCACTCGCCACCACCCCGACCCAGGGCCGTCACGAACCTGGGGTCGGCCTCGACGTGGTGGTTGCAGACATGGCGTCAAGGGCCGCCACGACGTGGGTTCAGCATGGTTCTTGAGCATTTCCAGGTTGGCGTACTCAGGGAATAAGCCGCGACAAATTAACTCGTTATGCACCGACACCGGAATCTCAGCCATAAATCTCTTGCGGATGGTGAATGGAGTGTGCGGCTCGCGCATTTTGTTGGAGGTTTGTATGAGCTCTCCAATGAGGTGCTTGACCCCGCGAGTGGGATTGTACCTCACCGTGTTGTAGTCACGGGTGGCCCGCTACGCAGTAGCTGACGTGACACACCGGCGATGGAGCGCACACAGGATCGTGTCAAACTCGAACGGGATAGTACTCTCGCGGTCCAGGGGTTCCACCTCGGTGTTGAACCACTCCAGTGCGTGTCCGTCCAGCGCTGTTTTCAGGTACATGATACGGTGGTCCTCATATTGAGGTCCACCGAGTCCGTATCCTTGAAGCCAGGTGCAGAGTTTGCCCAGCCACGGCATGAAGATGTCATCGTTGTCTTCCCTGCGGAACAGTGGGGGGTTTTCAATCTTAGGGACTCGGGGCGGAGCTACCATAGCGCGCCCGATGTGCCGGTCGACCAGCAAACATATCTGGTCGTCCTTTTCGGCAGTGAATACCTCAAACGCAGTCTCAGGGTTATGCTCAGCCGGATGCTGGGGAGTAAGTACCCCGGATATGGATTGATTCACACCCATCGGAGCCAGGTGAGGGGGCTCGTCGCGGCTGCGGGCGGAGCTCCCGTATGAGAGGCGCTGCCCTGTGGTGGATACACTGCCTGTGTCCGCAAATCGGGCCTGTCGCTGGGTGTTGGCGGTCCTGCCAGAGCGGAACTCAGCGGGGGCAAACAAATCCATATTGCGGGTCTTGCGTTCGACCGTACCAAGCCCACGGCGTTGGAAGTCGTGAGCTGACTCCCTGGGACCGCGAGGGGCGAGTGCGCGATCCATGGGCTCTCTGAGGTTCCCCAAGTCGGTGACCGCTACCTCAGGATGTTTCTTCCCCGGGTGCAGGTACACCGCACGCGCAGGGCGAGAATTGCTGTCGGCCACGGCTGCGAGCAGTTGCGCCAGCTGTTCCTCTGTGGCCCCAATTGCTCGAAGTACTTGAACGTTGCTTTCCACCGTTTCTTCGAGGTGAATTGTGGCGGCGACCACTCCATCACTCAAGGAGTCAATGCAGGTCGCCACTTCATCTCTGAACTCACGAAGTGAGGTGGTCGCGGCGCGGAAGTTCTGTCGCTGTCCGACTACTAGCCCGGTGGTGACTAGTAGTGACTGGCGGGATACAGACAGTAGCCCGCGAACGGAGGTGAACCGTGACTGCTGTTCTGCGGTCAAGGGTGACGACTGAATGTCCAAGACGAGTGCCGAGAGAACTCCTCCGCAGACGACCCCGCTGGCTCGAGGTGCGCTGGTGAGGTCCGAGGCCTCTGAAGATGTCTCGGACGTGTTCCGCAAGGGAGACCCTCTCGGGGGGAGGTCTGGGACCATCTCGTCGTCGGACACATCATAGTGATTGCCGGTTATGGGGTCCAACAAATAGTTGACCCCGAACTCGTCGCGATGTACTTTCACACGGGCATGCACGGGTGAACGGATCGTCGGCGGGTTCGCGGGAGAAGCCCCGTCAGTGCTGACCGCTTCTGTCGATCGGGCAGACAGGAACTGGCCCATCAATCCCGATACGTTTCCAGTATTAGTAGCGCTGTCGGCGCTTGCACTGGCCATAGTAATTTTGTTGTTGTCGCTAGAATATAAGGGTTTTTGGTATCCTTAGATTATAGTACTGCCCTCGGGTGAAGGGCAAAGGGTTTTAAAAAGTATAAGGGTGGTGGATATCTTAGCTATTCACACCCGAGTAAACCTGACCTAGTTCTATATTCAATAGAATACCAGGGGTTCAACAGTAGGTGGAAGTAAGATACCTCCACCCACGTGTCACCCTGGTACTTATACAGTAGGGACAACAAGTATATACAATGATTAGGTAATATATGATTAGGGGCCCGATGTGGGCCCCATTTGAGTAACGTCCCGTTACAGGCCGGTAACAGAGGCCTTCGCCACCAATACCACCGGCGGCGGGCTGTCACCTGCTTAGGTTGGGTTAACCCAAACATGTTATATCATAAATTGGCTTAAAGCTGCTTAAGCCGGTTAAGCCCTTCCATTAGTATTCTACTACACATGTGATAAACTATTGGGTAACTGGGAGCCATTGCAGTGTCTAAGCGGCTTAAACGGCTTGAACGGCATGAAGGATTCAAAGCCGTTCAAGCCGATTGAACCGATTGAGCCCGCCCTTGATTCTCAAGCCAACTGAGCCGCCGCTTGCTGGACTAAGCGCTTTGAGCCATCTTCGAGGTTCCGTCAAGCCAGTGAACTCGGTTAAGCTGAATAATCCTTACCAGTTTTTGCAGCGCCGACGACATCACCATCGAAATGGGCGTGGGGCAGGGGCGCAGCATGCAGAGACATTGGAGAGATGGTCCTTGAATGACCTATGAATTTGTTGGGGCAATACACGGTGAGTTGAATAAACCGGGCGTTCCTGATGACAATACTGCCGACGGCATCAGATGACACCGACGAGGCGGGCAGCCACGGGGCATGGAGTGAGTGGCGCCTCTCGCCGGCACAATTGAAGACGTGGTGTGCACAATGTACTGCCGCTTATTGCGGAGGAACTCAGCTGGTAAGCTGGAGCCCAGTGTAGTATGTACACGAGGTCTGGACAGGCTCAGAAGGAAATTTTGAGTGCTGGGCTGTTATCGAATTTATTCCAGAGATTCTTCGGGGAGGATGATGGAGGAGAAGAACGAAGCCATTGTCACTGAGAAGAAGAAAGAGCTGTGTGGCATTATGTGGTCCTGTTTGGTTTCGCATTCCACAGCCCCTGTCTTCTTTGTTTCTCTCCACTTGCCCTCCACACACCATGTTGCACGAATGCCAACTCGGCGCTGACAGAAAACCTCACTTCCACAGTCCAGAACTCGCGCATTGAGAGCGCTTCTACCCCGCATCCGGGCCTCGGCTTCATAATCACTTCCGAGTTGGTGGACGGTGGCTGCACCGTGCACGCAGTGGCAACTTGCAGGAATGACAGTTCAATCTGTTTGGAAATCTGAGTGACATCCCACTTACCCTTTCCGTGCCACGTGCCCCGCAACCCGCGCCGGCCCCGTCGGTGTCGATGCCCGTTAGGCGCTCCAAACACTGGTAAGTATTATTCAGCTTAACTGAGTTAGCCGAAACCGAAAATGCCTCAAACCGCTTACTACACCCAAGCGGCGGCTCAAGTGAAGGGCGGGATCGATCGGTTCAGTCGGCTTGAACGGCTTGAAGTATTTCAAGCCGTTTAAGCAGCTTTTGAAGCATTTCAAGCTGTTTAAACCGCTTAAGAGATACCGTTGGGCTCCCAGTAGTGTATTATATGTATAGTATAGCACTAATACAAGGGTTAACCGGCTTAAGCAGCTTTAAGCCAATTTGTGATACAACACATTTGGGTTAAGCCAACCTGAGCAGGATCTATCGGCGGGAAGATGAAGGGAGATGCCGGGATTCACGCGCATGGCATTTTCACCCTATAAGGAATACATGACATAATAGAAGCACCGGCCGCCCTCCCCTCCGATGCTAATCAGACCACTTAGGTAGGTTTTCCCACTACAAAAGAACCTACCTAAGTGGTCTTGACGTAATGGTTTCGGCGGTCACTTAGGTGACTGATTTGTTACTGTATGTACCTGTTATGCAAAGCCATTCTACCAAGCAAGGTCTGTGGCTGTCTGTGGCCAACGGAGTCGGCGCTTCTAGTACATACATACTGTCCAAATTTGTGGTTTAATCACCTCACACCTGTCATGTGAACTCGACAACCTTGTAAATTTCCAGGTCTTGACAGATCACCTTGAAACTCGGGCGTGTGCTCCCACACTGGGCATCTATCAGCAGAATGGGGTAGTTCCATGAAACGTTCAAACATGGCGCTACGGAAATTCAAAACTTCTGAAAAAGAAGTGGAAGAACCATTCCATCAGCTGCCCGGTTCAAAGCTGTGGAAGAAGCGCTTGGGCAGTTGAACCAGGGCCATCAACGTCATCACGATGATGTCTCTGCCGTCCTTCATGGAAACCGAAATAAAGTAGGTATCCCTCCACAGTTTTGTATGGAACTGTTAAGGGTCTTCTGGCCAGTCCATGGAGGCTGTTTGGTACGGGGCCCAGGTTTTCGATAATTATTGGATCAAGGGAACACCGAGTTCCACTTTGACTGCTGTCGAACATTGACACTGCCAGTCACCGGCAAGAATCAAAATCAAGGTCCGAACCCGCTCGACATGAAGCAGTGTCATTGTCATTTTACGGAGATCCACCGGATGAGCTCCGGTGCTCCGCGTATAAATTGCAGAGAAACATACATTCCTCTTCGCAGCATGTTTTCTTTCAGCACCTCTCTCGCTATCGCCCTCACCGTCGTTTCCTTCTCTGGGGGAGCTGCCGCTGTTTTATGCGGCGTATGCAGCCCGATCATTTTTTATAATGGTCTCACTCGAACCTTGACCCAGACGCGGGATGGGAGCAACACCCTGCAATGCAAGTGCGTATATTCCAGTTCGGGCGTCGGAAATAATGCTGATAAGATTTTGCAGCTATGACACTCCCCCAATCTCGGGCTCCTCCCCCGTCTGCATATATCGGGTACCCTTTGTTAATTCTTCGAACAGGGAAACCATATTCACTTCTCCGCAGGATCCGGACGGCGCTCTAGTCTTCACCAACACAGGTCCGACCCTGACCTCGCTCCCCGGAGCGTGTCCCTCGATTACGTTCGTTACAAAGACGTCGTGCTAGGAGGAGTGCTGTCTAGACAGAATCATCAGCGTCGAAATTGGAGTCCACGAAGATCTTTGAACAATGTCACGTGTTGGCTAGCTTGCAACTTTTGAAGGACGTTTGAGCACACCGCGCCCACCTCACTAGAAACCGCTCATGTTTTTCGGGTATTAACCATTTATGGCTGCGCGCAATGACGGAGCCCATTGCTTCAGAATTGATCAATCGCCACATTGTTGCAGATTGTGGGCAGCCTTTGTTACGAGTCTACTGAATAAGATGAGTTTTTCGTTCTAATAACAGGAATTATCCACCATTGCGCCACGTCGGCATCCGGAAGCCCTCCCGTCCTCTGGCTTCATCTACCAGTATTGTTCGCTTCTGCGCAAATCCGATCCGTCCGCACCCGCTTCTGGAACTAGGCATCGGGAGTGAGAACCGTCCCATCCGCATCAGGCAACCAAGAAATATCCCCTTTCGAGTGGCTCGACTCGTCCAGATCCTTGACATAGTCCACCATTTCTTCGAACGCCATGCTTATCCAGTACGATTGCTGTATGCCCCGGCATATTCATCGTCGCCTCCGGTTCTTCATCCCTGTCCTCCATATCCTCCACACGGTCGCTGTACTCGGCCACGCCATCATACTTGACGGGGGCGAGGATGTACATCGCATAGGTGCAAATGGGCTTCTGGCCAAGGGCGAGCCAGATTTTGTCGTCGTCCTTCCATACTAGCAGTGCGGGAAGATCGGTGGAAACGGGCTCTTCTGATCCGGGTGTGTAGTTGAATTCGACTGTATGCACCACCGAGGAAATTGCAGCCTCGAATATGTTCGACTCCATCGGTTTCTCCGCTCCTATAATATGTTTGGGAGAGCCTGGGCCAGACAGCATGCAATGACAGGCCACTCGAGGACCCAGACACGGAAGTCCTCTGGAAGGTAGTCGTGCTGCTCGAGGAGTGCATCAATGTATTCCTGGTGATCGAAAGAGCGGAGATTTTGGAGGAGCCATGGCCGTGACCTCTCTAGGACGGGCGATTCGATGATTTTAAAAGTAAAGATCTAGAAGCGCGCGCCGCGCAGGAAGCTAGAGGAACGAGATGTCTCCACACCGTGACTTGCTGACGCCGTCTGCAGCTATGAGAGATTTAAGAGGACACTGGGGAAAGATTTGGAGAAGCAATGAGTCATTGGGAAGGTCCTCCAGTCGGGCCATAGTCGAGTGGTATGCGAACTGGATCCACGGTGACAGCAGCGGGAAGATTCTCCGAAAGCATCAGTCACGAGCCTATCCACCCGCTTGCATATCGCCTTTCGCCTCGCATATTCTGGCAAAATATAGTACATTAACCTTGACATTAACGCAAGCTTCTCACAAGCACCCGCCAGCCAACCGAGTTTCTGAATAGAATTATCCCTGGTCGCATGACAGATGTTATTCTTGGATGTTCGGGCGGCATACATAACGGGTCCAGACACCGTTTATGAGCCCGTCCCCACCTGAGTAACGGTCAAGCTGCCACGTCGCACCTGCCATCTTCTACTCGACAGCGAGACATGTCTCTCCCATTCTTGGCTTTCGTCGTGTTCTTGCTCGCGCTCATCGCTCAGGCATCGCAAACTGTTTTCAATGCTGCTAGGAGCGACGCCGCCCAGATTGTCGCTCTTGTGGGAACCCTGGAAGCTCTTTCGGAGACATCATTCAACGCGCTCTCGCACCCGGCGTTCCCCCAGTATGTTGTCCGCATCAAAAGAACCCCTTTCTGCGACGAAACCGTGCGGTGCGTATTGATAATGCCCAATGCACTAATCACGACTCTTCCCAGAAGTTCTGATCTGGCCTGTCGATTGTAGGGCATACACTGGGTACATCGACGTCGCGGCCCGGCACCTCTTTTTCTATTTCTTCGAGAGCAGGAGCGATCCGGACACGGACGACGTGATATTTTGGACCAACGGAGGTTTTCTCCCTACCCCCTCGATTTAGAGATTTCCCATCTCAACTTGTATCATACCTTCGTAGGACCGGGATGCTCATCTGCAGTCGGTTTATTCATGGAGTTGGGTTGCGTGCCATTGGCTTTAATCCTCCTCGCCCCCGTGATCCTGATGCGCACTTGTCAGGCCCCTGCAGAGCGGTAAACACGGAGAACGGGACGGTGTTTCACCTATATTCGTGGAATTCTAACGCGAACATTTTCTTCATCGACCAGCCGGTGTCAGTGTTTAAATTCAGATTTCTGGAATGCATTCACTGACGTCCTAATATAGTGGCGTCGGGTTCTCATGGGCGGAATACGGCGATACTGTCGTGCGTATATAAATTCCTGGATGAGTTCTGCATAAAAGTCGTAATCTTCAGAGCACAACCGAGGAAGCCGCAAAGGATATCGCCGATATCGCCGCTTTCATTGCGATTTTCTTCGCCTACTTTAAGAAATTCCAGGGACGTGGGTTCCACATGGCCGGCGAATCGTTCGGTGTCAGTACGCTTTCTTCACTGGGGATGCAGTCCTTGCTGATCTTATATCAGGGCCGCTCAGTTCCCATCTATGCAGCAGCGGTGTACGACCAGAACGCGCTCCTCGTCAAGGCTGGCATCCCGCCGATAAATATTTCCTCCGTCATGCTTGGTATGCTTTTATCAAGTTATGGTTGGTTTCATCTTGGCAAGATGTTTCGCAGGGAACGGAATGACCGATATGCCTAGTATGATGCCGGCCTGGTCGGTATAGAATTTGTTTCCTTGATTCAACCTGTTCACCCAATGGGCAGGTATGAAATAAAATGCTCTTCAGCATCGGTCGCTCCCGTCCAAGACATTCGGTATGCGTTAGTCTCCTATAAACAGACGCTACAACTGATCTCAATCATACCTCGTGTGTCGTAGGTATGTGTTGCGTGATGTTTTCCAAATGTCTCTTTACTCAACTCAATGCAGGACTTGCGTCGAGATGAAAGCACGGGTACGTACTTGAGAAAGATTTTCGAGAGAAATAATGCAAGTCCCCCGGCGCCACTAGCTTTCCCGTTGCACAAAATGGATGAACGGAGCCTGCCAGGATCAGTTCGACCTCATCAGCTGTGGGGCGGCGACCACCTTCTGCTGGGAGTCAATGATGGATCCATATCTCGCTACAGGTTAGTATCGAGTGCGTTTGGCGTCCATCGAGGCTGAGTAGAGCAGGTCTCAATCTATACGACATGACCTAAAAATGTGGCGGCGGCGACTCCGGCTTGTGTTACGACGAAATTGAGTGCGCGCCGTCCATTTCGCTGAATCCCGCTGATCCCTTACAGCGAGATCACCAAATACCTCAACCGGAAAGATGTTCAGGCCCTCCTGGGGGTGGACCCGCAGGTTTCTCAGTACGAAGTGTGCTCAAGCATGGTCGAGCGCGACTTTACCCTGGCACTCGATGTCGTGAAGGGCGCAACGGACTACGTCGCCGCACTCCTCGAGCGCGGCGTGCGCGTTCTCGTTTACGTCGGCACGTACGACTTTGGGTGTAACTGGATTGGCAACGAGGCGTGGACGCTGGCGCTCGAATGGAGTGGCCACACCGAATTCGTCGCTCAGCCGCTGAGGGAGTGGACCGTGGGCAGCGGGCGGGCGGGGCGGACGCGAGGCGCTAAAGGCCTAGGGCCTGATCGGGTGGCCGGTCTTGTGAAGCCGGCCCCGCCAAAAAATACACACCGACGATTGCCAAAATTCGGTCGAACCGGACCTTGAACCGGCGCGTGAAGTGTCGATTCAAGATCCAGTTTGACCGAATGTTGGCCCGACCGAAGTTGTTTCGGTTCAAGGTTCGGTTCGACCGAAAATACAAGTGTCGGCTCTCGCTTTCGGACAACCCGACACCAAACCGACAGTTTATTCATCGGTTTAGAAATCGGCTGGACCAAATGCAACGCCGACACTACCTGTGTCGGTATTGATATCGGTGCAGCCGATACCGGACCGACACACAAAGCATCGGTCTGATTTCAGTCACGCCGACACATGAACCGAACTCAGGGATTCAGTTCATGTGTCGGATGGACCGAAACCTTTGGCTTCGGTTTGAATTTCAGTCAAGCTGAAAGTTGGACTGATATCATTCATTTCGGTCGCGCTGAAATTTGGTCCGCCGATGATCCGCAGACGATCGTCTGCTCATCCGCAGGCGATCCGCACCCCGTCCGCCGACGGTCCGCAGAGTGTCTGTACTTCAACCGCAGACCACTAGTCATTAGATGTTTTTCCGTGTACACTGATAGCTTAGCTTGGAGTAGTTCTTTACCAATACTTCTGAGCGCAAAGCTTTGATTTTCAAGTACAGATACAACTGAGTATTGCCAGTAACAAGTCGGCATTTAACGACCGAAAAAGAACAAGGCTTACAAGAAGGAAAGGCTGAAAAGTCGACATCAGCGATAACCCAACTACCAAGCTCCGCAATAAAGTTTCTTAAGTACCCGCAAGATAAGTATCGAATTGAATTGTTGGCCTGAATGAGAAGCAGGCCGGCGTTGATAAGCCAGACAGACAATTCTATCTGCACGACAAACCAGCGGTGGCCTACCTTCACAAGGACTTGTTGAGATAATTGATAAGCGCATTGGGTGTAAGGACGCACAGAACGGGACCCTGACCTTGATCCATTTGGACCTGACCCTGTTTTCCTCACTAGTGACGGCTATCCCCGTGGCTACGGGGAAGATATGTAAGTCTGTGACGCAAAAGTTGAGCAGAGAATAGACAACATACCTGGAGTCGAAAAGCCGCCAGGAAAGCTCAAGTCGAGTCAGTGAGTAGAACGTAGAGCAGAGTAAGTTAAGACGCACCTGGTGAAGTGGACGTGATAAAATGAAGCCGGCGTGTGGCCTCAAAGATCAGCCTTGAAGCAGCATAGTATGAGTTGGAGATGTGAATGAACGAAAGGTGCTTCGAAGTACAGTAGCATGCACCCGCATATTTCGGCGTTCCGGCGTGTGGTTCCGAGGTGGCGCGTAAGACTAAACGAAGTCGGTTGAGTCAGCAGCATAGTGGGCGGAACGAGAAAAGGAACGAACATGGGCATGTACGGTATAGATATTGGGCTCGAGGATGAAATACATACCAGTGGATACTATAACTCGAGGGCTCTTGACAAGATGAAACGAAGATCAGACTTGAATGAACGTTGAGGTGAGTACGGAATGACGAGTTGGGCCGTAGTCCATTAAGCGCCGTGGGCGCTCAACCCGGACCTCGAACCGCAAAGCCAGTCCATTCCTCGACGAAACGGAAATGCCAAAGGAAGGAATACTTCGACGTACACTAGCATGATTGAAGCAAACGAGTCTGTCGAGCGGCGGAGGCCGACACGTCACGGGAGCCATTTAACACCAAGTCGGCCGAAAATCGAAGATGTAGACCACAATGTCGGATGACGGCGAGCCGGTGCAGCTAACGAGGGTTCATTCAGAATCTAGAGAAGGCGCAGATTGACTCAGTGGATTCGGCAAGGTATTGGGGAGGGGACTTACGCGAGGAAACGGAGCACATTCGGTGCAAAGTCGGCCAATATCTGATGGCGTACACCGACACGTTGCAGAGGGAGAAATAATCTGAGAGAGATGAATTTGCAGAAAAGCAGTAATTTTATGTCCAGTTAACCTCAAGTGATTTCGAAACGACGAGGACGACGAACATTAGTCCAGTGAAGAACTGTCGCGATAGGTCGTTCCGTGTACCAGAGAAGGCCATGGAATTGACTGAGCAGCAAAGATTGAAGAGGAACCCCGCGTTTCACAGGGAATCGTCCAGCTGAGCCGTGGAATTGGGTCCCAAGAGCAAGATAGGGACTGGGGAAGACCGGTAATTCGAACGAGATAATGTGGAAATTTTGTGATTTGAGAGAGCGAGCAAGTCGCCATCGTATACGCTGGTGAGTTTCAAGTGTTTGAGCTGGAAAAAGCCTGTCACCAGCGTAAACGCTGGCAAGAGGACGGTCGCGCGGATGAAGGAGAAGACAAGCACCGGATCACATGATGTTGTATCGCCAGTGCTAGGCGCTAGTAAGTTTCTCCCTTTTCCCACTGTGCTAGGCGCTAGAAGAGTAGAAATATAAGTTTCTCCCTTTTCCTAACTGATCTTTTAGGGATCCTCTCCTCGAGTTCGCCAGTTTTTCAGGGCTTTAGGACTTCTTAGAGACAGTACATAATACTATAGTAGGTGAATAAACGATTGTATATTCATGACATGTTTACTACAGAAGAATTGTCTAAGGGCTCGTGGGGGGAAGCATAGGTACATGTCTCATAGGTCCGCTGGAGCACTCCTCGGGATCCAGTGCCGACTATGAGAGCTAAAGTGTCTCGAGCGGCGGAGGCCGACTCGTCCACTCATCTGATGTCGTGGACGACGACCAAGAAGACGTTGGGGTTATCGCTACGGGGTGAGTTGAGATAGAGTCTGGTGAAGAGGTTAGTGAATGGATTGTATGAATCGGGAAGGTAATAGTGGAGGGGGACTCACGCGAGTATCAAAAAGTCGATATCGCAGTAGGTCGTCCTAGATTGGACGGTGTAGACGACCATATCGAGGGCGGGCAAGCATAAAAATTGGGGGTGAGTTGAAATAGAGTTTAGTGAAGAGGCTAGTGAAGGAATTGTACGAATCGGGACGGTAATGGTGAAGGGGGACTCACGCGAGTACCAAAAGGTCGATATCCCCGTAAGTAGTCCGAGATTAGACGGTGTAGACAATCATGTCGAGGGTGGGCAGGCAGGGAACGTGGGGGTGGGTTGGGCTGAGTCTACTGAAGAGGTTAGTGAAGTATTTAGATGAATCGGGAATGAAATGGTGGAGCGGGACTCACGCGAGCGCAAAAAAGTCGATATCGCAGCAAGTCGTCCGAAATTGGACGGTGTAGACGGTCATGTCGAGGGCGGGGGGGCATGAAAAGTGGGGGTGACTTGAAATGGAGTCTACTTAAGAGGTTAGTAAAGGATTAAAGTGAATCGAGAAGGTGATGGTGGAGCGGGACTCACGCGAGCGCAAAAAAGTCGATATCGCAGCAAGTCGTCCGAAATTGGACGGTGTAGACGGTCACGTCGAGGTCGGGGGGCATGGAAAGTGGGGGTGACTTGAAGTGGAGTCTACTGAAGAGGTTAGTGAAGAAATTGTATGAATCGGGACGGTAATGGTGAAGGGGGGGGGACCCACACGAGCATCAAGAAGTCGATATCACAGTAAGTCCTCCGAAATTGGACGATCTAGACGGTCATGTCAAGGGCGGACGGCTATGAGAAGTCGGGGTTGACTTGAAGTGGAGTCTACTGAAGTGGTAGGCGAAAGATTCAGGCCGATTGGAGGAGTACTGAAAGCGGGAGACTCACGAGAGCGAAAAAAGTGTATTCCACCTAATCGGCCGAAAAATCAAGATGCAGAGACCATGCCATGGGAGGATCAGCCTATGGAGCTACCTTGCTGTGTACGGTCTAGGGAGGACGCACATGAATGACTTAGGTCAATTGGCAACGTATTGGGGGAGGGGGACTCACCCGAGCGAAAGGAGCAGATTTGGTGTAGAGTCGGCCAAGATTTGATGGTGTAGACCACGACCTCGCAGGGGGGAAATTAATACGACCTTCTATAGGGTCAAGAAACAGTAAAACACAGAAAATAAGCAAATCAGCCGAGTACTCGGTGACCGCGACTCACCCGGTACAAAAACATCCTCCGCATCCTCCGTCTTCGCCAGGAACCCGCTCGCACTCCTCAATTGCGCACCGTGTGGAGTTGGCGCTCTGCCGGCGTCTCGATGGCCACGAGCGGGTAGATTAGGTGCTGAGTTTGAGGATCCGTGCGGCCATGAAAATGTTCGAAAACGATGCAGCTGGACCAAGCAAGTTACCGACGTCCACGCTGGTAAGTTGCAAACTGGTTTGCGGTGCAAACGACCTGTTACTGGCGTAAACACCAGTAAGAGGACGACGGAAGACGACGCTTGATTCAAGAATGCGGGCACTGCCACTGATCTTTTGCTTGACTGTCACTCGTCTTACGATGGACATTCGAGTTTGCTACTGCTGAACGTCTTACGCGCGGCACTGGCTTGACCGTTCAGTCTAGTTTCCCACTTTCTCATCGTTAGAATTGCCGCTAGGTTTCTGCTTCAATACCCAAGATTCGTAATTTGCAGACTACAAAAGAAATTGGCATAATTGTTGCTCGTACTCTAAGTACTAGTGTTTTTATTATATGCATTTCACACTACTAATGATAAAACTCAGTCGGACTCTATGGGGTATCAAGGGTATCGAAGAAGTTGGCAAAGCTTTAACCCGCTATTGCTGTGTGTCTGGTTAGACAAGTTCTTCAGAATTGCACCCTAGACTTACCCTTGATAAATCGAGGATTACTGCGCGGTCGTCAGAAAAGTCGAATCGAGCGCAGTGCGAGAGTACTAAATGAGGAAGGACTCGGTCGGTCGTGGCTTCCATCGACGAAGAATAAGTCTTGGCTGGGAAGTGGGGGAACGGAAGGAATGGATCGAATTTGCCGGGGGGGAGGGGTGCCTGCCGTTGAATATGGAAGTATGTTTTGTCGCCGTCAGTCTCGATACGTTGGATGCTTCCCGCAACTTTGGACGTTGCGTTGGAGGAAGGGAAATACATGACCAGGCTGTTGCCGAGGTGCGTGGATGCCCGCGAATAATTAATCCCTCCGTACGTATAATGAGCACGATCCTTGCCGTGTTCATTGGGGACAGCCTCGAGGCTCGTGTCCAGTCGCGGAGAAAACGTTCGGTCAAACAGGACCTTGAGCTGCTTGATAACTTCTGGACAGTCCGGACGGCTGAGATGCCGTCGGAGGTTAGTGCCTTTCCAGAATGACCGGACGATCGTTGCCTCCAATTCCCCTCCAATATGGTCATTGGTGTTGATTTTCTGGAGGGCGCCGATGAGGCGCTCGAAGGGGAAGCACCACCAAGCCATAACGGGACCGAAAAGAAGGGTGAAATCGTAGATGTGGAACGCTGCGTGGATATTGATTCTAGCATTGTGATCCTCTGTGTGAGGGTGGTTGTCCCGCAATCCATCCACCCAGTCTTTGAGAAATAAGCGGTAGGCATCGAGACGAGCCTTTGACGAGGTGTATCGGGAAACAATGGTGACAGCTTGAAATAGAGCCATACTGTGGGCCAACATCTTTGCCCGGTTCTCAGCGTCGAATTCGGGTTGATCCCCCCACATCAAGATCAGGGCAATGGGAATGTAGACTTGTGGCGAGAATGCGCCATTCGTCCGCCTTGATGGTACCTGCATTCGCCTCTCCATAATTGCGAGGCACGGAGTTGACCCACGACGGGGTAAGCGTTTTGGCAATAACGCGCTGAATGTATTTGAGTCCTGACAGGTTGACAGCCTTGGCAGTAAAATCTGGGTTCGTTAGTGGCTGCTTGAGTCGCTACCCGTAAAAAAATTGAGAAACGATACATTAGAGTTAGATTCAGAGCTTACCCATTCCACGAGTGCGTCGATGTAGGGAGCTTTCCGATTTACGTCAGGCACAGCCAGACGGAGCGAATATACGGCGACAAATCGCAGGGGGCGGACATTGACAGTTGAGAGCCACTCTCTCAAGGTTTCCTCGTCTGTACCAGGCATATCGCTGACGGCGGGAACGATGGCCTCCGTGAGCTTCTCTTCGATCTTCCTGATTTGCTCCAGGCTTTCCTCTCGCTCACTCAGACGATGGTCCTTGTGTATACTGGAAGAATCGTACTCGAGCCAGTTCCATTCAAAAGCAATGTGGGTCTCCTTCCCTTTCGCGACTTCGGAGTCAAGGCGAAGGACACGGCGACAATGATAATGGACAATGCCTTCGAAGACGCAGTGCATGGCATCGATGACCAGCATTCGAGTGGGATCCCAGTATGAAAGGCGCCAAAATTCCGACCAGCGCACACCAGTCTCCTCAAATATTTTTTTTTCGAGCTTGTAAGGTTGAGGCGTTCTTGTAAGCAAATGCGCTTTCACGCAGGGCGTTTACGTCCCTCCGGGTCCACTCGTTGAAATTCGTCTCCCACACGTTGCTCTTATGGTAGAGGTCACAAACTGTGCAAAAGTGATGCGATTTGGTACCCGCCATACCAGCCACTTTTCGGGCGGCTGGGAGATCGTTCACCGATAGGACGATGGCCAAATCCACATCACGGCCTTGTTGGGGCGACGAGCCGGTTGGAGAGATATGGAGGCCGCGCTCCCAGGCAGCGACAAAGATATCGATGAAGGGGCGAACATAGTGGTTGATTTCATCCACATCTGGCTCGTGCGGACCAGGGAGGATGCAGACGTACATATACTCCTGTTTGTATCGTATGTTTTCGTCGAGGTTCAACAGCGCCGCCGAGAGTATCCCGATTGAGTCATGATTTCCTCGCTTTCGAGTGCCATTTGGATTAAAGAAGTCCAATTGCACTTCAAACGCCAACCGCATGCGCCCCCCTCTGTCAATGAAAATGGACTCGCGCTGGGATCCCTGCCGTTTGGGTCCTTTGAACGTTTTCATGTATGCCGCGTGAAAGAGCTTGTTAACACTTTCATGATCCTCGTTACACGCCTTGAACGCGTCGTCACAAGCGCGGTCGCACATCTTCTCGATTTCCGGGTCTGCAAGTATTCTCGCGACATATTCCTCGAAGGAAGGGAAAAAAAATGGCTTGATCGGCCGCCTCTTTCTGACTCGAAGTTCCAGCAGCGCTTCGCCACAGGTCGAGCAGACCGTGATTGTCGAGGATGGTGTTCTCGCAACTCTCCGGATATACGAGGTCTCCAGTAACCTTGTCCTCCTTCGGTGTGTGGGTGAAGGAACAAGATGGACAGACGGCGTAGATCGTGGTTTTGCTATCGATCTTCAGAGCCTCAAGGGCCGCGTGGAGGTTGGACGGGAGCTGGTCCAGGACGAGGCTCTCAGCAGTATCATCTTGAGCCTTGGCATTCACAGACATCGCTATCTGGATTATTGCCTTGACCGTTTCGAGAATGAAATTGCAGGGATTGGTTCCGATTCCGATGACGACGTTGCATATCACAGTGAGCAAAAGCGTCATCTGGGCCAGGAGATCTAAGTCCGCAATCGGATTCGAGAAGACGTGCACTAGTGGATTTATGAAGACAAGAGAAACACTGAATGATTTGCAACTCACTAGCATCATACCGTATGGGTCCCAGAGCTGCGGACGCGATCGGATTCACGAAAATGTGCCCTAGTGGAATCATTAATAACAGAGAAACCCGTAACTAAACAATTCGCAACGCACCAGCGTCAGATTGGAGGCCAGCAGAAATTTGGGGGAGACCCGCGGACACGACAGTGATGTGCTTGTCCAGCACTCTAACGAGATCTTCAACTTCGTCCCTCAGCTGACTTGAATGAGAGTCCTTTTTCAAGGTCTTCAGGGACGCCGCTGCAAAGTTCACCTTGGCAGCAGCAGCTTCCAGAGCAAGTCGTTTGGCGGCCACTTCGTCGTGATTTCCCGTGTCGAACGGAGCGTTCAACGTGTCGAGAGAAGCATTGATTTCCTGCTTAAGTTCGCCTGAGGATGGACTTGGGAGCCGATTTTTTTGGCTTCTGGCGAGCGATCAGCGGAAATACTACGGCTCGCCTCCAGTGGCAGGAATTTCACGGAATGTATCGGGGATATCATGCGCGACCTGCCTGCCTGGACCTCCTGGCGGGACGAGAAAAGCTTAGAGGGCTGTTGATGGAGATTTGGGCCATCGTCCGTCAGAACCAGCGCGGTCAACCAGTCTGCCAGCTCTTCGGTTCCAAAGTCCGATCGTTCAGAACGTGTCAAGGGAGTTATGACGGTCGCGTCGTTCACTTGTAGCTGTGGAGGGCGTGGAGAGGACACGCCCGAAGTCCCGCTGCTTTGGGCTTCGCGGGCTTTTAGAAGGGCTGCGATTTGCGCGGAATGGACGTGTCTGGCGGCACCCGTGATAATGTGGGTATGGCCCTCGATCGGACAGTCTTCACATCGAAAAGTAGTTGCAGGCATGGCGATTTGAAGGCGATAACTCGTCGCAGACTGTAAAACAGTCGTTAAGGAGGGGAGGCAAGGAGGGAGGCAAGTTGAAAATCGTGAACGACTTCCAAAAAGAAAACGCAAAATCGGTGAGTCTCGTCGTTCAAGAAAACATGTAGCGAGGAACTCACTGTCGCTCAAGTTCGATAAGACGTGAAACGCGGGCAAGGGAGACCAGTTCAGAACGGCGGGCAACTTCCAAATAAGAAATCAGTCAAGTCTGATGGTTCGAAGAAATATAGCGTTGGACTACACTGCCGCAGTTTGTAGTTGAAGACCGCAAGCGAGAGAACGCAGGTCCAAATTTGGGGGACTATAATTGCTCAATATGATGGTTCAAGAAACATAATTATGAACTCACATTATCGTGCAGGATTCTGTGGGAGACCGCGGGCAGAGAGGAGGAACTTGCGCAAGGCTGCTGAAGTAAAGCCCATGAGCTCGATGGTTCAGACAACACGCCGGTGAGGAGAACTAAAAAACGACGGACTCACGTTCTAAGTGTCTTGGATAACGAGTTGAAGTTGCGCACAATGAGAAAAACTGAGTAGGAAGAGAGGGGCGAAAGAGGAACGACTGAAAGTATAGAGACTGTCGAGCCATTTAAGTCCCTGACATACCTTGTTCCGAAACCGTCACAAGGGACTTATGTCGTGCTTGTCCCTGAAGTTCTACAGTTATATTTCCAGGAAGCCCGGGTCGGCAATCATTGTGAAATCTGCCAAAGAATTCGCGTGCAACGATCCAAAGTCGCGTTCATGCCGAAGACGGAGGGGCTGGTCCGACTATTTGATTGGCGAGCTCATTACACAGGCAGTTTGAAAGTTGAACAGTGGATATATGCTCCACATGGTCATAAAATATTGATTGAAACATTTGGATTGAAACATTTGGAGAGGAATTAACGCGTGTGCGGGACTACGGTGCTCAGAAAAAGTACACAAGCATGCAGAATGCGTAGGGGATGATTAGATGGAGCCAGCCGCCTCCGATATACGCCTCCAATATGAACAACGTGAAGGGGAAAGCGATGGGAACGTCGGGGAGTACGTGTTCTAATGGAATGGTCAGTCTCCAATTGGGCGACGAGTAATTTCAATCACCTCTGGCCGCGGCAGCAAGTGGAACCTGATCGCGGTGGGGGATCGGCAAGTCTGCATCTTCCGAGTGCGCTTCGGGATGCGCCCCACACATGGGGCAATCGTCGCAGTCGGGGCAAAAGTACTGCACGTCGCCCTCGTCTGCGAGAAATAATCAGGGAGATTTTGGTGGGAGAAGAAAAAAACCATACCGGATGATACAGAGGCGCGGGGCGAACGAATTTGCATGTTCAGGGGATGGTGAATGGCTAGAATCGAGATTGGGATTGAGATGGGATGACAAGGATTGGGGGTCCAAGCGGGCATTTATATGTGGGAGAGAGCAGTCGATCCATGAACAACGACATCCCAAAAGGGGAGAGATTGACCCTTCGGCACATAGATTGCAGAACAAGGCAGGGGAGTTATGAATGTTGACGAATTGACACGCTTGTCGGGATACTACGGCCAATCCGCGAGGAGGTGGACACCGACGGACTTGAGACGAGAAAGCCGACTGTGTAGCATGTAAGACACGCAACAGAGCGCAGAGAGAGCGAGATGGAGAGCGAGCACCGTGTCGCCCGTAAAACAGGCACCAGGGCCAAGCCAGGGCGCAAAGTGGACGACAGTGACGAGATTTGCTTCCGTCTGCTTCCGTGTCGCCGATCTGTGCCGTGCGTGATGATTGATGTCACATCCGCGGATATGTCCGAAAATCACCTGCATCATACTTGCTCCCGACGCCCGTCTGCCAACTTACCGCCATCCCACCATCCAAACCGCCACCACAATGTCTTACATTGTGGTCGTGCTCTTGTTTCTGCACTTTCAAACCACTCCTGAAACCCTGTTCCCTTGACCGGGTTTCACATGGTCGACCAAAAGTCTTAGCAGCGGGATTTGCTCCCCACCATCGCGACCTTGTTCTCAATGCAATCGGCGCCCGCCGCTTTTTGTTCAAATTGGGGTGTGTGTTTGTTCTCGCTTATCCTTTGCATTCACTGTGCATTCTCGCCCTAGTACTTTCACAGCGAATTCACGGACTCGCAGAACAACATCGACGATCTCCCCGCCAAAGAAAAACGCCAGAGGGAGGGCCCAATCGCGGACAGTTTACCGTTGGAGGAACAAGGAGACAAGACACAGAAAAACCTCAACTGTTACGCGTCTCTCGAATTAAACACAACACCCTAGGCTTTCTTCCTGCTATACGCTTTGCTGATTATCGCCGCTATGTCCAACTACTGCGAGCAAGGAGCCTTGCGTGGGCACAATGGCTCCATATATCCTCTTGCCGCAACCGAAGACGGTAATTTCCTCGCCAGTGGCGGTGAGTAAATATCTCGGAGTTCATCCCAAAATATAACAAATGCCATTCATAGGCAAGGACGGTACCAGAATCTGGGTCCTAAATACTATGTCACAAATTCCAGATAGGCCCGCAGGTGCGGGTATGCAAGGGATGACGACAGCCCTTACCTGGGCCAATCGCGCCGACGAACCTGGCGACATCCTGTTCTTCGGGACTATCAAGGGGTACATGGTTAGTTGGCGACAGGTTTCGGTGAGGGCGAATGTCTTGTATCGAGAGCGCGAGACTGACGGGGTCCCAGGGACAACCTGACTTCAACGAGACTTGGTGCCAAAGGATAGGGTCCGATGCCTCGGAGATCACTGGTCTCGCCTTCGTCCCTCTGTCCAATCGTCTTGGCCTCAGCAACTGGAACGCTGACATTCAGCTCTGGGCGTTGACTGCATCGGTTCCGGCGAAGATATATTCTATCAAGATCAACGGCTGTATCCCCAAGTCCATTCAGTTTGGGGTCATGCGCGGAAATCAACGAGAGCTGCTCGTGTTTGGATACCACGACGGCAAAATGCGAGTCTGTGTTTTGAAATCGTCCATACTGACAACGAGCCACCTGTATCTAGTCGTACCGTGGTGGGCAACTTAGCCGTCGACCAAACTGCTCCATATTAGGAAGTAGGGGTTCGCATGTAAATTGCTGACATTGTACTCCTAATTTCCATACTAATCGTAAATTTAGCGGAGACTCATGCATAGACGAATCCCGAACCACGGTTTGTATTGACGACCTTGATTTCGGCGCCGTCCCGTATCGTCTCAATGATCATTGCCGGCTCAAAACATTCCACGTCCCCGACGATTCCAAGCGGCCCCGGCAAGTGCGCTTCATCGACGATTCCAGGACAATTGTGATGGGCAGCGACCATGGGACGGTTTACGTCTTTGACCGCCGCACTGGCGCTCAAATCGACAAGCTGATGGTGGACGGCGGAGGGTGGATTCAAGCTATCGCGGTAAGGACCCGACTCGAGGTTCGTTCGTTTGGTTCTTACTGATATGTAAATCGCTCAGACGGCGGACATCAATGGCATCCCGACGATTTTTGCCGCAAAGGGCGGAGAGGGTGTCGGGCAAAATGACATAGTCGTATGGCGGAAGACTGCAGCGTGGCAGCCCTACGACACTGTGGGAGAGCATTCTCCCTGGAATGATCCTTTTGGCGTCGCTGGCGTATGCGTACCATAATTGGGAAGTGTTGGAAGAGATTGTCAAGGGGAAACTGGGCAATTTCAACGCACAGACCGCGTTTGTTTAGACACTGAATCAGCTGGGTCTTCTTTACATATCTCTAGATCATTAAATCGTCTCGAAATCATCTATTATTCTTCTCCTCGGACCGACCTCGTTTTTTGAGTACATACGCTGAGTTTCGTTTTCGGCGAAATCGAAGTGCTACAAATCGATGAGAGAGCAAAGGCAATTCGGCTCGTTCAAAAGTGCAAAACTAGAATGAATGTTGAAGCTTAAAGCCAGTGCCACGCGTAAGACGTTCAGCAGTAGCAAATTGAGCGAGGAAGCTGCAAAGACAAGACAGCGGATCAGTGGCGGTGCTCGCTTTCTTGAATCGTGCGCTCATCGTCACCGGTCCTCTTACTGGCGTTTACGCCAGTAACAGGCTCATTGCGCCGTGAACAGCTCGCAACTTACCAGCGTATACGTTGGTAACTTGCTTTCTCTAGCTTTCCTCGTTCTTAAACCTTTTCTTGGTCCTATCCTGCGGCAGACTCAGGACTCTTTTCACTGCCCATGGCTAAGCAGACGCTGAGATCTGAGAGAGCGTCACTTCTCTTGAACGTGTTACACATGCGCTCCTCAAATTTGTCAGTGCAAGAACGGATACCGCGCCTCTATTCGGCCACACGCAGCGCATTTGGTTCGGGGGACGTCGAATACTTCTACCGCAGCATCCATGGGACCTCGGCGCTGCGGAAATGGAGGAGTGCGAGTAAGCGCCGGGTGAATATGGAAGACGTGAAGGTCGGCGTCATCGGACATTCTTCGATTTTCGCCGACTTGGTGTGCAATGGACCTTTTCGCTGTCGCGAGTGTCCCACTTTCAGTACTTCTTTCAATGGGTCTAACTCTTTTACTTACCTCTTCAGTAGACTCTATCCCAGCTCACCCCATTTCCGTCTACACCGTCCAGTATCGGACGACTTGCTGCGATATCGACTTTTTTGCGCTCGCGTGAGTCCCGCTCCACCATTACCTTCCCGATTCATCCAAATCTTTCACTAATCTGCTCAGTAGACCCCATTCCAACTCACCCCCACTTTTCATGCCCTTCCGCCCTCGGCATGAGCATCTACACCACCCAAAATTGGACGACTTTCTGCGATATCGACCTTTTTGCGCTCGCGTGAGTCCCGCTCCCTCATTACCTTCCCGATTCACCTAATTTCCTAACTAACCTCTTCCCCAGACCCCATTTCAACTCACCCCGCGTTGATAACCCCGACATATGTCTTGTCGTCGTCCATGACATCGACCGAGCGAGCGAGTCGGCCTCCGCCACTCGAGAGACTTTGAGGTCTTATGGTCGGACCTTGATGCTAGAGGCTTTTCCAGCCGACCTCTACGACACGTACCCACACGCCCCTGCCCTCTCTTCCTATGGGCCCTCAGATAATATTTGAATGTCGATTGTGAATCAGAATATCTTTTACTTATAAAAATTACCACAGTACTCCTGAAATATCGATATGATTTTTTCTGCCGCATGAAAACTTTGGAATACCAGTGCTATTAAATCACACAACACTACTTTTCACAACACGTCCTGAGGCACTGAGAAAATCGCG
This sequence comes from Mycena vulgaris, assembly GCA_029204335.1. NCBI lineage: Eukaryota > Fungi > Basidiomycota > Agaricomycetes > Agaricales > Mycenaceae > Mycena > Mycena vulgaris. Next base: position 702,271 of record JARGYA010000031.1, read on the forward strand.
AGCTCGAGGACTTGGACGAGAGGATCCCGGAGGATCAGCGGCGATACACCATCATTTGATCCGCTTCTTTCTCCTCATCCCGCGACCATCCTCCTGCCAGCGTTCAAGTACGCTGGTGACAGGCTTTTTGAACTCCCGCACTGGAAACTATAAACAGCGACTTGCTAGCTCTCCAAATATTGCCTCTTGGATTCTGTGATCGCTTCTTGTCCTTCTCCTCATCCGCAACCATCCTCTTGCCAGCGTTCACGGTGGTGACAGGCTTTTTCGAACTCCGGCATTCGAAGCTCACCGCCTTTCAAACGGCGACTTGCTGGCTCCCTACAAATCACATCATTTATTTCTGTGGTCCGCTTCGCGTCGTTCTCATCCGCGACTGATCCTCTTGCCAGCGTTTACGCTGGTGACAGGCTTTCTCCAGCTCCAGCATTTGAACTTCGCTAGCGTATAAATGGCGACTTGCTGGCTCCCCCTAAATCACATTATTTTCCCTTGATTTCTTCGCAAAAAATCGCGGGACTGCTCTTCCTAAGTACCTCTGGAACCTTTCACTCGACTCGACGGCTCAGTTGGCGACCTTTTATGGATTCTCAATTTCCTGCTCTGTCCCTCCCCCGATCATTGTCGTCGCTGAGAGGACCCGCCTTGTGGGGGAATCCACAGCAGCCGCTGATCTGCAACTTTTTCTTGCAATCACTACAGAAAGTTCTGCGGGACGATGATCGTCTTCGATTTTATTATGCGATACGATAGCCATGTTTAATATAGGAGTCATCAACTCATCCAGTACCGTATGTGAGACGTCCAGTAGCATCAAAACAAGCGACGTCGAGGAGAGGATGTGGAATACCTGGAACACGGTGTATGCAAAAGTCTTGACTGTCCGATCCACGTCGAGTTTGCGCCCCCGACTGAGCACGCCTTCTTCATACCACAACCCGATTGGGAGGCGCTCATCCTCCCGTCTGGATTAGGCGAATCACGGATCTTTGATCCAGGCCAAGCAGATTTCCGCACACTGCCTTCCCGACGTACCTCGCTGCAGTTGAAGAATCTCAACAACGTCCGAGGACGAAGATCAAAATTGTGGAGCTTCGTTTTCAAAAGACAACAAAATATGATTCATTTAGTGCACGGCAGAAACTCTATCGAAAATATAATATAATATTCTAGTGCACGTTCATTTGAGCCAATGTATCAACAGGGTCCCGCCTGCGGACGCCGTGAGGGCAGCGACGGATCTCTTGCCAAGTGGGTAGTTTGGTTATCTGTCCATATAGTTACCACTGGTATGGTGGGAAACAGAAAGGTAACTTACGTGGTCGCGAATGATACCATGCGGGCAGCGATGTGCAGACTTCCTAGTGGGTTTCTGATGCTGGTGCGTAGACTTAGATGATTTGGTCTGTTTAGGATATTATACGGCGTGTGAATGGCACAAGAGGAGGGACTTACATATTTAACGGATTTGAGATGACGACAGTGACCACCTGAGGATCTAGTCGAAGCAGCAGTCGTGCTCTGTTGGGCCGTGAGATTAGGCACGGAAGAGAAAATGTGGCATACCTTCTGAGGCCCGCCACGGGGATTCGTGCGCTGTTAAGCCCGTCAGGCTATGCGGGAATAAGAAAGCGGAGCGGTTTACATGCTGAGGAGGCTCGCGATGGCGAGGTGTACTCTGGGGTACAGCGAGAGGAGACTGATCCGGTTGTTTAGTGCTCTACGTCTCGAGTGAGGGTATTTCAAAGCATACATGTGCGATACACACCGTGAGGCTCGCGAGGGCAATACCGCCAAAAGCGGCGGTCACATCTGAGAGAGAATCGTTCGAGGGTATTGCAGTTGGAGCCTTCAGAGTAGCAAGAATCAATACCGCTTCGGACCGAGACCACTGTGAACGTACGGGATGGCATTTGGAGCGTCGCATGGCGTGTTTCTGGTTGAGAAGGCGAAGCTGTTCCGTCGCAGTACGAATGTTGCGCAGATACCGAGAGGCGTCAGAGGACTCCGAGATGCGGGTCAGACGCGCGTTATACCCGTGCTTATATGGATGGAAGCGGTTGCGGCCACGAAGCTGGATCGGGCTGCCGAGTCGTGGTGTAGTATCTCGGAGATAATCACTGTTAGAGGGCGAATGGATGGCACGCATGTTGCAGGACCGTGCTACAGAGATGGGAAACTTAAATAACCTCCCTCAGTTGTTCTTTGCCGCGGAGATTGTCGATGTTGTTCTCTGAATCCGTGAATTCGTCGAGGGATATATCCGGGGGATTGATTCACCTTGAATGCACAGAATAAGCGAGAACAAACACACGCCCCGATCTGAACAAAAAGCGGCGGGCGGGCGAGAATGCACAGCGAATGCAAAGGATAAGCGAGAGCAAACACACACCCCGATTTGAACAAAAAGCGGCGGGCGCCGATTGCATTGAGAACAAGGTCGCGATGGCGGGGAGCAAATCCCGCCGCTAAGACTTTGGTCGACCATGTGAAACCCGGTCAAGGGAACAGGGTTTCAGGAGTGGTTTGAAAGTGCAGAAACGAGAGCACGACCACAATGTAAGACATTGTGGTGGCGGTTTGGATGGTGGGATGGCGGTAAGTTGGCAGACGGGCGTCGGGAGCAAGTATGATGCAGGTGATTTTCGGACATATCCGCGGATGTGACGATCAATCATCACGCACGGCACAGATCGGCGACACGGAAGCAGACGGAAGCAAATCTCGTCACTGTCGTCCACTTTGCGCCCTGGCTTGGCCCTGGCGCCTGTTTTACGGGCGACACGGTGCTCGCTCTCCATCTCGCTCTCTCTGCGCTCTGTCGTGTGTCTTACATGCTACACAGTCGGCTTTCTCGTCTCAAGTCCGCCGGTGCCCACCTCCTTGCGGATTAGCCATATCCAGACCGCACGCATTTATTCCTGCAACTACAATCTGGCGCGCAGATCAACCCCTCCACTTTTGGGTTTCCTTGTACGGAACTTGGATGTCTTTGTAGTTCTCTCCTTCCCCTTTCGATCTCCTTGTAGCAGTCCCGCGTTCAAAGATCTTTCGAAAAAATTGTCTTTGGGATCGACCTTTCTCTGCAAACTCTAATGGCGCCAGATATCGTCCCGAGTCGTACCTTTGCTCCGTCCTCTCCGCCCCCGCTACCGGTGGTCCTCTCTATCTGGGCTACCGACGTGTGCGATCCCGAGTTCCCCATCCCCTCAGCGCATTGAGCAGCCCCAGAATTCGTGCGTGCGGCGCCGACTCCTGCTGCCAGTCCCGCAAAGTTGTTAAGGCTCGACATTCCCACGTCTGCCCCATTCGCGGTGCCGTCGATGACCGAAGCTGCTGCATCTTTCATCGTCACCGCTGGATCATCTGCGCCGGCCCCTGCTGAGCGTGATGCTTCACCTCCCAGTCCACTCACGGAGATCGACGACGACAGCGACACAGATTCAACAACTGATTCTGAATCGGCGGAGGGAAAGTCTAAGATTGCACGTCCGGCGGGTGTGGCACGCATCAATCTGCCCGGCCTTTTTCCGAAATGGCCCGCCGGGAAATTGGAACAGGTGCAGGTATGCTGTTTCGTTCCATACAATTTTTTTTTTGCGTTTACAGAGCCTCAGGCGGAGATCAAGAAACTTACGAAAATCCACCTCGATATGTCCAAGAATTTCAAACAACAAGACCGCGCCAATTTAAAAGAGGTCTATGCTGCGGTAGCCTTGGTTTGTCTCTTCGTCTGCTTAATATTGACGACTCGATAGATGAAGGGCCGTTTTCCATTCTTGAAGAACTATTCGCAGGACTGGGCTACTGTTCGTCTGCTTCAAGCGCACTTTAAAGACTCGACGCTCCGCTCACAAGCATGCCGTCGCCCGAAACACTATCTATGCAGTCAATTCTGCTCTGAATCAGCCTGCGGCTAAGGCTACGCGCGCCACTCCTGTCCGCCGGACGCGTATCAGAGTGCGTCTCTCTCGTGCTTATACTCTTCGTTTATATCTCACCCTTTCGTAGTCTCATTCTAAATCCAGTGTGTGATACTTAGTATACTGCCCGCATGTGCGCACGCGGTGTTTTTTTTTTAACTGCGAGTGAAAACATCTACTCAGTTTTGAAACCAGTTCTACACTACTTAGTAACTGCCTGCATGTATAAATGAAGCCCGTGTATCCTATTCCCTACTTTACGAGTGAAAATGTGAACACAGAACAGATTTGACGACTCAGAGCGTTCACGAGAATAGCGGATCAGCAACGGTCCGACATCCGACGTCCGATCTGACGATCATGAGCCACTCGTCCGCTACTTCCACCCACCTCTGTCTGACTCGGAGCTGCTGAATGTCTTACATTCCGCATCTTTGCTAGTCATTTCTGAGCCGCTGAACGTCTTACATTCAGAATCCTACGCTCCACTCCGGTGTCACTTGCGGCCGCGACTTTTTTCGTTGCCAACCCTGAGCAATGCCGCCAACTGGCTCGCATTGGGATCTGCGTATACCCCCCCTTGGAACAACTCATTTCTCTCTACAACGATTTCCTAATTAAGTCATGAACTTTCGTATAGCTCTTAATGCTGCAGTTTACTCAAATCCCCTCTTTTACGCCCGTCTCACTGGCATCTACATCCGTCTCTCAATACTTTACAAGATGCCAGATCATCGTCCCCGCATGCCTGTCTCCTCCGTGCGCTCATCCACTTCACATTTTCTATGGCCCGCGCTTAACGATCTATAGGGCCATCGGTTTATCCGGGGGCACAAGTACTCCGTCGTGGGCGCCGCTCGTCGGTTCCCGTCCACACACTCCTCAACTCTCGCAATCGCCGCGGGCCGCACTACCCCTGCGTGGAGGGTGCACTGCAGTTCGCCAGGACCCAGTCCTCACGTCCACGATACACACGTAACCGTGTTCCAGACCCTGCCAGTCGGGTCGTTTCCGAGAGTCGGGGTTCAGGTGCTTCTTCAAAAGGCACAGGCACCTTCCGCGCAACGAGGATCACGATATACAGGGGGAGATTCTGTTAATTCAGACCGCCAGCAATTGCACGTACCGCTACGTGAATATGCAACCCCATGATGGCGACATTGCGGACTTCGTCATGGCAGCGTAAGTTCACCTCTGTCTCGTCTTTTTTCTTTCTGATATTGACAATTCCTTCAGGCCTCGCTCCGAAGCTCCGCAACTTCCAGGACAGTCGGACCATCGTCCGCCCCTTCAGCTTGAACATGTCCTAGATATGCAAGCGTACGTTACATCTTTTCCTCTGTTTGCCGTCATCTTGACATTCTTTTAGCCTCCAAGAGTCGTTGAATAGTTCTGCCCACGTCCTAAATATCCTTTTCATTGTATATGCTACATAAATATACCATATATTCTCGCTAGCAGCAGGAGCATTCCGAAGACTGAATCGACTAACGACGAATTAATGTGAAGCCATTCACAGGCGGTCCAAGCGAGCCCAAGCAGAGGATCAATCCGTAACCAATTCGGAACTGTGCCAAGATCAGCGGAGGTAACGGACAACGAGAACAGCTCGGCTAGTAGTAAGGCACCGTGAATGCAATATTGATGTATCGCTCATTGAGGCAATGTCCAGATCGGGAAACAACGACACCCATAGTGGGAAACCTTCAGGAAGCGATCCGGAAAAAATGGCCGACAACAAAAACGGCGCCATCGACGCAGATGCTCGGGCAAGAAAACCCAACAAAAGGATCACTAGATTCGGAAATGTGATGGCGTGAAGAGCGAGAAAACAACCGAAGAGGGTAACCGAAAAACAAGACGATGGTTAACAGGACGCAGATCGGGATGTGCGAAATAAACGAGACAACAAGCTAATGGCTGAATAGGGAACTATGCCGACATTGACGCAGGTCTACGAGGGGGTATCGGAACCAATAAAAAAAAGACAACACTCAATCGGGACGACTGATTGCGGAATGGCAAGGAAAACAATGTCGAGATCTAGAACGGATACAAATCGACGGTGAGGTAACGAGGTCGGTTGACAAGGGTCTCAGCGACAACGTGCGAGGGCACAACAATTTCCAGAGTGAGAACAGGGAAAAATTCAGCATAAAAGCAGGACTGCCGCTCGGGAGCCCCTCGCTTCATCCAAACTCTTCTCGATATATCGTTAACATTCCGCTACTTCCCCAAAACCCTTTCCCGTACCATCTTCCTTGCGTCTTACGAAAGGAAACATGTCTAACGAAGACGAGGTAATGGCCGACCCCAAATTCGATCCCAACCCATGGTCGTCGGACACAGTAAGCAGTCCTCAGACTGATATGATACTGCCCAGATTTACGTTCCATAAGGAGCGCGGAAGTGCCGCATACTCCAATGACGCCCAGCAGTATCACTACCCACCCGTGCACTCGTCCGGAGGAGAATCTACTGGGACGGTAGGCGATTTCAAGCACATCCGATGTAGACTTATTTTCTCTCAGCCGCTCGGACGCACCGCATACCCTAGCCTGCCGGTACACTCTTCCGAAGAAGGATCGGCTCAGCAGGTACGCTGCTTTGAAGCAGATCATGCAAAGGCTTACATTACTTTAGTATGCCGGTGTCCGCACATATCCTATGCTTCCCGTGCACTCGTCCCAATCGCTTCAGCAGGTAAGCGGCTGTTAAGTAATTTTTTCAAACAGTTTACAGTAGCGGACACAACCAGGTGCATCACAACTCAGCTACGCAGGTTCCCGGCGCAGATACTGCGATGGCAAGTGTCTTTTGTAGCGGATTCGATTTAGACTTACATTCGATTAGGTTCACGGAGCCAATGACCAACCAGGACAGTCGCAAGGAGAGGGATCAACTAGCACAGTAGGCGGCTCTCTACCAGTTTGCGCTTATGTTTATAATTTCTCAGCGGAAGGGAGATGCCCTCCCGGATAACAATGCACCGAAACGTCCAAGGACGGACAACAGTTCTCAAACGGCCGACAGGGAAAGGCACTTGGTACGGCATTATCAAGAGAAAACTCAGAAATCAAAGCAAAGCGAGAAAAACGCCGCCGAACGGAACAAGGCTCTACAAGACTACCTGAGGGGAATGCAGGAGCAGATGAATGAGATGAGCCTTAACATACGCCAGCAGACCGACCAGCAGAACACCATGCTCATCCAGTTCGACGCAGAAAGGCGTCGCTTTGAAACTGAAAAGCAACACATAGTAGGACCTCCAGACTTCTTCAAGACCTCTCACTCATTTTTCCCAGATGAACGTGAACAACCAGCTCGCGGAGCAGCTTAAAGTCCAGGCGCTTCAGAAGGATGAACAAGCCGCCAAATTTACAGAGTTTGGGGAACTAGCGGTAGGACTTGGACTCGGAAGGTTGAAAAAGGTACTGATTTTTCCCGTTCAGTTCAACAATCACGGTCGGCTTATTGAAGAGCTTAAATCGGCACACGTGGAACGGGACAAGCAGGAGAGGAAGCTTCGTGAACTTGAGCGGGCAACGGTAAGACCTGTGTTTTGCTGATAAAATGTTTCAATTCATTCAATTGTCGTTTAATGCGCTCCAGATAGAGAAGACTAATGAGGCGCAGACCTTGCGGGCGAAACTAGACGATCAAGCTTCGGCTCGCACCACTCCTCGTACCCGTCGAGGCAAGATTATGGGCCAAGCTGAACTTCGCAACATCAGTAGCCAGATCCCCAAGTTGCCATTCACTCCTATCCCCTCTACAGCGGTCGAACCCGAACCTGAAGATGACCCAGAGCCAACGATCGACCAGAACACTGGGATCAACCTCACCGACCTGGCTGCCGAGATCAACAAGAACTGCGCAGGCGGCGCCACGCTCAATGTGACCAAGGCACAAGGCCGCGGCAGACACAAGAAGCCTGCCGTTGTCCAGCTCGTTGCCACAAACACGGATGACGGCGTGCCTTGGACCACTGCGGGGAGCTGGAAGGAAAGTCTGGTCATCACACAGATCTACGATCATTCTGACCAAAATTGCAGGGGGTGTTGGGGACGATCAAGAAAGCCAAGTGCAACGTCACCGCAGACGAGGATTTCGCCTACAAGGCGCAACCGTCTGCGGACGAACTTCGCCAGTGCGAGGAGGGGCGTCTTCAGCCTGCACAAAGATGATTACAGAGTGAATTTCCAGGACGGATGGAAAACGTCAAGATGGACGAACATCATTCTCGACAAGATCGTCGATGCTTCCATTCTTGCCGGAAGAAATCGAGGCCTGGATCCCGTCCCGCCAGAGTGGCTGAAAAAAAAACTTCTGAAGCAGCTGACGCGAGGTCGGGAGGCCTGGGCTCGAGCCCAACCCAAGGTCAGCGAGTCGGAGGCCGATGCCATGGTGCGAGCGGGTGAGTACCTGGAGGAACGGAGAGAACGTGTGCGCAATAACGGAGCGAAGGCAAAGGTAAATGATTGGTTGTATGTTGTGGCTGTTGTGGCTGTTCTGACTCGGAATCTGAAGAAATACGACTTGCGCGAGCACATCCTCGAGGTTGTCATCAAGGTCAAATCGGGGCAGGAAGCCGCCGACCTCGGGGCGTGGAAGAGGATCCTGAAGATGTTCCAATATCTTGGCAACGCAGGCATGTCTTCGGAGGAAGAATGCCAGGTACGTGACAACACGAGGGTATACAACGCATACAGAGTCAAGGTCTGTCTTTGGCGCGCGGCGGACGTCGAAAAGTATCTTTTACTGGTGGATTCGACCAGGAAAGAATATCAGGAAGGGTAACAAGGGACCTAAGCCACTCCCCCGAGTCAGGGATGGGACACCCAGTACTTCCGGCGCTCCTGTAGGATTGCCCGAGTCTCTTTACGATCCCGACTGGATCAAGCGCGGGAAGGCGGCAAGCCCGGTCTTTTATGACGACCTCCAGGTTTCCGCGGAAGCGTTCCACTTGCTGGCCGCAGCTCCTGACTTGCTGTAGAAGGAACGACCAAGTACTTAGAGTACGAGCAACAATTATGCCAATTTCTTTTGTCGTTTGCAAATTACAAATCTTGGGTATTGAAGCAGAAACCTAGCGGCAATTCTAACGATGAGAAAGTGGGAAACTAGACTGAACGGTCAAGCCAGTGCCGCGGGTAAGACGTTCAGCAGTAGCAAACTCGAATGTCCATCGTAAGACGAGTGACAGTCAAGCAAAAGATCAGTGGCAGTGCCCGCATTCTTGAATCAAGCGTCGTCCTCCGTCGTCCTCTTACTGGTGCTTACGCCAGTAACAGGTCTTTTGCACCGCAAACCAGTTTGCAACTTACCAGCGTGGACGTCGGTAACTTGCTTGGTCCAGCTGCATCGTTTTCGAACATTTTCATGGCCGCACGGATCCTCAAACTCAGCACCTAATCTACCCGCTCGTGGCCATCGAGACGCCGGGAGAGCGCCAACTCCACACGGTGCGCAATTGAGGAGTGCGAGCGGGTTCCTGATGAAGACGGAGGATGCGGAGGATGTTTTTGTACCGGGTGAGTCGCGGTCACCGAGTACTCGGCTGATTTGCTTATTTTCTGTGTTTTACTGTTTCTTGACCCTATAGAAGGTCGTATTAATTTCCCCCCTGCGAGGTCGTGGTCTACACCATCAAATCTTGGCCGACTCTACACCAAATCTGCTCCTTTCGCTCGGGTGAGTCCCCCTCCCCCAATACGTTGCCAATTGACCTAAGTCATTCATGTGCGTCCTCCCTAGACCGTACACAGCAAGGTAGCTCCATAGGCTGATCCTCCCATGGCATGGTCTCTGCATCTTGATTTTTCGGCCGATTAGGTGGAATACACTTTTTTCGCTCTCGTGAGTCTCCCGCTTTCAGTACTCCTCCAATCGGCCTGAATCTTTCGCCTACCACTTCAGTAGACTCCACTTCAAGTCAACCCCGACTTCTCATAGCCGTCCGCCCTTGACATGACCGTCTAGATCGTCCAATTTCGGAGGACTTACTGTGATATCGACTTCTTGATGCTCGCGTGGGTCCCCCCCCTTCACCATTACCGTCCCGATTCATACAATTTCTTCACTAACCTCTTCAGTAGACTCCACTTCAAGTCACCCCCACTTTCCATGCCCCCCGCCCTCGACGTGACCGTCTACACCGTCCAATTTCGGACGACTTGCTGCGATATCGACTTTTTTGCGCTCGCGTGAGTCCCGCTCCACCATCACCTTCCCGATTCACTTTAATCCTTTACTAACCTCTTAAGTAGACTCCACTTCAAGTCACCCCCACTTTTCATGCCCCCCCGCCCTCGACATGACTGTCTACATCGTCCAATTTCGGACGACTTGCTGCGATATCGACTTTTTGCGCTCGCGTGAGTCCCGCTTCACCATTTCATCCCCGATTCATCTAAATCCTTCACTAACCTCTTCTCTAGACTCTATTCCAACTCACCCCGCATCGATAACACCGACGTCTTCCTGGTCGTCGTCCACGACATCGAACGAGCGGACGTGTCGGCCTCCGCCGCTCGACAGACTTTAGCCCTTATACTTGGACTAGGATGTTGGGGACTTTTCAAGCACACTTTTTCGACACGTACCCACACGCCCTCGTCCTCTTCGTTCGCGTGGACTCTTAGATACGATTTGAATGTCGACTGCGAAGTAGAAAATCTTCCACTTGTAAAAATTGCTACAATCTGAGATATCAATATGATTTTTTCTGCGGTACGATAACTTTGGAATATCAGTGCTATTAAATCACACTACAGTGTCCCTAAGAAGTCCTAATTCATTGAGAAATGGCAAGCTTGAGAGGATCCCTAGAGGATCAGTGGCGATACACCATCATGTGATCCTGCTTGTCCTTCATGATCTTGTCTTCATCCGCGCGACCGTCCTCTTGCCAGCGTTTACGCTGGTGAGAGGCTTGTTCGAGCTCAAACACTTGAAACTCACCAGCGTATACAATGGCGACTTGCCCGCTCTCAACTCACAATATTTCCACATTATCTCGGTCGAATTACCGGTCTTCTCCAGTCCCTATCTTGCTCTTAGGACCCAATTCCATGGCTCAGCTGGACGATTCCCTGTGATCTATGTGGGGTTCCTCTTCAGTCTTCGCTGCCCGGTCAATTCCATGGCCTTCTCTGGTGCACGGAACGACCTATCACGACAGTTCTTCACCGGACTAATGTTCGTCGTCCCCGTCGTTTCGAAATGACCTGAGGCCCACTGGACAAAAAAGTACAGCTCTTCTGCACATTCGAGTTATTTTTCCCTCTGCAACGTTGTACTAGTCTACGCCATCAGATATTGGCCGACTTTGCACCGAATGTGCTTCGTTTCCTCGCGTAAGTCCCCTCCCCAATACCTTGCCGAATCCACTGAGTCAATCTGCGCCTTCTCTAGATTCTGAATTAACCCTCATTAGCTGCACCGGCTCGCCGTCATCCGACATTGTGGTCTACATCTTCGATTTCATGCTAGTGTACGTCGAAGTATTACTTCCTTTGGCATTTCCGTTTCCGTCGAGGAATGGACTGGCTTTGCGGTTCGAGGTCCGGGTTGAGCGCCCACGGCGCTTGAAATGGACTACGGTCCAACTCGTCATTCCGTACTCACCTCAACGTTCATTGAAGTCTGATCTTCGTTTCATCTTGTCAAGAGCCCTCGAGTTATAGTATCCAATGGTATGTATTTCATCCTCGAGCCCAATATCTATACCGTACATGCCCATGTTCGTTCCTTTTCTCGTTCCGCCCACTATGCTGCTGACTCAACCGACTTCGTTTAGTCTTACGCGCCACCTCGGAACCACACGCCGGAACGCCGAAATATGCGAGTGCATGCTACTGTACTTCGAAGCACCTTTCGTTCATTCACATCTCCAACTCATACTATGCTGCTTCAAGGCTGATCTTTGAGGCCACACGCCGGCTTCATTTTATCAAGTCCACTTCACCAGGTGCGTCTTAACTTACTCTGCTCTAAGTTCTACTCACTGACTGGACTTGGGCCTCCCTGGCGGCTTTTCGACTCGAGGTATGTTGTCTATTCTCTGCTCAACTTTGCGTAGCAGACTTACATATCTTCTCCGTAGCCACGGGGGTAGCCGTCACTAGTGAGGAAAACAGGGTCAGGTCCAAGTGGATCAAGGTCAGGGTCCCGTTCTGTGCGTCCTTACACCCAATACGCTTATCAATTATCTCAACAAGCCCTCGTGAAGGCAGGCTAACGCTGGTTCGTCGGGCAGATAGAATTATCTGTCTGGCTTATCAACGCCGGCCTGCTTCTCATTCAGGCCAACAATTCAATTCGATACTTATCTTGTGGGTACTTAAGAAACTTTCTGCGGAGCTCGGTAGTTGGGTTATCGCCGGAGTCGATTTTTCAGCCTTTCCTTCTTGTAAGCCTTGTTCTTTTTCGGTCGTCAAATGCCGACTTGTTACTGGCAATACTCAGTTGTATCTGTACTTGAGAATCAAAGCTTTGCGCTCAGAAGTATTAGTAAAGAAGTACTCCAAGCTATCAGTGTACACGGAAAAATAATTAATGACTAGTGGTCTGCGGTTGAAGTACAGACACTCTGCGGACCGTCGGCGGACGGGGTGCGGATCGTCTACGGATGAGCGGACGACTGTCTGCGGATCATCGGCGGACCAAATTTCAGCGCGACCGAAATGAATGATATCAGTCCAACTTTCAGCTTGACTGAAATTCAAACCGAAGCCAAAGGTTTCGGTCCATCCGACACATGAACCGAATCCCTGAGTTCGGTTCATGTGTCGGCGTGACTGAAATCAGACCGATGCTTTGTGTGTCGGTCCGGTATCGGCTGCACCGATATCAATACCGACACAGGTAGTGTCGGCGTTGCATTCGGTCCAGCCGATTTCTAACCCGATGAATAAACTGTCGGTTTGGTGTCGGGTTGTCCGAAAGCGAGAGCCGACACTTTTATTTTCGGTCGAACCGAACCTTGAACCGAAACAACTTCGGTCGGGCCAATATTCGGTCAAACTGGATCTTGAATCGACACTTCACGCGCCGGTTCAAGGTCCGGTTCGACCGAATTTTGGCAATCGTCGGTGTGATAGCCAGATGGCTCCTTGAGGCTGTGCTCCGGTTTCAGCGTGATTCGGCCTCCGTCACTTCGGTCTGGGCTCAGAATTTTCACACGCTTCACGCGACCCATCAACAGACCTCCTGCATCGTCCCCAGCCACCGCCCGCCTCTCCCGCCACTTCCCGCCCTCCTATAGCACCTCAACAAGTCTGGTACCATTGAGAATTTTTTGTAAAGGAAGTCATAAAAGTAGATTGTATAATACATGCAATGATGCCACTCAAAAGCGGGCAGAATAGGGTCATCTTCAAAATGGGCGGGAGGCCGTCGCGGACGGGGACGATGAGCAGAGACAGGTCGTCGTTGGCAGCCGAGTGATCCATCAGCAACCGGAGATCATCGGAACAGGTCGGATCAGAGTGACTGATGTGACGGATACAAAGCCCTAGCCAGATGGCTTCATGAGACCGGCCACCCGATCAGGCCCCTAACGTTCGCGACTGTGGATGCTGCCGGACATATGGTGCGAACAATATATTTGACGGATGACTTTCATCTCAGGAGTCATGTTTATAGGTGCCGTACGACAAGCCCAAGGAGTCGTTGGAGATGGTAAATCGTTGGATTGCAGGCCAGCCTCTCTATAAGGCCAATTTGTTACATTATTTTCAAATTCCATTGGTTAAAGGAATTCGAAGAATTATATAGCCTAAGACACGCAATTGAGCTCATTTTTCCACTTTAAATTTTACTCTCGATGAATCGCACCTTGAAATAATTTCGACCGATGGATTGAACTCGGCGAACCCGGATCACCGTACCAAATCGGTGCATACCGTGATTCGTTGGATTGCTGCATGCTGCTGCGATCTCTCCGGAGTCCTTCAGCCACCTTCATCGGATGGAGTCATTTCGCACCTTCCGAGCTCAGATTCTGCCCTTTCACCTCTCGAGTTGATACTCATGCCCTCCTGTTTCACATAATTTCGTTCAAATCGAGAGCCACGGGTGATGCACCCCACTGCCGATATCGAAATTCGGTGGTTGTCGCAGCCCAATGTCGAATTTGTTCAAGGCTTCACAAATGCTCATAAAATCGCAATAAATTCGAAGACAAATACTTCTGTGTTTTTGTATGTCCACAGGACCAGACGGGAGCTATTTCCTTCATTTTCTGAACCTACATGATGTTTAGGCTCGAAACGGCGCATCCAGGTCAGTTCTTGCATCAAATCTGTGCCAGAACAAAATAAAGATAAAAGTCTAGAGAGCAATATAGCACAAAGGCCCAATATTTGCAGAATACCCTCGGGTCTTTTCTGAACCAACTGCATCATTTCAGCAAGATGTCCAATTTTTTGGTGCTCATCACACCATCGTTCGACTAATTCAAAACTAACTCGGTTCAGAATCAGCGCCCGTTCAGCATCAAGGAGCATGGCCTTGTCGGCATCGCTGGGTAGGTAGTCTTTCTTGCATAATATCGGCTGTTGACTTGTGTAGGAATGTGGGCTCGAAAGGAAACTGGGCCAGCAAGGCCTCCAATACATTCCTCGACACTATACTCACATAAAGCCCAACTTAGCGTACTCACCTGTAAATGCGAAAATATAGTACGCCACCCGCTTCTCCCCGCGCTTTAATGAAAACCGATAATACTGCCCGCATGGTCCATTTCCTGCCGAAGTTACGACCTTGATATGAATCACGCGATGGCGTTCTTTTTCGGGTGCAAGTACCTTCCGCCCCCGCATCGTCGCTGTTCACTTGATTTTCTGTTGCAGGGGCACTGGGTCGTACGATCCTAATCGGAGTGGTCAGGATACGAATGGTCTAACTCAGTTGTTTCAAAGCTCTCCCTACAAGCACGTCAGTCCACAGATTTTGCGGCGCCGCACCTGCCTCGAATTCCAATACCTCCGGATCATCTTCTGCGGGACTATTTCTAGTTCCCTAGGCTCCATCCGCATCTGTATCCGCCCCGCGCTCCGTAACGTTTTTTCCCTGGAATACATAACGTCGCCCGCCAGGGACACAGCCCGTGCTAACGTCTAATTATAATCCAATTGTATCCGCCGGCCGGGGGTGCCACTGAATTGCGGGACTGGATTTAAACAGGGACTCAATAGATCACGGAACAGATGAATATCGCGAGACTGCATCCATCCATCCATTCTCATGACAACGCCTATTCTCCCAACGCCTATAAAGGTCGACGCGAGTACGGAGGGGAGAACCACCAACTCTCGATGAAGCTTTTCGCCACCCTCGTCCTTCTCATCGCCCCTGCGCTTGCACTTGCTCTGGTGCGCATACTCTCTTGGTTGGGCTCACAGTCCGAATGAATGCTTACCCATGGGCAGCCCGCTATCACGCCGGCCGGCGCGAACCACCTGCGCTCCATGACCGACGAAGAGAGGCGCAACTGCGGGCTTCCCTGCGTACGTTGGCCCATGCTGTGTATCTGATCAAAGTCCTGATAAAAGTATAGACATGCCCCGACCTGAGCTGCTTCGGCCCCGATCCCTGAGTGGACTATGCCATGACGGGAATCCGCATTACTACTATCGAGAAAGGGCGGGTCGATGTGGACAGAGTTATTGAAGTGGCGGATATTGCCTTGAGCTAGATGTTTATCGACAGTATCACTTTTGATACGACAGACGGTCACCAGTCTACTGTGATCCGAACTTGTCATTTCTCCGATGCTACAATAGGGGAAGTCAGAGTTGACGAATCAGCGTCGATTCACGCTCGAATCACGTTTCCATTCGGATCCGATTCTGAGTAGTGTTTCCATCAAGAATCGAGTTTCGCTGAATCGAATGTGAATCGCTGTTGCTCCTCCGGAGGAGGAACACACACTGAATCAAATCAGAATCGACGCTGATTCGACGGCTTTCAATCCATCATCACATCTGATCTAATGATCCAACAAAAATTGTTTCTTGAATCGTTCCTGAATCGAAGACAGAAACGGGGCGGTCGAAGTTGAAGGCGATTCTCGGTCGATTCACTCAGAATCGTACCAGAATCGAACGACGAATCGACCCAGAATCGACAGTGAATCATCAACTCTGACTTCCCCTAATCCTCATTACATGCTATCTGCTTCCTGGGGAGTCTAGCTCGGAATCGCGTTACTCGACTCTTCCTGTGTCATTTTTGGATTGATCTAGGAGCGGAAATGATAGGCAGAAGACGCACTAAGTATCACGCGAGGTCTTGCAATGCCAATTGCTCGTAGGGCTGAACAGAGACCGTAAATCAGCCCCGCGCCGGACGAATTTGGAGCCATCCAGCAGAAAACTCGTCTTTCCTCGTCGCTCAGCTCCCGAAGCCTCTCCAAGCAGATTGGAGATCATCGCTATATGTTCACAAGTCAGCAAATGAAAGAGCCCCAGGCAGTAAACGAAAGGAGGCGTCTGGCAAGCGTCTAGGTTATCTTCTTTGATTTGGGGTCTTGCTCTTGGGAGAAAAATACGAACGAGGTCATCGGGCTTTTCGGGCCAGGAATCGGGGAGTTCATTATTTCCTGTCGCGCTCGAGCTCCTAGCGCATGTTGGGGGTCATGTGCATGAAGGAGGCCATTGCAGCGGGCTTTCAGTGTAGAATCCCTGTTGGTGTGGTGGCGACTGGCAATTGTTTAGCCTGAAGAGAAGAATCACATGCTGGTTCTGTGATGTATTTCTCCATTCTGCGGCTGCACAAGTCCTTCAACGCTTCAAGCTTCAACTTGGAGTCTAACGTTCCATTCTAACCGTTCGAGGTTCAGTTGAAACTCGACACTTGGCTGGATTCAGAGAAGAGTCGGAAAAATATGCAGTTCCAGCCAAGTCCGCCGCAGCTTTTTCCTGGCAGGGGGGTTTCGGGATTCGAAAAACGGATATAGGGTCGAAAAGTTTTTTTCGACCCTCCGCCAGGCCCCCCCCCTCCCCCCCCCAAATAGGGAAGGAGTTTCCCACCCCTAGCGGCGGGCCGTTTCTCCGGGTCATGTGCGGACCACTGCCACTGCATTGACAGCTTCCTAATCCAACCAACTATGCTACTACTCACCTGTCTGGCACTCTGCTGTACTGTGAGGCCTTCCAGTTTAATAATTTCTATTCTATTCCATGGGTGGGCTCTCTTTGAGCAATCAAATGCTGAACTGAACAAGGACTGAGAGTGTGAACTGGCAGTGCTTCCGGGCGCGAAGGCATGTCTGCGCTGTTCCAAAAAATTACACTGATAGTATGTACAGTAGTGCTAATTTCTCATCAGTATTCTTGACACCAACAGATTTTTTTTTTTCACCTTAGAGCCGGCATGCAAGTGTTTTCGAGAACTGAGGTGTGCACGTGAGGCTACGTGAGGGTCATCAGTAGTCCAAATCGGGACAACGAGATAGCGCAACAGCATGCACGTCTTCTAGGTCATATATTTCACTCTCCTACCCTCCCATGACGTCTTACTATGCTGTGGGAGGCATTTTGTACCTCCCTCATACTACATGACAGAAGTTTTTTTCAGCCGCCCTCGGGACCCCCCCCCCCTGTATCCGAAATTTTAATGCCGAAACCCCCTTGTTCCTGGTAAACCTGATACCTCTAATCACGTTTCACTCACTGTGAATCGCTCGATGGTGTTCAGTGTTGCGCTTGGAATTATATTTTACCGGATTCGCACTTGATTTCCTCGAGTTCACGAGGATGGTCAGAGAGGAACAAGCCATTGTCAGAAAGCTCCAAATTTCTGACACCCAGAGTAGTGACACTGAGAAGAAGAACAAATTATCGCCCGGATGCCGATAAATCAAATGGCCATGCGGCTTGATTGCCGACACCAACTTGGGTGACCAGAGTAAAGCGGCAATCAAGCCGTGCTTATCCTTCCTTCCTTTCGACCTCCACAGTTACTTTTCTGGCTTTTCTATCCCACTTTACTCGTCCCCACAACCCCGGCGTTCCAAGGTGCGCAACCTGCTTTCAAGTCCGTACGCCCCACATCAGCTTTCGAGCCTTGCATTCATGGCGCCCACCTTTCATCGCACTCTTTCTTAGCCCCAACGCCGTCTGTTCCACTCCACGCCCGTCTCCCTCCCGTTCCACTCCCGCTCGGTGCACATCTCCGAGTCGTTCGCTGCACCCTTCATCCTCTAGTCCCATCCGTCGACGCTAATCCTCTCTTCCAGACACCATGCTGTGCCGACATCGTTCTCCATCCGACGACGCCTGCGCTGATGCAGCCTGTCCCCACGCGCGGGGTACTGTCGTCTTAACACCCCGCTCCCCGCTCTGTCTCCGCCCGAGTCGAGGGTGCGCGCGGACGTGGCCTGCTGCACTGCGCAGCGTTTCGTGCCCGCCTCTGCACGAGCGCGTACTCGCGCAGAGATGCGGCGCGTGTCATCCCAGTACACCGAGGCTGGGCGCGAACGACGCCCGTGCGAGCATGAGGACTCGCGGGCGACGAGTCGGGTACGAAGCCAGCGCCCCACGCCTCGCGCTCGCGCGGCGTTCGGGGGGTCCAGGTGCGAGGAGGCGGGCGCAGCAGCGAATCCTTGCGCTCGCGCGGGGAGGCATCGTGTCCCAGTACTCAGGCGCGGGGAGGCGGTGAGCGATGCGCGCGCGGGGAGACATATTCACGGGGATTCGGTGAGCGAGGCGCGCGGATGGGGCGCAAGTACGAGGAGGAGCGCGGGGCGGGGGATGCGGGACGGGCTGAGCGCGAACGAAGCCAGCGCAACGCGGGGCGCAGGAGTGATTACTCCCAGGGCCTCTTACGCCACTTCCGATCCCGCGATCTCCGAAGGCAAGGTCGGTCTTGAACCGTAGATTTTCAATTCCCTTAGTGAAAGAACGTGCGCTAACGATGTCCCTTTCTCTAGATACTTTGGGGCTTTACCTGTCTGAGGTGCCGCCGCCACAACACGGCTCTTACTGCCGATCCCACCGCTCTCTTTCTCCGTGTCGTCGAAGCAGCTGCAGCAACTGTTTCTGATCCCCGTGTCTCTGTCCTCGCCTCCCTGCGCAGCGCGGCAACATTCTGCGGATTCCGCCGTTACCGCTCGCCGCGCCCCGCAGCCCTCGTTAGTACCACCTTCCGCGCCCCGCAGCACGCTCCGTACACGTAGCACATGGGGATATGGGATGCTCTTTTGATACACTGCATAACCTAGATGTCTGACCTATCTGAACGAAACCAGTCCGCCTGTTCGCTGCCCGTGCGGAATTACACGACGAACTGCAGATCCTTTGTGGTGGGTCCCGGGACCAGTCTTCCCTTCCGCAACCTCGCTGATTATAGTCGGGTAGTCAAGATCTCAGTCAAGCCAACGAGTGGAGCATGGCTCACCCCGCACATGTACATTTGCGAAGTTCCTTCAGATGCAGCTTTCGGGGGATACGGTGGTTCGGCTCCACCGGAGGACATGCGAGATACGGATGACCGCGTTTTCTGTTTCCCACCTTTCTTACTTTTCCGACCTGAATCTTCGACATCCACGCTACGGCTCGGCCGTACCCCAAACTTCCCCGCGGCACATTGCGCAATTCTGGTATGGACAATATGACGTGAATTTCCTCGGCGCTGCAGTCTTAGATCGCGGAATTTCGATTGAGCCTGCCAACGTCAGGGGTCGATGCATATTTCGAATGATATTAGGCTTATCCAATATTACAGTGCTTACAAGGAGTATCCGGAGAAGTCGGGGCTGTCGGTACTTTCGCGCTTCTTTCCCAGAATGTTGACAGGGCCATTGGTAGAGTTTCAATTGGATCATCTTCGATCTAAGCGCAAGGCCCATCGTTTGCATTTCAATTGAGCATGCATGCCAACGTCAGGGGTCGATGCAGATTTCGACTGCTGTTAGGCACAGAACTCTTCTTCATAAAACAGTGGTAGTATCCGGAAAGGCCAGGACTGTCGGCACTTTCGCAGACTACCATGCTTCTTTCCTAGGATGTTGACAGGGACATCGGTGCTCAGCATGTCGAAGCTGATCCTTCTTAGTTGACTCCAAGACATTTAAAAAGGCTCTTCAAATTTCGTTCATCCTAAGGCACTCCCCCCCCAACCCAGACAGCCATCCACTAATGCAGATCATCTCTTCTCTCGTTGCCCTCATGACACTTGCTGCGGCTCGCATGGTCGCCGCGACAGCCAAGCCTGTCGCATTGACTCCTGCGAACGTCGCCGTCGCTGGCTTGATCAATATCAACGACTTCCAAGGGTTCGGCCTCAATCTCGTCGACAACGCTGCTGTTGCGCCTGGTGAGGGCACAGCAGTCTTCGTGTTTCCCGGCAATTTTGCTAGTTTCGTCAATCAGGAAGTGAGCACCGATTTAATCTTGGCTTGCTGACCGCTTATTCATATAACCTAGTGGGCTTTTATCCCTCAAGGATCTAACTTTCACATTGCTAATGGGTTGAACTCGTCGCTGTTCTTGTCGTACCCGGCTGCCGCGTTCAATGGAAATCCCTACGCCGCTGAGCTAGTCGTTTTCTCAAAGTTCCCCGCCACCTTCTCCCTTCAACCCGTCGGTTCTTCAGGAAATACTGTCCGGTAAGTCATTTCACAGAGCTCGGTTCAATAATTGATTTATATTTCGGTTAGGATCGTTGAAGTCAGCAGTCAATTGGCACTGACGTCCTGGAAGGCAGTTCCGGGCATGTCGGGTGCTCCGGTTCGTAATTGTAATTTGAATGGAGCAGAAACACGATATAATACCTCTAAACAGGCTATTCTCGCCCAGATCGACGCTTCCCTACAACCGCAGCAGACCTGGACGCTTGTTGCAGCTCGTGAGTTACATCGCGTCTTGGAATGTCGTTGTTGAAGCTGACCGGCTTGAACCCCGTAGCTGTTGTGTAATTAGGCGTGTGCATATCACATTGCGCAAAGGATTAGCATTGCACTTCTGACAGCTAGTTGAAACAAGCGACAGCATTCTACCTACTGTCCACTATAAGGCTCCAACCGTTTTCCTTTTTAAACGTTTTAAACGGTAAAAACCGTTTATATTTTCGTCTAGTTTGGGCCGGGGCCTAGACGAAAATAAATTATAAATGATTAAACGATTATCTTTTTCTGCGGGGCAGATTAACTCGGAGACCCGACCTGTGAACCCGCGGATCCAAGGCCGAACTAAATCCTCCGAGCTGTGGCACAAATATGGGACGGCGATCTTCAGCTTTGACGTGTTCTTCGGCCCCGTACCGAACGCTGAGCTTCGATCAGAAGGTGGAATTTTTCAATTATACGCCTTTCTATCATTTATGCTCTCATTCCCGGATTATTGTGGACGGCGATCTTCGACTTCGACATGCGCATTGACGCCACACTCAATACTGTGTCTTTATCCGAAGACGAAAATTTTCAATCATACTCCTTTCTATCATTTTGCTCTCATTCCCTGGATTACCCTTTGCATTTGGGCAGGCAGCATTCACTCAGGCTCGACGGACTTGCGTACATCCCTGGCTCTTTTTTCCCCATTTTCTTTGTTTTGTTGCTGGGACGTGGTTAGAATAAATTGAGACCAATGTGATGGTACGTGTTTCTGAGACTCGCTGCCCATTTCCTCGACCATGTCCACAACGGCGCGCGTAAACACGCGCCGAAACAATCAACCACCATCATGCGTACTTGACAACAACAACTCAGAGGCCCCCGACGCGCTCCAGCAGCAAGCCGCGGCAGGTACGTCAGATTCGGTGCGTGTCCTGACGCGTCGTAATGGAATTCTACTGTCCTACGACCAGGCGATCGACCGATGGGTTCTAAGCGCCCGGAGCTGCACCCGCTCCTCCTCTCGCCCGAGGAGTGGAAAAGGCTCGAGAAATTGGGGGACATACTCAAGGTGCGTACTGTAACTTTTTATTCTTGTTTTCCCTTGCGAACTTGACGAAATTGCACATAGGAGTTCACGAACGTTACTCTTCAAATGTCCAAGTTGCCGACTCTACCCTGGGTTCTCCCGATGTACGAGCCGATGCTCACCCTTGCCTCCCCCTCCGAATCGCGGCGGCGGCTGGCTTGGACAAGTGCGATGTAGCGCATCGGCACCTGGTAAGGATGAGATTGGCGGCGGATGGCGGCAGAGAAAAGCGACACGAAAGGTGGTGTTATGACAGGCTGCAAAACGAATGGAGTCAGAAGGGAAGGTGAAGGAGGGTAGATGGGAGAAGGCAACACACGAAGAGGGCCGGAGACTATGCAAGCATCATAATTAACATTCCCCAATGTGTTTTTCTCATCAAGTGCTTGCGTTTCCAGGATCTGGGAGCAGAATACGGGGGCACAGCCTACTTCATCACCCATTCTGCATCAAAACTGAGGTAGATAGAATGATTTCTTGACTTGTCATATTAAAACGAAAATCTCAATTCTGACTCTAGTCCGAAGTCCTCATATAGGTACGTGATTGCTAAGGGTTATCCTATCAATTATCTCCCTTTTGGTGTAGCAGTCATGAACACGTCTCTGGCCTGCTTACAGAAGAGCTGTCGTGAAGGGAACAAGTTCACCAAGACATCTTCACATCTATATAAGAAAGGAACACGTTGTCTCGAGACAAACCGGCTATCAGCTCCAACGGTAATCTCCGAATAATGTCATTCTCCACCGATTCTCCACTCGACTGTTGCACTGATATTTATAACCTGCAAGAATGTTGAATACTTTGCCGAGGAAAATAAGCTCGAATTCGGGGGTTATGAATTTTTTCCAGTGTAAAAAATAAAGGAAAAGAGCCCCAAAAGTACTCAGCCATAGAGCTTTTTTGCTGAAAAGCAATCCCATGGAGAGCTTGAAGGCACACAGTGCTCTGATAGTATCAAGCGGAGTTATTCGGCTGTCGAGGCTCCCAATGAGGTCATTTGGCCTGCTCCACCGTGTTGCTGGATTCTCCACCGCGGTGTTCGATTGCTTTTTATAATTGTTGGGATGTTAGATACAAGCTGGAAGAAGGCACAGAAGACACCTATATAAACATGGATGCCTCGGGATCATGCCACCACCGTGATGCGATGTTGACTTTCTACTTTTAAAATGTTGAGATGCTGACTTTCGGCTTGAACTACTTTACGCTTGAGCTCATCTTGCCTGAATAGTAGATATCTTGTACAACTGCCATTCGAGCCATCAAATGGCTGTCTTATGTTGCGCAACCGAATGCCTAATGGCCGGCTGCCGGCTGATAGACACAATTTGAGCCATGTGTTTTGATGCGGAAATCTGATAGAAAGGGAGCTCATGAATATACCTCAACCATTAACATCTGAGGCTCTGTTTCCCGTGAAACAAATCACTGTGGCTGTCTAAAGGACCACCGAAAGGGTCGAAATATGAGAGCTAAGGATGGGCACCTGCGGATGAGGCCGCGAGGAACCAACTGAAGGTTGGTGACAAGCGGCATGATTGAAATCTCAAAATCTGTTGAATTCTCTGTTCCCATAGCGTAGCACGGGTAAACTGCTAGTAGTCTTTTCATATGAATGTCTGAAGAAAATGCTTTAACATTATTTCCAATTTTTCACTTTGATTTTCAGTGGAAAATGTTAGGAAACTATTTTGATGTTTTCACCTGTATTTACACTGGAAATCAGGGTAATAAGTAACATATATTTTTTCTTCTGTTTTTCAGTGAAAAAACCTGGATGAAAGATTGTGAAGAATGTGTGAAAACATTGATTGTCCATTTCAAATTATTCACTGTTTTTTACTCAAGATTTTTCAGGCTTTTTCTTTGTTTTTTACAGGTGACAATTGTGGTGAAAAGAGTTTAAACTTTTTCACCACCATTTTTGCTTGTAAATATGTTTGGATTACTGGTGTCAGCCTTGCAAGAAAAGACATGAATTTTATTTCAAAATTTTCATCTTGATTCTCACACAGGAAGGATAACCAGATAACTGACACCAAAATATGGAAAAGATATGGAAAAGATATTTACAATACCTTTTGTGTATCTTAAGCACTGAGACTTTGAAAAAACATTGAGAACATTCAAAAGATATGCTTAGATTAGAATAACCTTGGAGTGTCTTCTGAATACTCTGGTCAACAGACATGCAAAAGTTATTGTAAATATTTTCTCCATATCTTTTCAATGTTTCACCATAGGTTATTTGCTTATCCTCCTTGTGTCACTCACAAAAGTAGTGAAAAGAATTTTAAAGTTTTCACTTGCTTTTTCAGTGAAAAAAAACCTGAAAAAAATACTGCAGAAGCTGGTAGCACTCTTGGAAGAAAAGTCACAAATTTTGGTTCTAATTTTTCACCTTGATTCTCAGTCAAAAAAGTGCTGAAAAGAATTTGAAATTTTCAGATGCTTTCTCAGTGAAAAATGTGTTAAAAATAAAGGAAGTTTTTCACCGATAGTTGATCTGAAAAACTTGAAATGCTCAACCAGTGATGTCTGGTCACTTCTGACTTTCCGCCTCAACATGACCTCCAAAATAGGGAATTTGATAGTGGCAGGTATCGGCAGTTTCAAAGTCCGCCGACACGGTATTCCCGTCTTGTTTCTAGGATTAAAGTACCTTTTCCACCTGGTGCGCTCCTCAAATTTCCTGAGAATCATCTGTGTTGTCTGAAAACCCCAAACTCAGTTCCTTTGACACAAAATTGGTTAGTTTTCGGTATTCAGTAAGCAAAGTGAGGGTATGGTGCAAGACTGATGTTATTATCTTCTGCATTCTCCCATCTCTTATTGTTGGTTTGATGTATTGGTTATTATGTGGTGGCCTTTGTTCATTGTTCGTGAGTTCGAACTCAGCTGCCTCCTTTATTTTATTTTTCCAGCACACCGTCTCCCAGGACTTTCTTTGTACACCAACCAGCTTCAGCATTTAATTATTCTTTATTTGGTGCTGCACCACGTACAACCACAACACCACACTCGTAGTTCACCAACTGGAGTGAAACTCTGTGGTTCAACACGACCTGATGACAGATCGGCAGACTTCTAGGTCCTAAATGGACAAAAATTGGCCTTCGGGGGACGAAATGCTAGGTCATGTCCGGACAAAAACTCGGAAGCGGGTGGAGAAATCTTTGGGCAAAACATGGTCAGGAGGTATTCTCGGTAGAAATTTGAGCGGAGATGTCTCATGTTCACAAAATCCTGTTTTGGCAACAAAACTGAGCTTTTCTCACTTAAAAGTCTGGTTTGTAACACTAGTTTGAAAATTGCGAATAAATTTCTCATTTCAAACTTTTTTGAGGACTGGAAAAAAAAAATCTTCTTCCCGGTTGGTCGAGATTCAGTCACATGATGCGGCGCGCTGGTTTGCCATCATGAAACATGACCAAATATAAGCCCTTTTCTCGCTCTAGGTAGTACAGTCGGCTGGCTCATAATGCATTAGGTCGTAGTGCATAATGCTCATAATGCATTGGATTCACCGATCTACCAACTTGGTAGGCTTGTGTTTATGCATTTTTAGTCATAATGCATAATGCATAGGATTTGGCGGGTTTGCCCAGGCCAGTATGCATTATGAGGAGCTGATTCTTTGGTGTCATTTCGGGTTTTGGATGGGATTTCGAGCAGATATGGACTATGATTTGACCAGGAACTGACAGGAACACTGATCCGTAGCAATTGGAAAGGTATTGGCTCACGTCCGTCCAGGACATGTCTCAAAATCATCCGAAAGTGACACAGAAATTTCCAATTCTGACCATATGTCACAGATGTCACACCGTGGGAAGGATTCCACAATGCATATTGCTTATAATGCATAGGCTTTGAGGGTCCACGGACCCTATGCATTATGAGCCAGTCGACTGTAACCCATTGCCTGATGGCCGAGTTTGGTCTCAGATATGGACCCCTTAGTACTCCATATTTGACCACTTGAGAGTGCCCATCATATTTTGCCCACTCTCAAGCAACTGGTTGACTATTTGGTGTCAAATACCACCATCTGGTGTGATTTCATTTCTGCAGAGTTCAATTGGAGTCAATACCTACAACTGTATATACTATCAGCTCTCTATACCGCTAGATGAGATTCAACTGCCATATGTGGGAGGCAGAAATTACCGCTTTGGACGATTATCAGCAGAGGCTGCCCTGTCAGACGAAAGCCAACCAAAATGTGTCCAGACAAAATTTGGAGGATCCAAGATTTTTGGGACCTAGCCTCGAAAGGGAAAATTCGGGGTCCTGTCATTGTCAGGTCGAAAATGCGCAGCCACGTGATACACACCCTCAGTAGACTCGTTAACAGTCTGCCATACAGAGTGCAATAAATGTGACGAGCACTATTGCCATAGGCAGACTGGTACTTGTTGTTTGATGGCATTCAGCGGGGCAGGAGTTTGAAAATTTTAACTGGTGCCAATGACGGCCATCAATTCGCTTTCGTCATTGAATCATTTCGGTTGTAAGATCACCTCTTGTTTCTACCCATGCACAAGCCCCTAAAACATTTCTGAGTAGACAGATGTCTCCAAATTCGAGTTTCACATCTGCCCTCGGTTTAGAATTTTTGAAACCACTCAGATCCAAGGCCAGAACAGGAGCCATCAAAAGATTTCAAACTCCCGCTCGGCTCAATCCCGCTTAACGAGAAGTACCAGTCTTTCGTTTTCATTTCTTGTTTATACCGGTTCTCTAGACAATCATTTTCTTGTAAGCAGAACTATGCTCTAAGAATATTTGCCTGCGCAATTTGCGCAGGAGCCCCCTCTCACCCGCTGTACACGCAGATGGTAATCATCGAATGCTAGCCATTGATTACAATGAGCTTGTCACACTCTGTCTATTAAAGGGCTGCGGAGTGGCCTAAACGACAACTATCTCAAACTTACGGCTTCCCATTGACTTGGCAATCACCGTGAAATGATTAGGGTACTCTGTTCTGCTTATCAGAGACTAGAAATGGACTCTACCAGAAGAACCCATGGTTGAGGGCAAGAGATTCTCAATAGTTCCAATGGACCTGTACTGTAACCCTGCTGACCAGATAGGTATTAGGTAGTATCGAAAGATATCTGAATGAAAGCAACAGTCGGGCCAACCGAGTATTGGCGATGGTGATTGGGCCGGGCAGGCATCAGCTGTTATTTATTGGGACAGACCTTCTGCTTTTCTGTGTAGGCCCCTGATCAGATCACTGCTTCAATGCCGCGGTATGCAAGCAGCCATTTGTCGCTTTGATGGAGCAACCAGACATCTTTCAATCATGATCAATCAGACACAATCGGCATCGCTTCTGCAGGTGGCATCCATTCTTTTCAGTTCTAAGGCAACTTAAAAATGCATGCCTCGAATACTAATTGTCAGGTGGTTGTTATTGACTTAGCCAAGTGGTTGTTTTACATAAGTAGCGCGACCAATGCGCGCCCCTGTTCAGTGCTATCTATATAAGAATCCACATAGGTTTATGTCTGACCACACAACCTGATTGGCTGCTGGCCACCTTTGTCTCTGGACAAAGCCCGTGCCGAGCTCCGCATGATGTCATCCGCCCCACTGCTCCACCGAAATGTTCAATTATCCACCCAACTGTCGGATTGCTATTTATATCTGCTGCGATGGTGAGTACTTCCCTTTCCAAGCAACCTCACGGGACAACAAACTTCTGCGAACATCTATATTACAATCCTGTGTCCCCGCACAGAACAATTTGACTCTGGGACATTCGGATTGGCTACCTGGGCTCCGAATGATGTCATGGGCTCCAACGGTCCACTCAAATCCACCCAGATGTTGAATTGTCCACAACCGCTCCACTTGACTGTTGGATTTCTATTTATAAATGTTCAGTTGGTGCTTTTCAACCGAGTTCTCGCTTCAGCCAGCGTTTTAATTATCTATATGGGAATTGAAGACATTGTGGCTTTGGGCAAACAACCTGATTGACTTCTGCCCTCCCTTGTCTCGGACAAAGCTATCATCAGCTCCACTAATAGCCACTAATCCCCCGTGATGTTGAATTCTTATTTTATAACTGTACAAGAGCGCGGTGGGGCACTCCGCGCCCCACCACTTTGTTTGAATATCTTGCACCAGGGAACTTTCAACCCGTAGCACGGAAAAGAGACCGGGTCAGCCTGGGTCAGGCTTTTTTTTTTTTTTTTTGAAGACCAACAATATCAACTGTTTACATGTAAAAAAAATTGGGGTTAACTTTACATGTTGGACATGCTTTGAGAAAGAGGAACAGCGCATTGAGTCAGGAAGGGCCTAGCCTTTCATGGAGTACAAAGTAGCAAGCAGTTTACGCACACGCTGTCCATTTGAAACTGACTTTTGGGGGATCAATAAATGGGTACTACCTTGAAGCGGAGTTTATCTTGCGCTAATTTTTGAATGGAGTCCCAGGGCGTGCTCACTTCATTTGAGGTTTAAAGTCTTCTTCAAACTGAATGTAAATAAGCACGATGAAGTGGAGCTTACCTTGCACTTACCATTGAATAGAATTCCAGTGCACTCACTCTCACTTCGTTTGAAACTGTTGATTGATGGCGAGAGGTATATTGAGGGCAGGTCTCGGCGTTTTTCCGGCACATGGGTCATAGGTGAGGTCAAGTGACACTGATCTTCCAAAGTCCTGGCCGTGATGGGCCAAAAGCGGAGCTTAAAAGGCTTCAGACAGACACACATAATTTTATAAAGAGAGAGGAGATGACGGTTTCATACTGTAACTCTGGTTCTACGGCACTTCACCTGTTGCATAAATTCTAATCATCCATTACCGAGTCCGTGGTATCCTGGTAGTACTGAACACAGATCCAGGACACCTCAAAGCCATGCGTGCGGGTTTATTGTTCGGAAGTTTGCGAGATCAAGAGAATTGTCCGAGAAATCAACCAAAAAACGAAGAATAACCGTCAGCATTCAAAGTAAGTTGTAGGTGTTGATCCATAGGAATCGAGGTGACCAAGACTGGATGTAAATTCGAGAGCTATTGAAAGTCAGCCATCTATGGGGCCGTGAGAAACCAACCGAAGGTTGGCGACGAGCAGCGTGATTAAATATTAAGATTGCAGCTCCTACCAAATTGGTTCTCTGAAAATAGAACGCTGTTCGGAATTCGACTGCATATGGGCCATGAGAAACCAGTGTGATAAAGTACTGAGATCAAAGCTCTCATCAAATGTGCCTTCTGTTGTCTATCACTAATCCGTAGCGTAGCACGGGCCAGCTGCTAGTATCAAATAATTAAATGTGGGTTCAAAGCCAGGCCGCTGACAGATGGATGTAAGAGAAGATCTCACGATAAGCGAGATAAAATTGTGGAAAGGGTGAACACGCACCTGGGGAAGTGCCCATCCACGTTGGTTTACACCTGCCATGTCAACTCTCAATCTACAAACACAATGTCAGAATCTCCCGTGATCAGCGCGGTTTACGATCTGCAACAGGCGAGTTCATATTCCTACATGCACAGTTTGATCCCATCCAAGAGTAACATCGGCCCTGAGAGTTGAGTAGCGCAAAGCACAGATCAACGAAGATGTTGGTGCAGTCATTTTGAGACATTGGGAAGGGCTGGGATGTGGTGTGATGAAACAATGTTCATGTTGTAGCAGATGATGTGTGTTCCCGACTCTGTTGCTCCGCAGTCGATAAGCGGTCGACAATAGAGCCTTTTCTGCGGTTCTGTTGATATGATGGTACTCGGGGTGCGGTGGAACGATAACTATGAAGCCGAGATAAAGGTCTAAACCAATATAACCAACTAAACAATCAATCAATCAAACAACAACTCCTCCTCTTTATGAGTAATGATAATCACGGGTGTTCGGGGGTAAAGACCAAGTATTAGGTCAATAGATCACTTACTGTTCAGAGAACAGGGAGTGGGATAGACAAGGGTTGTGAAACCAAAGTCGAGCAATACGCGCTATGTTCGAGACTTCGTACAAGCGGTGGGTTCGTGGGTTTTTAAGGCAATAACGGCCAGTAGCCAGCGAGTTTATGTCAATTAAGACGGGTTTGTTGGATTTCTCCAGGTTTGGGACACGATACACTCCTGCAGGACCGCAGTATATAACACAACACAGAACACAAGTCACAGAACACAAAACACACACACAACACACACACAATACGACCCGCAGTGCTGGACAGAGTCCACACAATTCACAATTCAGTCACACAGTCAATCACAGATACAATCCAATCCAATCCAATCGTTGCCAAAGGTACAGTACTCGGTTCGAGATAACAGTCACTTGGGTCTTAGAGCTAAACGACAACTCCGAGCCACAACGCCGGTGCGTATGTGAACAAGGTAAACCAAGTGATGTCACTACACTGTTGTGCGCGAAACCCCAAGGCAGTCTGCTCCAGAAGAGTCAAAGACTAATCCTAGCCACAGCACCGATGTGCCTGTGAACAAGATAAACCAAACGATGTTGTGCACGCGAGTTGTACACAAAACCGTCGGGCAGTCTGCTCCAGAACCTCTCTAAACTACGTGCTTTTATACTACTGGGATCTCGACTTTACAACACATCTATTACTACACCTCGGAAAGCACTCCATCCTGGCGTGGAGCCGCGGGACGATCTTAGGGAATCCCCTGACTCCTATTGGCCACGCGCCGGCTCTATGAGTCAGAGCTCTCCTTGGTACTCGATCGGTTTGAGAGTTATTGGTTAATCGAACGGAAGCTTCCGAGTTGGCGTCTTCTTCGTCTAGTGCTCGTCCCGAGCGTCAGTCTTCATCGTCTATGATATGGCTACCTGTGGACACCTTCCCCGTGTCTGTAGCTAGTCTGGTTGTTGTGATAGACCAAAGTTCCACTTGTCTCGGTAAGTGCCGGTGCCATCGTGATTTGATGTTTAACCGGCACAGCTATTCTGATGCGTAGGCACGCTCGGCCGTCGGCAACTCACTTCGTCCGTGTCTATTTACAGAAGTCTCGCCCCATCCAAGGGTCTGGACCCATCATGTGACTTGTTGCGCTGTTCTCGATAAGAGACACAATGGGAAACAATCTCGAAGTCGGCCGCTTTGGAAGGCCCCAGTCGCCTGCATGTGATGTCATGTATTCCTTCCCATCTCCTGGATACTAGTCTAGCACTCAGCTCATCCGCACGCACACGGGTACTGATATAAGGTAGTTAGTCCTGTTCTCGGTAAGCCTTACTTTGGCCCCAAGTTGAGGTACCGCCATAGGATCATGCCAATAGAGAACCTAAGCTATGTGACTGTTAAGCTACTCGTTCGGAGCTCCCGATAGCCTCTTATAGAATAGAGAGAGCGTGCTTTATAAGTATAAAGACGCGAAATGCGAAAATACACCTGTGGTTTGTACACGGCTTATCACCGTGTGGACGCTGATCAGCGCGCAGGCCTTAAATAAAAGACCTGGTCTCTGAATTGGTAATACAGTGTTCCACCGGTCAACGGAACACCCAAATTAAATTGCTGATGCCCTTATTTTGGGGTACTTTTTGAAGGTTCCTAGTAGGCCAAAATGTGCATCCATAGCTAGTACATATTTGGATATGAAGTCTTAATTTTTGGTGCAGAAACGAGGGAGCAACTGAGTGAATTTCTGCCACCACTCAACGGTACACTCA
The DNA here is from genome assembly GCA_029204335.1 of Mycena vulgaris. Classification (NCBI taxonomy): domain Eukaryota; kingdom Fungi; phylum Basidiomycota; class Agaricomycetes; order Agaricales; family Mycenaceae; genus Mycena; species Mycena vulgaris. The sequence continues at coordinate 733,795 of JARGYA010000031.1, forward strand.
CACGGTCTGACGTTATTATGATTTGATGCTGTTTTCAAAGGACTGCCTAAACGTGCGCTGAACCTCGATGACACACAAACAAGCTATCTAAACCTTCTAGAGAATAGAATTAGTGACCCTGACCATAGTTGAACTGCAATGGATGTGTTGAAGATATTCTGTGGCTGACTTCCCACGGTGTCTGACCGATCATTTTTCCCAAAACGGACGACGACACGAAAAAAATTGTTTCCTCCCAACGAACTACGATCTAAGTCATTGAAATGAACTGTCACATCTCTCCCAGGTATTACAACATACCACACTTTTTTTCTCTCATTTTTAAATTGACTTTTTATGCTTTGCAACTCATAAGTAGCGGTGAAGATATTTCTCCTGCAAAGAACACTCACTCTAGGCTCAAGTTGTGTCATACACATATGGGTAACACCCTCAAGACTGCCCCCAATTTATTATAGAACCTCACTGCATCTTGCACTGATATAATACAATATTCTTTCCGGCTGTACCGTTGCCACGTGGTGTACCGTTGACTGGTGGAACACTGTATTGCTCAACAGTATCATCGGCACTTGAGAATCCCGGCCTCTTGTAAAGCACGTGAATTCAAGGATAATATCGGATATTGGATTATTATAAATACTAAACAAAAGAAGGAAGAAGGCAAGATTGTAAGCAGGCATAGCCAACAGAGGAACGACAACAACTAAGTACAGGGATATATATACTTAACACCATAACATGAATACTGAGTGAAGGACTGAAACAACAAGTTCAGAGTAAACAGACATCTCAACCACACTCCTCTGACCCAACTCAAACTGGCACAGGACCAAGCTCTTTCCCCTCACTCAGACCTAGATTCTCTGTCTCTCCAATTTCTTCAACCGGGTTTCGAGTTGTTGCTTCGAGGGCTGCACTGGGTGCATGGATATCTGAGAGAAGTGCAAAGCTCCTTGTGTATCCTCCAAGCACATCTCCCGTGATGCTGAGAAATTTCTCATCAATGAGGGCAACTTTTTTGGCTTGAGATGACCGTTCAAACAGAGATCTTGCACTTCTCAAATACTTTGTTGCCTTTAACACATCCCCTCTTTCCTTTGAGATGTATCCAAGTTGAAGCACACATTCTGCTCGGCTGCAGTGGATGTCCATCTGTGTGAATCCCTCGAGGGCAACTGTCAGAAGGCTGACTGCTGTATCCTGATCACCTTCGGTGCAGAAAATATCCCCTAGGAACTGGAGAGCCTTATGAATATCTAGCCTCTGCTGTGACTTTGAGGCATGCACAAGATATACTATTGTCCAGGAAGATGGCCAATCTGTTGAACCCCAGAGCCTTCTATCACCAAGTTTCTCTAAACAGTAGTTTACCATTTCAGTTTGTTTGCCCCAAAAGAGTGAAAGGCACGTGTGGAAAAGCAGCTTTGCAGATGGTTGATTTCCTTCTCTCAGATGGAGGGCTCCCTTTATAGCATCACAGATCATTACATAGTCCACATCTCCTAATGAATTGAATATTGATTTCGCTGTATCAATCTTCCTTTCCACAGCCTCCATCGGTACATCCAGAAACACATTGACTTCCACAATATTAAGCACAGTGAAGGCATGAGTGTGTGGCACTAGTTCAACAGGGGCTCCATGAAGAATTTGTCTGTGGATATCTCGGGCCTCCACATATTCTGACTTCAGCTTGTAGATCTCTGCCTGAGTTCCCATAATCATGTTTTCCAAGTTACCACCAGACCTCCCACAGTGAACTAGGAGATCTCTTGCCCTGTTGCAGAGGGAGGCTGCATATTTGTAATTTCCAAGTTTATACCAACACTGTGCTTCAATGTCTAGTGCCAGTGCTTCCTGATATAAATTTGCAGAAATCTGTGCTAGTCGCTTTGCCTCAGATGAATATATTTGGCCTGCAGCTGGATCACCCATTTGCAACTGGAGCCCTGCTAGACCAATTGATGATTCACACTGTCTTTTGGTGTTCCCAGTTGAAATTGCTAATGAGAGTCCAGTCTTTAGATAGTTTGTAGCTGTAGGAATATCATCCTTGGAGTGCTGATAATAGGCTCCTAAAGTGTTGTAAAATCGACCTGTTGAACCTATTCAATCATAAATAAGTGATATTGCTTGAGGACTTACATTTGACTTCAGGGTCATCAAAGTGAGGTAATTGGTTTATTGCTTTGTCAACCAGTTCTTCGGGATTGGGAATTGGCTGATATTGCGAACACTTGAAGATCTCTGTAATCACAAGGACCTGCAGTCCACATGGGAAAGGTTGAATATGGGTAATATGGTCCATCAAAGGAGTCCGGCCATGTTCAGCAAGTCTACTAAATCCATTGAAATATATGATGCAGTAGACTGTATCAGCTGCTGCAGGCTTCTGGTGCTGGAGCCTGTTGAGAAGGAGGCCCTGGATATTTGAGAAATTTGATGTGATTTGTAGGACTTTCCCAGAAACTGAGATAGTTCCAGAATATTTGTACTCCAACTCCAAAAGCTGATGAAAGTAGTTGAGAAGAGCCTGAACAAGGTAGTCCATGGGGGGATAATATCTTGCCATATATTCTCGAATGGGGACCAAGGTCTTGAACCGTCTATGGTCATCACTATAGGCCAACGAGGTGGAAACTAGGGCTGCTTTACATCTGAGGATGTCTTTTATTGGAAGCTTGCTTTGTACCAGCTCCATATCTGAAAGGCCATCTGGGAGCATTGAGAGAAGGCTCAATAGATCCTGGCAATGAGGCACAGATGTGATTCGGGGGCTTGATAGAGACATTGAAATGGATAGATCAAGATTTGATCGCTTGTTGTAGCCATCCGAGATCATAGAGGTTTTCTCTTCCTCCCAACGGGCCAGCACATTGGGGCAACCCTCAGAGTCAACCAAGTGGGCCATGAGATCAATTGCAAGTGGCATGTTTCCAGTCAGGAGGAGAACTTTGTCAATGTCATCACTGTCGTGACAATCATCTGCAATATCAATGAAAGTCTGTTGGGCAGCATCCTGTGTCAAGGGTTCCAAAGCTGGCAAGAAAGGCCGAGTCCAGCGTACAGAGGCTGGTCTTTCTGTCCCTCGGATTGTGATCTACTGAGTGTTAGTTGCAATAACAAGGTGAGAATATCCGCACTTACAATTAATGCAAGGTGCTTTATATCTGTAAGCAGAGATAAAAACTCCTCAATGCCTCGACAGATTTCTCTTGGCTCCCACAGTGTCTCCAAGTTATCCAGGACCAATAGACAGGCTGGATTGGTGGCAAAATGATGCAAAATCACTTTGGCCAGATCTTTCGTCAGCTTCAGTCCCAAATGGGCCCCAATGAGAGTAACTAGTTCATCTGGACTTGATGTAGAGTCGCAAGCAATGAAGAAACGATGCTGGGCATATTTCCCAGCAATTGTTGGATGATGCAAAATAGCTCTTGCAAGACTTGTCTTTCCCATTCCACCTGCACCCAAAATTGATATCCTGGGTGTCTCCTGCATGAACAGCTTGAGAATGTCGAAAAGTTCAGATTCTCGGCCATGGAAGATTTTTGGTTCTGATGGCAGCATGGAAATTGAAGTTGAGCTTGAGCAGAATAAGATCAGCTTCAATTTTATCAATCTTAGTTTAGACCATACCTGTTGTAAGAGCTAGAAAGGACCCTAGTTTTCTGTACAAAGTTACTGCTTGCTACACCCAGAATAAAAGGTTCACCCACCAATGACCCTCTGTCTGAAGTGGTCCCATCAGAAAAGGCATCAATCAAGTCCAGAACTTCTTGGTGTTGGTCTTCTGCAAATTTCTGTATAACTCTAACCTCATTGAGGAGATTGATATCCTGAAGCTGTTTTTTTTTGGGTTGAGTACTTGCATGTGCATATGATAAACCACACCACTTCACCCTAAAATGATCTAGTGCCTCTTCCAAACCCATGTTACAACCCTTCAACAGTTTACTCATTTCTCCCTGGCGGAAAAAATGTCTGATCTTGCTTTTATCCTGTTGGGCCTCCACAAATGTATGGATCTTGTAGAGTGTGCTGAGGACATACAATCAACCAAAATAATGTAGTTTTGTAGCCAGAAAGACTACTCTGTGAATTTCCCGAGATGATTCAACATGCTTGGTGACAAATCTTGACCAATCTCTGGCTTCATATAGAGAGAAACAATTGCATATAGCAACCCATAGGTCTGCTGCATCAATTGGGCACAATCACTCTTGTTTTGCTTGACAGTCTGGCAAAAGTGAGATGGATTTTATGATTTATAGTCAATATGTACCTGCACAGCAGTCAGCAGAGACTTGGCAGTGTTGGAGATAGGTTCCAAGAATGGAGTCTTGAAGCTTTTAGCAAGGACCTCGAGGGTATCCACTGCTATAGTGAAACATTTTATAATGTTGTTTAATCTGATTTCGGTCACAGTAGGCTGAGGCATTTGGTCTGATGGGCAAGAATTTGGACTGTGCTGGAAACACAATCCTTTTTATCCTTGATGTACGTGGTGTTAGCGGATAGCGCACTTTTAGCAAGGGGTGATTGATCTCTAGATCAGCCAATAAGTCCCACGAGCCCCCCCCCTCTGGGAATGATGGACAGATGGCATCAGCGGCGCCACTTCAGACGCATCATGTATACGCCACTCGCCAGCACTCGCCACTTGCGTCGCAGCGGGTCACCCGCCCTCCTGAATGTCTACTCTTTCAGTTGATTCCTAGCACACCACTCTGCAGCCAGAATGGAACCCTATCCCTGTATATGATGGACATAGATCTCTGTCAAATAATGCAAATCTTCCGCCACAAAGTTCCTCTTCAGCTGTATCTAATACTAGCAGCCATGCGACCTAGGAGCAAGGGGATTGGAGCAACAGGACATGCAAAGTTCTCTCAAGTGCGTCCAATGGGTAAAGCATGGACATGATCAATGTTCACAGTCGATGCAAAATCACTGGAGCGTGATGTGACTATATAGCTTCTATTGAGCATATGTATTGTAGCCAGATGAGTAGCAGAGAGCTTGCAGAGAGCGGCAGCACAGCGAGCACGTAGAGAAAGCCACGACAGTGGCTGTGCTGCCGATGATCCGAGCAGCCATCAGTCGACCGGATTATATTGAGCGATTTAGAGATCAATCACCCCTTGACTTTTAGTGCCCTCGGGATTCAAATCCAACTGATATATTGTCTCGCCACAAAGCTGTGTACAATTATTACCTGAAGGTGCGATATAGCAGGATAGCTCGTAGCTGATAGTTTTCGCATTTCCTCTTGTAGTTATATCCAGGCACTTGTAGTATTCTTTTGGTTATACTCAGGCACTCGTCGTAGTGTATATTTTCACACTGACTGAAGTGAGCTACTCAATTACTTACTATGGTTCTCTTTTTGACTTGTACTAGTTATTATTGTCTAGGTGAATATATACTGACTTCCGCTTACGTCTGTGTGTGTGCAAACACTAAGTTATTATTGTCTAGCTCTCGCGCACTTCTTTGGAGTCTCACTCTTACAGGTTATTGTAGGTTCGGAGCAAGCCTGCGCAGCTCCGGCCCGGCAAGCCGGCCCTTCGCTGAAGGGGCTTGCTTCAAACTCCGCCAAACAAAGGACTTATGAATCCTTTCACAACGCACTCAATATATCCTCAAATCGCTAGGTATGAACCGGAGATCTGCGGCCATATCCCTGGGCCGTCTAGGCTACATTTAAATGTCCGATTCAGCCGACCACTGTTCTTGAATCTACGTGTTGATCGCTTCTTCTTCCATTTTCGGAAATCATCCTCTACAAGTCTAGGGACGAGATGCTGCAATGGGTCATTGCAGAGAGAATCGTTCAGGGTCATCCTCGGAATCACCTCAAATATTCTTGCATTTTTAAGGTGATGGTCCATGGTACTCAGCGCTCACCGAAGTGGGGGAAACGGATGGTCACATCCTGTCACACTCATCATCCTGACCTCGACACGTCCTCTGCTGACCTGCGGCACAATTCCAGGACTTTTTGAGCCTCCATTCGTAGCATGCTACACAAAAATCACGTAGTGGACCCGAAAACACGGAGTTGGGAGGTATTAAGATAGCTGGATTTCCTCGCCTCCTTAAATTCACGGCATCTTCTTGTAGGAAGGGAGGAAAGGACTGTAGTACCCGGAAACCAAGCCTTAAATGTTTCATATGTCATCTGCAATGCTTTGGAGGTTTATTCTGGCCAATTGTGATTCAACTGGAGCCCGCATATATGTTTGGAGGCCAAACCTCTCCATTGACGCCATTCCGTCTATATTCTCCCCATTCAACATGAAAATTGCATCTCTAGCATGTCCTTGAGCATCCACCATTCATCCGCGCTCGAAAAGTGATTTTATAGCTTGTATTCGAGGCATAGTTAATATTTAGCGATATATGAGGGGATTTCTAATCCGTACTCTTTAGATTCCCTGGTGCTGCCCACCGCAGCCGCGCCATCACCGCATCAACGTGCCGCTCCCCGCCCCGATCTTTAAATTCAGCATTTTGCGCTCCCGCGAGTAACGTCAGACGTATGTTCTTCCCCGCCATGTTTTTTTAAAAAAAACATTAACCATTACCTTTCAGCTCGTGTCCGCACCATAACGCCCTCGCCCTGTACCATTTAATTTTGGATTTGGCCTTCCCGCGAGCACGCTGTCTGTCCGCTCGTCATATTTATTTCATTGCTAACCTTTTACTTTTAGTTCGCGCTCGTACTCCGCCCAAGACGTAAAACTTTTATTCTCAATTTAAGTTTCTGACTCCTTTCACACACACCCAGATCTCCGATTTTCCCTGCCTGCGGCGCACTTCGAACCTCCGCCCCAGTGTTGCATGTCTCGTGTTCCACCGGTGCTCCGATCTTGATTGATTTCAACGCAGTCCAACTAGATTTTTTTCTCGGCTTGCGGAGCCTTATAACCATGTCGAGAGCGTCGGTTTATGGCCTCTGGTTTTCTAATTTTCAGCCTGCCGCGCGAGAGGTGAGTCCTTAAATTCTGCTTCATTTAAACCCTTCTCACGTGGTTCTTCAGACTCAATCTCCCGCGACTTGGGCGTTAAAAATCCAAATTTTCGCTCAGGGACGCGAGGCAATCTGCATGCTAGCCTGGCGCACGATCCGCTTTTTTTCTCCGTTATGCGGCGCTTGGTTGGATGCGAGAAGAGTTCTAGGTATGTGCTAGTACGTTGTTTCCTTTCTAACAGTCCCTCTTTTTTCTTCTATCAAGTCAATTTGATCGGGCGCAAGGCCAATGTCAAGATATCGTTCTTGCGCTGCGCTGCGCGGCAGTGTCTTGGTTTGAGGTCATATTTATTCTAATTGCAGACACTGGGGTTGTCAAACACCCTGGAATTCAGGGACCCACTACTTGACTTCCAACAGTCAATACGAATTGACCTGAAATAAAATTCAGGTACTTTGCAATTCAGGTACTTGAGTCAGGGAGTTTGGGTAGTGTTGGGGAAATCAAATTTTTGACTGTGTAGTATGAGAGAAATACAATCAACTTTATTCTGCCTGCTCCTCCGCTGCACCCATCGCATCCTGTCGCTCACAGAGTGCCCATCGACGCGGTCCGGGCTCGTGGTCGGGAATACGCGCGACCAGACAACTAATGTCGTCAACGTCAATCACCTCAATTGGGGCGAAGTTGTTGTCTTGGTAGTATGGAATACCCAAACGCTTGCTTTTGGCCAGTATCTTCACCGGACGCACAATCGCAAGCCAAACAGTCCGAGATTGTTGAACCAATTGACCCTTGTCATCGCGAACAGAGGGCAGGCCGGCAACAAACTCGATGATACGTAAAAGCTGGCCATATGCTGGCTGCCGTTGGAGAAGTACCGGCATATGGTGGTGGTTGCGGTTTAGATCAACAGCGCGGGAATACTAGTATGTGGACTGTGAGTAAAAAATAACGAACAAAATGTCTAGTCAAACCTTGATAAATGACGCGTCACGTGTCATGTTCTGCTCCGAATGCAATACAAGTTCAGCCGCACGGATTTTGTCGCCGCCGTCGATGAATGATATCTTGCCCCAATGTGAAACTTCGTCAGGAATGCATCCACTCACCTCATCGCTCGAAACTTCAAACGTGCGGAGCAAATGATTCTTGATCGCTTTAAGAACCGGTGGTGCGAGAGGGCCGCGGGCATGCGGACGAAGAACACAAATGCCGGGGTCTGAAAAACGAAAGCTTAGATTGGTGTTGGGCAGAATGAGCTGACTCACAAGATGCAATGGTGTGGCCGCGGCTCTCCTCCTCCCGACGATCTGACAAATCAAGTTCCTTATGAAGCTGGTACTTCACTTTGATCAAATTGTTTTGAGCGATTTCGCGAAGCCGCCGGGCGAAACTGGCATAAGGGTTTTTGCGGCTCTTACTTGAGCGCACAAGAAACCCTACAAAGCGCTCGGTGACATAATTCCAGTAGCACCACATCGGCCCGGCATTGAGGATGTCGTCAGGTATGTGGAGCATAGCATGGAGGGTCAGGGTGCATGCCGGGAGGCGCGCGGGATCGTATTGATAGTAGTATCTGCAAGAGCATGAGATGGGTTCCGAAGCCATGAAGACATAACTCACTTTTCAAAATCTTGAACCCACTTTGCGATGCGTTGACGTAGTTCACACCGGGGGCAAAAGCCCACGCACCTAAGAGGCAAGTGCGTTGAACGCACTTACTCGGCACCTGGTAACGCGGCTGACAAAGGTGTTGCGGGCAGACAAAGGGGGGCTTTGTCGGGCCCCCGCGAGCCCACAAAGCCCCCTTTGTCCGCCCAAAGAGGTGTTACGTGGTGCCGAGTAAGTGCGCTCAACGCACTTACTTTTCGGGTGCCTTGGTCTTTGCCCCCGGTGTCAATGTCAACGTAGTCACGATCGATGGTCAATTTGAGGCAGTCATTGAATATGCTGACCAATTCGACGAAGTGTTTGTAGTATTTGGGCTTCACAAAGCGGTCCCGGAGTACGATGGGGCCAAGGAGGGTCGTAAACAGTGTGTATGACTCTGCAGTGAAGTAGTGCTGCTGCGTTGCCAGATTCGGAACACGAGCACCGAATGCAGCGGGTGTTGTATCACCCGCAATAGCGCAGGCGTTCCCAACCTGCTCGATGACTGCCGACTGCAGCTGATACTCACCAGTTCCCTCGTCGAGACCCTTGAAGTCACCAATCCACAGAGAGAGCAGATTTTTAATGATGTTCTCCGGAATGAGGTGCATCAGGTCGTGGCCAAAGGAGTCTGGAAACGAGAGGCTGGAGAGAGTGGCGAGGACGGGTAAGCCATTGATCCCCGTGGCTTTCGAACGGCGCTCGGCTTCGGCGTCGGTTGACGCGGTCTCGACTGCCACAGCATCATCAATGAATTCGTCGTGCGTGCGAAGAGGCAAATTCATTGGATCAAGTGATTCTCCATTGGGGCGATGCAGGGGAACATAGTTGGTCTTGTTGCCGCCATTGACATCGCGAATGCCACGGATTTTGCAGGCGCGGCACGGGTGAATGGTGTTTGGTCCTTTCATTCGCATAAGCTTCGCCATGGCGGGCATGTCACCAAACACGCGAATGAGAAATGCGCGGAGTGAGAACACACGGTCCGTGAGCGCGTTGTATGTCGCTACCCCGCGGGCAAGGCTCCAAAACTCGTTACGCAGGGGGATGAGGAAGGAGTCGAGGTCCTTGGGCTCGCGGGGACCTGGGATAACACCGAAACAGATGACATGAGCCAACAGGAAGCGAAGCTCGGGTTTGAGGTTATACAAGACCCCAAGCAACGGCCAGCAAGTGGATTTTCGATTTTTGAAAGGACAAACACCATCGGCGCTCAATCCCATCGCAATATCAGTATCCTGGTCAAAGAAGAGGTGAGAAAAGATCTCGTCCTCGACACGGACGTGGCGGCGGCGGAGGCGGCGGTAATGAAGTGAATCAAAAATGTCGGAGATTGTGCCAGACTTGGACATGAAGCGTGCACGATAGAGGAGCTCCTCGCACATTTTTTTATCCGAGAACAGCGCTTGAAGGCGTGGAATAAGGGGAAGGTAGATGAAGGTAGCGCGTGGGCGACCCCGAGAGTCGAAACGAGGTTGTTGACAATATGGGCATTTGTCGAGGTCTGCGTAGACGCCGACAAAGCAGCAACACGAATCCTTGCAGCAGTTGTACTTCTCGGGCTTGAGACCGGATATGAAGGTGATATCAGACTGGAGGTGGGAAAGGGAAGGGAGGTCATGGAGCTGTGGAAACGCCCGCCGCATCTTTGCATATGCCCGCGAGCCGAGGTCAACATTGACTTTGAAATTATGGGCGCGGATGGCATTCATGGCTGTATCCGACAAGCGATGCTCTAAACACGTTAGCAAAGACCAAATCAAACTACAGTTAAGGCATACTCACGGCGCTGCATTTCCTCTGCAACAAATTCACCCTCAAGTAATTCAGCAGCAGTGAGATCATGCTGAGTTAGGAGCTCCTCATCGAGCTCTGGATCCAAATCATCGACATCCTCATTGTCGGCGAGGAGGGGAGGGCCCTGAAGGTGCTCCTCTTCAAAGTCGTTACTACTCTCTCTGTGAACGATACGCGGGCGTGTTGTTGGGAGAGCTCCAAGCGCCGGGGGTGCGGAATAGCTCCCCGAATAAATGTCAGCGTCCATATCCGGTGTGTTGAGTGTCTCTGGTCCGGTTTCTGGTTCAGCACGCGAGGGAGAATCAGCTGTATCTGCACACGCCGTCAAATCAAGAGTTACTGAAACAACGGGATTGTTTACCATGCCGAGCCGGTTTTCGGCGTGGAGGAAAGTCGTTATCCTCCTCATTTGTCTCTTCCTTCACCCTCTTGCGTTTTCTGAACTTGTCAAAAACACGCGAGGTGAGATTAACGGCCTCGCGGTAGATCTTCGTGCGGTGGCTGCCTCCTCCGCGAAGATGGCTTTGGTGAGTTTTGGCTGTAACATTGCTCTTGCAGCATGTGCAGTAGACCATGGTAGAGAGTAATGAAGTTGTGTTATGTGTCAAGTTGTCGAGCGCGTTGAGCGCGTTGAGCATCACGGGGTGGTGGAGCGTGACGAAAGAGTGACGTCACTCGTCACCATTCCGAATCTCTTGCTTTCGACCACGTCCTCCTCTGCTTCCAGCATAACCGCGACCCCTGACAACCTCCGGACTATCCCTTCCGCATTGCACCTCGGCCTAGTCAAGCACTTGTGGATATCTTCGTCGACGGGAGGAGGCTCTCGGGTCTCTGGGTACGGCAATGGAGTCGCTCCACCGCTCCATCGCTTAGCGGGCTTGCCCGCAGCTATAAGGTGAGTCACAGGACACACCCCTCACTCACTCATCCTATGGCGCAAAGAAATCAAACAGATGCTAACTCCTCTTACAAAGAGAACCCTCGTCCATCTCGATCTCGCGCAAAGGTCTCGAGCAAATCATCGAAGACTGCACCTCTCCAGGATCATAACCAGGGTGGTGTCTCTATCACGTCGCGGGACGGAGGGCCTGCACAATCTACCCTAGATGATACAGCTCGCATCCGTGAGCTCGAAGGTGCGTCATATAGTGCATTTTTCTTTGACACTGATTCACAATCTCACAGCGCTACTCCGCGAAGCCCATGAGCAACTCCAGACCACTGAGGCTCGCCTGCAAGGCGCAGGCGACGCCGAGCCGAGGCTAACGACCCGCCGAAACGAGGCCCCAAACGAGCCTATCCCCGCTCCGTCGCGCGTGTCTGAGGTGACGATGGAGACGATCCGGGCCCATCTGGGGTACGACAAACGCAAGTGGAGTGCTCTCCGGGTGCGTCACCCACACACTTTGTTCTTTCATCTCGCTAATTGAACACAGTCGTGTGTTCGTGACTCGCTCCGCGCCGCTCGATTGAACTGGGACCTTCCCTGGAAGTCTCAGTCTACAACCAAGCTCGGCTACGCGTACAATGCGGTGTGTATTTTTCATTCTGCTTACCACTACGTTGCGCTCATGCACTCAGGTCGACGACGATTTCCGTGAGCTGCGTCGTTTCGTGGGACAATGGGCTGTCCACCGTATCGCGAAGGATGTGTGGGACAACCACAAGACTTACCTCAACTGTGTTGACAAGCCCTCAACATACATCGGACGCCGCGCCGTTGAACGTCACGGGGCGGGCGGCTCGTCTCGCGATACGACTTCGCCCTCGCGTGTGCCCTCTCCGCGCCATTCATCTCCTCGCCTCTCCCCGACCCCCGGCCCATCACAACCGCGCCCGCGCCCGCGCCGTCGACGCATCGACTCGTCGTCGTCATCGGACAACTCTGGCGATGACCTGCTGCAGTTCTCTGACGGCGAGCCCCCCAACCACCCGGAAGAGGAGGAAGATGACCCGAGCGGGAAGGGAAAGAACCGTGCGAGGTCGAGCGGTGGATCGTCGCCCAAGCGGCGTAAATTGTAGTTACGCATGTTGAATTTATATACAATCGTATTTTTTTTCACTCTCCTCTGGCGTGAAAATCAGGATGTTTTGACCTAAATTCGGCAGCACAAATCGATGTCCCAGTACAGTCTGGGCCAAAAATCAGGTCGAAACATCCTGAATTGTCTCCTTGGAATGTTTCTTTTTCTACTTGAAACTTGGCGGCCTGATTTTCAAGATTTTGTCGTGAAAAACAAGGTATTTCTACTGATAATACAGGTCAATTCGTACTGACTAAAGTCCCTGTTTTCCAGGTACTTTGAGACCCCCAGTGGCTAGAATCAGCCCAGAGGTCCAAGGCAAAACAATGGAGTCGCGAGTTGTTGGACTTTTGGTTCAATCTCCGTGCTCGCACGCCCCAAATCCATTAGATTAGCACTGACTCTGTTGGATTACTGTTGTACCCTTAGAGTAGCGGGGAAACATCCTCTCGAACACCTGAAACCCTGCTTTTTGCTCGTGATCAGGCGTGCTCTATTTACCTCTCGAGGTCCGTGCGCGCAGTCTGAGGTATATAGTTCCAAGGTCCTGGCTCCGGGCAGGAGACTTGGCGATGGGCTACTTAGAGGGAGGGCTTGCTATCATGTTTTAATAAACAAGAAATCTCGAGTACGAGGGCCAGTGCAGCATTGAGTGATCCAGGCTTCGGGAGTCTGCTCTTCGAATGAAGCAGTTTTCTTTCCAAGTCCACGATTTGGTTAATGGAACATGTTCCATTAACCATTTGATGGCGCATCAAAACGGCCATGACATAATCGGCGCACTCGGTGGCGATGCAGTTTCAATTTTGACATGACAACCGTTTTCAAATTTTGACCAACCACGACTTGACTACGACAGACTAAGACTCGACCTTTCTTCAACTCGACCGCGATGACGTCCCTCATAAGTACTGGCTGACTCTTCCTGTGTCACTTTCTAGATTGATCGTCTCGGCGTCTCAAGGTGCGCAACCTTACATGCTTACTCCAATCCTTATTCACGCCTGCCTTCAAGTCCGTACGCGCTCCCTTCTCTTCTTTGCCCCACGTCAACTTTCGCTCTTTTCTTAGCCCCAACGCCGTCTGTTCCACTCCACGCCCGTCTCCCTCCCGTTTCACCCCCGCTCGGTGCACATCTCCGTGTACCGCTCCTCCACCCTTCATCCTCTAGTCCCATCCGTCGACGCTAATCCTCTCTTCCAGATACCCTCCAAGCACCCGTCGTCTTAACACCCCGCTCCCCTCTCCGTCTCCGCCCGAGTCGAGGGTGCCGCAGCCCCAAGGGGAATGCGCGCGGACGTGGCCTGCTGCACTGCGCAGCGTTCCGTGCCCGCCTCTGCACGAGCGCATACTCGCGCAGAGATCCGGCGCGTGTCATTCTAGTACACCGAGCCAGGCCGCGAACGACGCCCGCGCGAGCACGAGGACTCGCGGGCGGCGAGTCGGGTACGAAGCCAGCGCCCCGCGCCCTCACGCTCGCGCGGCGTTCGGGCGGTGCAGGTGCGAGGATGGCGCAGCAGCGACTCCTTGCGCTCGCGTGGGGAGGCATCGTGTCCCCGTACTCAGGTGCGGGGAGGCGGTGAGCGAGGCGTGCGCGGTGCGTGCGGGGAGGCGGCAGATGTCGTAGAGCCGCCGAGCGATGCGCGCGCGGGGAAACATACTCACGGGGATTCGGTGAGCGAGGCGCGCGGATGGGGTGCAAGTACGAGGAGGGGCACGGGCTGAGCGCGAACGAAGCAAGCGCAACACGGGGCTCTGCACCGACTCCTCGCGCTCGCGCGGCGGACGACGCGCACGTGGCGTTTGGGGTGCAAGTACGAGCAGGAGCGCGGCGCCGAGCGCACGCGGGGAGGCACCGACTCCTCGTACTCGCGGGGATGCGGCGGGGGATGTCGTGACCGAGGCGCTTGCACGGCGCTCGGGGCTACGGGTACGAGGCCGGCGCGGTGCGGGGCACGGCAGGGACGTGTCGCGCGCGCGGGGTGCGCAGTCCCCGTACTCGCGGGGATGCGGTGAGCGGGGCGAACGCGGGGCGTTAGTGCGCAGGGCGGCGGTGGTGCGAGGACGAGGAGTGCGGCGCCGGCGTTGTGACGAGCGCGGCGCGGGGGCGGCACCGACTCCTCGCGCTCGCGCGGTGGACGACGCGCACCCGGCGCTCGGGGGTACAGGTACGAGGGGGAAGGGGGGCGCGGGTGGTGCGGCGCGCGCGCGCGCGGAGGCGCCAAGTCCTCGTACTCGGCGAGCGCGAGGTGGGGGCACGCGGAGGCGCGCGCACGCGCGCCTGTACTGCCCGTGGCGTGCTACGAATCGTGCGAGGCGGTCCGTGGTAGCATACTACTCGTTTCTTTCTTATACGGGATGAATTGTCGAATGTAATCGAGGGAAAGAATGATTTTATTCATTGATTCATCACTCGTATCCACCCGTCACTCCGACTCTGCACTAGCCGTCTCCCCCTCAAGTTCCGAATTCGACACTGCTCCCCTTTCTCGCAGAAGTTGGACAACTTGTGAACGATGTCCTTCCTGTTCGAGAAGCTCGTTACCATCATACCTTTTCAAGTCGAGATTTAGTGCGAGCTTCAACGCGTGATCCATCTGTTTTTGAACGCCAGCACCACGCTCAAGCAAAAGGCGTAGGGTCTCGAGGCGGTCGTCAATGATGCCATACGTGCTTGAGGCGGCAGCACCCAATATGCTGCCATAATCCCCTGCTGGCAAGTTTATATCGGCGCCGTTATCCAGCAGCAGGCGGGCGGTATCACTCTTACTATCGAGACACGCTTCACCCAAAGGGCTTCCACAGGAACCGCCGGGCATGTTGACATTGGCGCCGCTGTCGATCAGCAGGCGCACGACCGCGGTTTCACCGTGGAAAGAGGCACAACCCAACGGACTGCCCATATCTTCATCAGCAGCATCAATGTCGGCCCCGTTCTGGAGTAAAAGGTGCACAATTTCGGTATGGCCAAGGGCACATGCAGTACTGAGTGCGCCGCCATACATTCCACCGAGTATCTTGGCGTCCGCACCGCGCTGCAGCAGGAGACGCACAATGCCGATGTTGCCTTCCGAACAAGCAGACCCCAAAGGACTGCCATATTCTCCACCCGGTAGGTTGATGTCGGCGCCGTTGTCAAGCAAGAAATGCACAACCTCGGGTTTTTCAGACCAGGTACCACAGGCAGCACCCAATGCGCTGCCTTTGGAGCGCCAACCGGAAATGGGCTGGTTTATGTCGGCACCACTCTCAAGCAGGAGGCGCAAAATCTCGATGTGGCCCCGCGAAGAGGCAGCAGCCAACGGGCTGCCCCATACGCCAGGCAGGTTGGCATCAGCGCCACTCTTCAATAGAAGTTGCACGACCTCAATGTGATCATTTTCCGAAGCCGCGGCCAACGCGCATCCGTAAAAATCAGACGGTATGTTGGGGTCGGCCTGATTCCGCAGGAGTAGCTCCACAATATCGGTGTGGCCACTGTGTGATGCGAAGGTCAACGCGGTTGCTCGCGGATACTTTGCCGGTACTAGGTTGATGTCGACACCAGTTGCGAGGAGAGCCTCCACGCCCTCGATGTATCCGTCCTGGCAACAGATGTGCAGAGGGGAAGCGATGGAGCCACTCAAATGCATGAGGTGTTTGCGTAAAGAGCGGAAAGCTCTGTATGGGCCACTCCCCTCCGCCAAAACCCGCATGGCTTGAGTGAACAGAGCGGGCGGATCTTCACAAAGCACCAGGTGGCGAATCCAATGCTTGGCCGCATATTCCGCCAGCGGATCGCTTGCTGGTTCAGCTGGCATAGAATGGTCACCAACACTGAGAAAATAGCTGATGCATGTGCGTGCAATGAAACTGTATGAGTGGTTCTTCTCGAGGTTGCAGCCGAATCTTGTGCTGAAGTGATCGGATAGGGCATACTCCTTCACCGATGAATGGGCTAGAACCACCTCGGATGGGCCATAATAAGCGGCGGACTTGACGACCAATCCTTCTAGCCAGCCAAAGATGGCGAGCTTGTTCCTCTCCCGGCGATCCGGGTCATAACTGTATTCGTCCGGGTTGGAAAAGTCGAATGAGAGAGCGTCTGCAAGCTGATCCAACGAAATTGGTTCGGCCGCAAACATGATCCACCGCAGCGCAGCCATTACATAGACCAAATGCTTCCGCGGGGAGATCTTGTCCAAGAAACGATCGTACACCTCGAACAGAGTGTCCGGTAAATTTTTGAGCGCCTCATCCAGCTCTTTCGTGGATATGCATCGCGAGATTTCGAGGAGGAGACAATCCGCGAGGCGGAACCTATTCGCGCAGACATATCAGAACGGGATCAAATGAGCACCGAAAAAAAAACTTGCATTCCATTGCTTCTGCTCGCAATCTGATCTGTGATACGATCCACATGGAGTCGCCAACTCTTATATTTACTTTTGCTCTGAATTTCATCGCGAATGAAGAACCTGATGTCCGCCTTCGTGACGCTGTACTTCAGAGCGACCCGCGTTACACCATCGAAGCTCTCTGTGAAGACACGGCGGGACTGGCTGGTGATGAAGACGTGGAGTGGGGTTTCGTTCCATTGGCGGAATGTCAAGATAAGATCCACAAGGCAGTCGTAATCGTCGCACTCGTCGAGCCCATCCAGAACAATGTACGTGCGGCCGAGCTCCCGAAGTAGCACTGCGAGGATCTTCTGCAGATCCTTGTAAGTTGGCAACGTCTGGCGGCCAGCATAATGCTCGTCCAGAGAGCTATCAGGATGCGGGCATTGATTGGATAATTGGAGAATAATTCGCCGAAGTGCAATTTCTACGTCTTGGGTTTCCTTGTTGCTGAAATCGAAATAGAAGTACGCGAGGGCAGGTGCAGGGCGAGGGCTTTCCAATTTCTTTACCAGCCTTTTATCCTCATCAAGTTTGCTTATGACTGCCGAGCTAGTGAGGCGATCTCATCAGCGGCATAATCCAGAGAGCTCGAGAATTTTACCAGAGTACACTCTTCCCTGCACCCGCTAATTGGAAATTAGAAACAAGAAACGAAGCTCGAGAAAGTTTCTCACAATGACCCTCGATCCACAATACCCCTGGATTATCTTGCCATTCAATGAACTCCTTGCCCTCCAAGAACCAGCGTCCAGTCCCGTCCTTGCGACGTTTCTCTGTGTTGCTGTGTTTTCGGGTCATCTCTGGGGGTTTGAGGAGCCATTTTTCCAACTTTTTTTTGTTGCTGGCCTTGCGTTAGGGGGAACGGTGGTTAAAATGAGGAACAGACGCGACTCACACCACGCCATACACCTGATTAAGAGTACCCGTGGTTGAACTCAGATTTATCGCAAGATCAACCAGACGGTTGCTCTGAGCGACGGTGAGTCCCAACCCATATCGTATTGACAGGTGCTCACCCGGAACCTCGCTCCGACCTTAGTGAGCTCTTCGTTGATTTCATCGATTTCCCCGGCTAGCGGTTTGCGAGATGCGAAACGCAAAATCTTGCCCTGTTTGTCGTACTTGTCGACAAGCTCAGAGGCCCGGGAAATCAGGCTTTATCCGCAGCTAAATGAGGGCAAGTAACAGGAGGAAGGGGAAAACACTCAACGCGGCATATTTCTCCAGGTCTGCCTTGAGGCGTACCATCAGATCGGAACACTTCGTTCCCTCCATCCGCAAGACAGTAGCACAAATATCACCGCTGAGAGCAGTAATGGTGGCGGCAAGGACGTCCCTTTTCTCGCGGGTACTCTTCATATCCTAGCAAAAAATAAATAGAAATAAGTAATCACACGAAAGGAACATGGAATGAGACGTACTTGGTAAACTTCCAGGATCTGAGACAAAAGGGCACCAACTGGGGCAATAACTGGGGCAACTTGAAGGATCTCTGCGACCTTCTCTGCGACATCCACTGCGACACTGAGGTTATCGACGACGAACTCTGTGGTGCTCTTAGCTTTCTTGGACGCGGTGTGATCGCCGGGAGATCCTTTGTGATGGATCCAATTGCTGGTGAGTTCCTTCCAATCGTTGAGGTCCTTCATCCTGGGTGAAGCTAGTGTGGAGCTGCGTGTCGACGTGGGTGGCGTAAACGACGGTTTCGGAAGCAAGGCGGTGACAACGTGCCAGTGCTAAATTAAGAGTGCATTTGCACGGGCTGTGCGTCCCGCGTCCCGGACAGCTTCAATTCATCAGGGAAAAGCGGTCAAACCAGATTCTGCATTTCCGAGTTGCGTGACAAGATAAAACTGTGTCGCCGGGTGGGTAAGTGCCGTCTAGGGCAATCTTCCTGTCGCTGTCTGTTCTCTGGGATCCCCTGTGCAGCACCGGAAACCTCGTGGGCCACGAATTAAATGTTACTTGCTTTTTAAACCAGAACCTCATTCGGACCGTCCCGTGTAATCTCCCTGCCTACTTACCTACCCATGTACATACATACCCCCAGCATTGAACCTGTGTTTTGTCGATATCAAATGGGCGAATTTGCGAAACGACAAAGTATCCATTCCAACTCAACTTTTTCTCTGTTTCTAGCCCAATATATGTTTCCCTCCCACGAGGATCATGCCCCATCCACTCCTCCCTCCCCTGAACTCAAAAAAAAAAGTCATCCACGACCCCTGAAAAAAGCGCACGGTGATGAACCTTTTCCCAACCCGTCGGAAAAATGTCCCAAAAAAACCATTTCGCCGTCCTGTGCCTTGCGTACGGTTGCCCCACAGGGTCAAGGTCTATTTTGATGATTGCATCAGATTGCATCAATGATATCTGTTGGGGTCCGAGTGTGACGCGTGATTTAACCACTGACATATCGTGCTGACCGGTGCTGACCACTGCACGATCACGCCCACCTCTGATCAAAGCCATCTCACACCCTGTCGCGTCGCGTCGCGTCGTGCCGAGCTGTCGTCAATCAATCAACGTATTACGGTGAACAGTCGCTTGGACATTGTTGAGGCAGCTGCCCGACGGTCGATCATCAGTGATCACTGTTGAAGCTTGACTGCATCGATGTACAGCTCGGCTCTGAGTACTGTAAAAGAAAGGCTTCGAGATATTACACTGTATACAACCCTCTGCACCGTGAATGTTGTTAAGTGCTAAGTGTTAGGGAAAATCCAAGGAAAATCGGGAGTATCGGATATTCGCCCGGCCGCGACGACGCAATAGTCCTCCAGGTTCAAGGTCTAGTAAGCACTTCTCACGCCTTCAATATTTTCGCTCCAGTGCTCATTCACGACCATGACGGTCTGCCAAGATTGCAGCGAAAACTTCTACGGGCTAGAAGAAGGTGCTTGTAATAAATGCCTTCAGCTTGATGGAAAATCCCCAATAGACCAGGCTTCCATTCGGGTGCGAGGCTAGTTTCAAGGCTCGACACAGTGTCTAAATAATCCCAGCTGAAACCTCAATGCATGTGCTGCTCTGTGGTTTTTGCTCAGCTTCAGGATCCCTTGTGCCGCAGTTGCTGCCTTAAGCTGGGTGAGTTTTTCACCTTCCATCTGGCCATTATTCATTCTCATCGTTTGCGTGCGTACAGCCAAGGCGGACAGCGTCCCACGGTCAATCATCGATGTGCCCGGGGCATTCGAGCAGATACAAGGCTTCCAGACAAGTGATTTTATCTCTGAGTTTTGGGAGCTCGCTCAAGGATACAAACAAACTGCTTCCGACACTCGTCTAGGCCTACCACGTACACAGAACTCGAACCTCCAGAAAACGCATCCGGCATCACATTCGGGATCGGTGCGAGGTCAACTGCATGCCAAAACCCTCGAGAAAGCCATTCCTGGCATTGCCAAGGGCATGACCCGCGTCGAGGAGATGAAGGACACTAAAGCAAGAGGTAAAAGGATCAAGATGATTATTTCATTGGCAGTCAACAACGGCAAGAAGCTTACGACGGTACCTTTCTTTTGGCTCGTCAAAATTTCCCGTGTTCATGTTTCTTTTAGGTCTCCTCTATACGCATCGTCCACAATGCCCAGGAAGATCTCCCCATCTACGATGTCATTGGCACGGTGGTTTTGCTTGTGCAAGAGGCCCACGCAAAAGAGTTTCCTAAAGCTGCAAAAATCGTTCGGTAAGTCAATTATCTTTCATAAATCGCAAACGGTTCAACTGATGTGATTCAGGTAAATGATTACTTTTCACGCTGTTGAAAGCGCAGCAAAATACTACTGTCTCTCCCAGAGCAATCTCAGTGAAGGGACTGTCTCCGATCTGCTCTTATACTACTACAACGAACGGCACATCACCAAGATTCAATTTGATGCAAAGTCGATGGAGCTCAAGTTTGCAGTCAACCATAGCAGCTTGGTATTCGTCCCCCTACGAGTTTCGAATAGTGCTAACTAACATTTCAAGTACCCCGAGGACGACGACTACAGCAGCAGGATATCTTCTGCGTCGACTAGATTGAAGAGCACCTCGAGAAGCTCATCTCGAGGTAATTTAACCTCAAGATCCAGTGCTGCCTCAGATGACTCGGCTTCTATGTCAAAAAAAACCCCACCCAACAAGCGTGTAAGTGCCTGGCGAACGCCCACCTATGCGCCTGTGTTTGCCCGGAAACCCCCTACTTTCATTGAATACAAATTCAGGCGAGTGACGGTGGACGTCCATGAAACTCAGGTATCATTCACGATGCCTAAGAATCATCAGCAAGTCGAGACGATCTTGGTGGCGTCCGACTGGAAAGCGGGGCTCGCTCTCAAGAAAAACTTGTCTCATACCAACAAAAATGCCGACGAGATCGCGGAGGCTATCCACAAGACCGGTTTCATCGGCCAAGGCAGCTCTAAAAATGTAGTCTATGTGAGCTATTCGCTGGTCTGTAGCGCTTTCGATTGATTTGTTCGGTTCCAGGCTCGGGTTGGGAACGAGGAGTATGCCTTGGGCCAAAGCCAAGACCTAGATCTTTCGGCCTCGGATAATGCTTTGATGCTTCGTGCTGAGCTACGCAACATGTATGTTGGTGAATTCATCCGCGGAGAATTCTTGGCGTGTGCTTCAGACTGCTCGGTGACGGTTCCGGGCAAGTACAATTCTGTATCTCGTTATTTACAGATCTAATGCATTGTGTAGACTTCCGGTTTAATGTCGAAGGAGCGATCCTTGGGGTGCTGGAACCGTTGGAGGCCGGACATATCTCGGCCTCACTTGGTCTTCCATTCCTGGATTTTATCGCCACGAGATATCTCCCTTGTAGTCCGTCCGAGCAGGGGCTCCAGAAATTTACGGGAAATGCAGACTGTGGAAGCCCGCCAAAGGAGTCAGAATCCCTGACCGCAGCTATTCATTCCTTTACGCATTTCACCGTCATATATACACAAGCAAGCCTAGTGTTCTGTGATCTGCAAGGTAATGTTTTATTACCCCCGCGATAATCTCTCTCACTCCGTGTTTCTAGGCATGTGTAATCGCGACGGAGTTATGATGTTGATTGACCCGCAATCTCACTCGTATTGAAGTCTGTCACAATGTTATCGTGATAGACAGGCTAACCACGGAAAACAGATCTCAGCCGGACAGTGCACTACGTATGTACTGGGACAATGGTCCGCAGGCAATCACCCACTTTCTGGATGATCATTTGCAGAGTTGCGGCCAGAATTATGTCTGTAATGGCATTGAGATGAAGGCTCTTGAATTCGAGCAGGGCGGCGGCGACGGGCCAACCCCAGAGACCCCGCCTCAGGGAAGCTTCAACTTAGACGACGACAACGACGAGAGCAACAAGGGCTTTGAGCACGACTATCGCCGCTCGCGCTCGGTTTCCATCTCCGCGTCGCCGCAGAGAATCCGCAAAAAGCAGAGAACCGATACATCCCCAGCTCCCCCTCGACATGCCCCTCTTCGTTTTGGTACATCTCAACTCCTTATCACAGTCGAAGACTTTCTCAGGCTGAATGATGTCTCCAGGATTTCCCACGACTTCGTAACCAGTGGTAGATAATTGAAAACTTATAGTGCTACGACTTCGTAGAGCACCACTACACAAGTCCTGAATAAATTCACGTTGTTTGGGGGCTCATACTGTGTATTGGAAAGAAAGAAAACAAGGCGCTGCTAATATTTATGACACGCCGACCATCGTACATTTCATGAAAAAAGTTCTGGGCTGCACGCGGTTCGGCGCCGAGCATGGAAATCCAGCGCACTCGACTCCGACAGGAGATCGGGACGAGAGGGGGGAACTCGCGGAGCAGACGGGCGCGGAGCGTGAAGTGGGTGAAATCGACGGTTCGGAGAGCCTTGACAGCCAGCGCCGGTCGGCGCAGCTTTGCATGAGGGCAAGGAGCTGCCGTATTGCGCGGCCAGATGTGCAGAAATACCTGAGTTCAGGTGATTAGATGTCTGTTTTAAGTTGGGAGAGATTGACGCACTCCCGACGACGCCGCGGATTCGTTTCGGCCATGGCAACCGCAAACGCGGCCTAAAATGGTGGTGTGAGGTCTCGGACAGCTGTAGATACATTAGTCCAGGGGATTGCAGGAATATTCGGGCAAAATGGACTATCTTTTTGTGGAGCACACCGGATCATGTGACCAACTCCCGACGACGCCGCGGATTCGTTTCGGCGACGACCACCAGAAACGCATTGTAGAATGGTGGAGGGAGGTCTAGAGCAGCTGTAGATACCCTAGTTAAAGTGATTAGAATAATATTTGGGTGAGAACGACTTATCTTTTTGTGCACTTCTATTAGTGATGGCCGGGTCGGGTCGGGTCTGGAAAGCCCGGGCTTGGGTCGGGTCTTGGCGGGCTTGGGCTTCGAGAAATCCTGAGCCCGACCCGACTTAGGGGGTCGGGCCCAGGTCGGGTCGGGCTTGGGCTCAGGCCCGGGCTCGGGGGTAGAAAAACGGTCCAAATTCTATATTTATTTAAAATATAAGTATGTCATCGTCATCCTCTCTTTCGTCCGGCTCGTCATCACCTAGCGACTTGTTCCACACACCCAATTTATTGGGGTCTTCATCGTCACCGTCGCTGTCCGCCCCATCAGCGAATGCGTGCCAAGGTATTGAACGTGGCGGGATATGCCGGTGTGGCAGTGTCGCTCGAAACGGACATGCATATTTATGCATCGTTTATCTCTCGGTCCAATTTCGAGGGGGAAGAACCAGTTTATGTGACTATAGTACATCATTTCTCCCCAAAACCTGACGATTCACACTTCACAATGGTGGAAAGCAGGGATGCGGAAGAAGCCGGGAATCCGATCAAATTTGATAGCGCAATGGTACGGCTATTCGGCTGGGATAGGCTCAGACTCTCATGGCATGCATGACAGGGTTCCCAAATTGGGATGTCATGATAAGATGGTCCGAGACTAGTACCGCACCTTACTTCGAAAATTGAATTCTCAAATCTCAGCCAGGCTCGAGCAAAAATAAATAGGGTGAAGCCCGGGCCTGAGCCCGGGTCGCGGGCCTACCAAAATCTCAAGCCCGACCCTGAGCCCGACTTGAGCCCTACCTCGGGTCGGGCCTGGGTCGGGCTTGAAAGCCCGACCCAAGCCTGGGCTTGGGCTTGAAGCCCGACCCGGCCATCACTAACTTCTATGAGTCGCGCCCACGGCGTGCAGAGTGCCGTGGATGCGCCGTGGCGGAGGCCCCATTTCCACGAAGCTCCCGCGTCCTCGTCCTTCCGTGCTGCGTGCAGGCGGGACGAGTCGCGCGAGTGCGTGGAGTGAGTGCGGGCGCTTCGATGTGCGGGGTGCGTGCACGCGACGAGTGCGAGTGCGGGCAGCCCGCGCGCGAGTCCTCGTGCTCGCGTGGGGATGCAGCGGTCAGAGGGAGAGACGCGCGCGAGGTGCATCGGCAGGGGGAAGGCGAGCGAGCGCACACAACGGAGTGCCAAGTGCAGCGGCGCGGCGAGCCTTCGTGCTTCGAGTCGCGGGTAGTTGCGGGGATGCGGAGGGTGGAGTAGCGCGGCGGTGGGCTAGCTGCCAGCGCTGCAGTTCCTGCGTCGAGTTCCGGGATGAGGCCTCATGTTTCGAGTCGCGGGGATCCGAGTGCTTGCGGAGAGGTTGCAAATGCGGGTGCGCGCTGGCAAGGCGAGCTCGGCGTGCGTCGATTCGTAGCCTGCTGCGAGCTACGCACGGCGCGAGTCCTCCGCATGCGGACCATTTGCGATAGTCAATAAGGCTCCAACCCTTTCTGTTTTTAACCGTTTTTAAACGGTAAAAACCGTTTATTTTTCCGTTTAGTTTACGGACCCCAGTAAACGGTAAATAAACGGAAAAGTAAACGGTAAACGATTATTTTTTTGAGAAGTAGGGATTGGGCAATGGAACTTCAACTTAGGCGCGTAACGCGGCTATCTTGTGATTCTCGGGTGCCCGGATCAAAAGATTATGCATTCATTCTGCTGTCACTTGTCCACCACCGTCGGCCGCTCGCTTCACCTGCGCCTGCCTGCGCTACAGTGAAAACCCTCTGTCGGCCTCTGATGGCCGTGAAACAATTGCGAGAGCAATTGCTGGCTCAATCCTTATGACATTCACTTTGTTCATTTATTATTCGCGCGCAACTTTTTGATTTGCGCGCAACTTTCCGTAGTTTCCGTTCGCGCGCATTTTTCACTTGCCTTATTGGGAGAGGCCATGATGCCGGACTGATTTCGGCCAGTGCCGGTGATGATCATGCTTGCATCTGCTTGGCTGCAGTCTTGAATGAGCCACTGATCCGGGTCGGCAGGGCGCACGTGAGGTGATCTTAACGCGCGATCTGGCGCGTACACAGGGCCAAACTTACCCCTAAAATCAAGCGGCCTGTCAAAACTTGCCCAAGCACCACTGGGGCCGACCTATTAACTTTCGGCTGTGGGGTGCTTTAATCAAATTTCATCCTGTTATACTGAAGTTGCCACTGTGTTGCTTCGAGACAGTACAGTGACTACTGTGAGGACTCCTGAGGAGCTCTTAAACCAGAGGAAATTGACACAAGATGCCACTAATGTTAGCTGAGGCTAGGAATAATTTTTCGAGCCAACATTGGGTCTCTGGGAGTCAGGTAAACAGGTCAAACCAGACGCGGCCTGCAACAAATGCCAGCTGATGGCTCATATCACATGCCATCCAATAATACAATAATACAATTAGGTGAGCTACGTGCACCACTCAACAATCCTCCCGGGTTCAATAGCCTTGGATAAACTTCCACAAACCGCCGAAGTACAGCATCCGTCATTTTTTTCCCTCTAAAAATACTGTTTATAAACTGTTTTAAACTGTTTTAAACTGTTTTCGTACCGTTTCCGTTTAGTTTACGCTCGAGCGTAAACGGAAACTAAATGGTTGGAGCCTTAATAGTCAATGAGTAGTCTCTTTTTGAATGGATTGTGTTGCGCCTACCTGCGGGAATAGCACTAATGAATCAACGGACGAATGCAAGAGAAACTCAGCGCGGGTGCTGTGAGCCCAGTGGGGTAGAGCGGTAAGGTACCGCAGAGGCCGGTGTAAGTGACGGCGGGCGGGCGGTGTCGAGTTGGCGTGCATAAATGAGGCAAGCTGTGATCGGGAAGTCTCGTGCGGTGCCAGCCGCAAGGCCACCGCCGCCGTCGCTGCGAACTCCTCTATCTTGCATCTCCTCATCTCTTCCCTCGGGTCGCGCTCGGGAAGCTCAGGATTTAATTTGTAAGTAATAAGCCACACAAGTACACAAAATATTACATTAGAACGCACGCTCGGGAAAAACCAAAGGAAGCATGGCCACGAAAACGTCCCAGACATTGGCCGGGGTGAGAATAACCGGTCCCAGCGAATCAAAGACTACTTGCGCACGGGCAGCAAACTCCGAAGTCGTAAAAGCAATTAGCTCGTCCCCGCCCATATCCATCTTCATTTGCCGAATCACGTCCACATCAACCTTTTGAAGACAGTTAATCCCACCCCAGCTGTCGAGCATTGTGAAAGCGTCATTGCGAGACATTGCTTTGACGCCCGACGGCCCAGCTTTGCCCGTCTGTTTACGGATGGGAATCCCGTTGCGCAATCTCGCCCAATTGTCGAGCTCCTTTTGAATAAGCCGTGGCCACAACCATTGGCAGAGCTCGCTGCCACTTTGTGTCAGATAAAAGGTAATTCTCTTATTTGACCGCTTACTATTGATCAGCGTCATTGGAGTCATATTTGCCGTCTGCCACGCCCTGATTGAAGTTCAGAACAGCAGTGTCCCCAAAGTCCAAGCGCAGCCGGAGCCAAGTACGCTCGACAGAAATGTTGTGGACGCTACGGAGGTATGTATGGGCCTGTACACCAGCTTCTGCCAGCTCTGGATGGAACATATCGCTGGATAGGTATGAGTTTACATCTCAGCTCAATAACAGGTCACGAACCGCATAGCCTTGACAATTCCGTACAATAGGGTGGTTTCCGAGCCGCAATCAGTCGTAGTCTGCAGGGGAACCCCTAAAGCATATACGTGAGAATGTATTTCAATAGTGAGATATAAAGGGCTTCAAATACCTCCGCATTCCTCCGCAAGACATAGAAACAGATAGGCAATGCACCCATGCGATTGCTTGGGACAACCCATGCTTTCAAGATTTTGGCTGTAGCATCGTCTACCATCATCCAGATGGGGAAACCGATCTTGTACAACTTGTCGTGACCATCGCCTGCCCAACGTTCACGGATTCCGAGGGGAAATTTTGCCACTCGGAATATCTTCTTGGCAGTAGGCTCGCGACCAGCAAAATCATCTGGGGCATGAATGTGCATGATTTCTGCAACACTGCGTCTGTTCTAGGGTAAGCTGACGACTGGGGAAATAATCTAATCGCTGAACGACATACCGGGTCAGAATGGTTGCTGTGTCGAATGCTATTTTGTGCCACACAGTGCGAACACCCCAACGCTTGGCAGTATCCTCGTCCAACTGGTTTAGGACTAGCTGCTCAATTTGTATGAGGGTCTAAGTGCACTTTAAATAAATCGACACTTTTTTTGGTTTTTGCGACACTTTTGTTGTCAAAATTCATGTTTGCGACACTTTCACCAGGTTTGAAGGGATCAATGGAAGTGTCGCTCAAACACACTTTTCGCGACACTTTCTTTGGTCAAAAATCGGTTCCGACACTTACGTTGACGGACATCAGATCAGCGACACTTTCATTGACATACAATCAGCGACACTTTCATTGACATACGGTCAGCGACACTTTCATTCAGCATCGACATCTACACAAAGGAAATATGGCTAGCTCACCGAGCGGGTACATAGGTTCCCGATGGTTCGTATAGGGCGTCGCCACCTTTTTCAATGGGCTGCATCGAATCGCCCGGCTCTTCAGGTATTGGGGTGCGCACACTGATTATCGCCGTGAGCGTGTACTTGCGATCTAATTGACCTCCCCCTCGATAGAGGATGATTGGCGAGGCTGGGAGTATTGGGTGCTCGCCCTCGCTAATGACATCACCCGGCCACCTCACAAAAATGTGTGTGGTGATTCAATTCTCGTCCTAACTCCTGCGAATAAAGCTGCTACCCCCGGTTTAGAACCTTACCGACACGACTACGACACAATTTAGCTTCCCCGAGGTCAAACGTGTCGCCGCCGTCGCGGTTAGTGCAGAGATGCCATCACCCATCGAGCTCCTGGCCCAAAGGTATGTGCATCCTTTAATTATTGTCTGATTGCCTTAGAATAAGCCTTCCGCCCCCCTTTAGCCTCTGGTTGACACGAATGCCGTCGTGGATTGCTTCCCTGTGACCAAGCACAGCACCGCCGCCGTGAGCGTCCAGGGCATCAGCTACCTGCCTGCATCAAAATAAAGTGTGACTCTAACTCAATTCTAGTCCAATCTCCTTTATCCAAAGGACTTACATTCGTTCTAGGACCTCGCCTGCGTGGCTGTACCACGCCTTTGAATCCCAAGGTCGATTGCGCTGCCGTCGTCATCGCATCAAGTACCACATTCGTCACTAAAAAGTGTTTGAATCTCATTCAGTTTTCATGCAACTTCCTTCGAGTGAGGGGATATAAGATGCGCTAGAGCCCCCGCTCATGAGCCCCTGATGTTTTCGCCCCTCCGACGCCAAACGCGCCGTCGCCGTCGCTGTGAGTGATGACGAGATGACAGGCGGTAGAAGCGGGGACCATCTCCCTCAGGACCGGATGGCAGGTACTGCCCGGTCTCCCTAAATCGTGCATGTGCTGAGTATCCCCTTTTCAGGAGTCACACGTAACACAAAGCCGCGCTAGTTTCTGCGGGGATGAATATGTGCCACGCGCAATGCGCGGCTTCGCCTGCTGCGGACACCCTAACCTTGTCCTCACGGGCGCGCGGGTGGCTGGAGTGCAGATGTGTCTCTGCTCTGTTCATAACCCTATAACCCTTGCCCGTTCCCAGCTCCCCGTTCGTTCCCCATTAGTATATGATATTGAATCAATGGACTGCACATAACCCTCTGCATAGTCTCTTCATGTACTTACCCGTATCAATTTTTTTTTGGACTTATAAACGTGTCGGAAAGTTTTGACCGAGCAATAAAAGTGTCGCTGACCGTATGTCAATGAAAGTGTCGCTGACCGTATGTTAATGAAAGTGTCGCTGATTGTATGTCAATGAAAGTGTCGCTGATCTGATGTCCGTCAACGTAAGTGTCGGAACCGATTTTTGACCAAAGAAAGTGTCGCGAAAAGTGTGTTTGAGCGACACTTCCATTGATCCCTTCAAACCTGGTGAAAGTGTCGCAAACATGAATTTTGACAACAAAAGTGTCGCAAAAACCAAAAAAAGTGTCGGTTTATTTAAAGTGCACTTAGACCCTCATAGATTTGAGCTGCAGTCAATGTCCTCTCTGTCGCTGCTCCTCCGGTAAGACCATATTCTTTGCGGCGCCGTTTAACCGTCGATTCACTAAGGAATAATAAAGTCAGTCCTTGCTTGTTCTTGCGAGGTGGATTGACAAACCTGATGAAGATGCCGTATTCAAGTCCGAGACGCGTAGCTATCTTGACGTTACTGATAATTTTCTCCATATGGTAGGCTCTGAGAGCGGCCTCGAGGATTAGTTCTTTTCTTTCATCTGGGGAACTAAGCGGAATCAATGGAAAGGGTGGAATGGAAAATACCATAGGTGTGTTGATTTTTCCCTTGAGGATTGCGGTTGTGGTAGGACATGGATCGGCCGGATTGGGGTCGGGATTTGAGACTGTGCAGGAGAAGGCTCGGAGGGCTTGGCCAACAGACACAAATACAGCAAGTATTTTTCGTTTCAATGCATAGGGTATGAAGGGCACTGAAAGTACACAGAAATAACCTCAGTCACAGAGAGACGGTTCACAGATTATCTAGTTTAATTTTAACCTTACTTCTCGATTTTCTCCACCGGGTGTACTTCAGACTTCGCTCCCTGGATAAGTGCTGGACCCAGTAAGGCCCATTGACTCTCATAGAGAAGGATAGTCTCTGGCCCACAGTCCGTCGTAGTCTGGATCGGGACACCTGGGAAGGAATGAAGGACATGAGATGGAGACCCGAGGGATGAACGAGAACGTGCCTCCAAACATTGCGACAAGGCATAAGAACAGGAATACAATTATATCACCCATCCGGTTACTCGGGACAACCCGTCCCTTCAAGATCTTGCCTGTAGCGTCATCTACGATGGCCCAGACAGGTAAACCAATCTTGTATAGCTTGTCATGCCCATCACAAGCCCATCGGTGGTGGATCCCAATGGGGTACTTCGCCACCCGAAATATCTTCTTTGCTGTCGGCTCTCGCCCGGCAAAGGAGTCGTGGTCGTGTTCCTGCATGATCTCCCAGACAATCCTCCTAGAATACTACTCAGCAGTCGAAATAGTGAAGAATGAAAGTGAAGACTTGCCTTGGGAGAATTATCTTGTTCTCGAAAGCAATTTTTGCCCGAATAGTACGTACACCCGAGCGCTTGGCTAAATCCTTGTCCAATTTCATGAGAACCAATTGAACGGTGTCGGCTTGGTCCATAAATTTATATGTGGTCGCTCCTCCGGTGAAACCGAGTTTTTTACGACGACGCTTGACTGTCGAAGCACTGCCAATAGCCAGTTAATAGCGGCAGGTTCTGCATAGCATGAAAACAAAAACCTTGTCTTGAGGCCGTAGTCCGCCGCGCGCCTCCAAGAGGGCTGCTATTTCTTTGTTGTCCGTCTTTGTCTCGCCATGATAACGGAGAAGACCGATCGCCAGGAGGCTCTCAAGAAGGGGATCTGCCGTCATTGATTGAATATTGAGGTTAACAGATAATTCTTCGAGTCACTGGGTGCGTGCTGGTTTTTCCCCTTTGGATTACGGTTGTGAGAAGACATAAGGAGGCCGTCTGAATTTCAAACGGCGCTCCTGTGCAGGTCTCCACGGCCCTGGTCAATACATCTAAACAAACCTGCCGCAACGCAAGTAATAATTTATGGGTGAACTAGAGAGCTATAAAAATACGAAGTTCACTTGAGTAGATGATATTCTGGGTTACAAGACAGCACGCCTAATATCCTAATATCTGTTTACTCCTGGATTGCATCCTGGAAATCCTCGAGTTCCTGTGCAAAAGCTGAACCCGCCAACAACCATCTGCTCTCAATGCGGTTATTTGGAACACTTTTGAGGATCTTGCACCATGGGGCAACCCTCTGTGGACTCGCGACAGGAGGGTCCGAGCTAACCTTGCTCATTTCTGCAAATGAGCTTAAAAGTTACTCCAAAAGATTGACTAGTAACACACCAGTACCATTATCCTCAAGGATACGAACAGGCCCATGAATCGGGGTCGATGCTGCCTTAGAAAATCCAACTGTGCTAGATTCATCGTTGGAATCATCAGAATCAGAATCAAGAATATATTCGAGGGCCGGCATATCAAGGTCCTCCGGTTCTCTGTAAGATTGGGAGCTGTCCATCCTCAATTAATCGGTCACAGGACTCACAGAAACGGTAGAATTACCTCATGATTTTACCAGGTCTGAGTGGAAGAAAGGTAGAAGGTAGTTGGTCGTATTTGGTCACCTCGAACACTTAGCATTGGTCGATATGTTGCAGAAGGTGGGGGGTCCCATGAAGAATTCCTCAAATATTTTGGAGTACTCTTGGCTTCTTGCTGCAAGGTTCCACGCCATCCAGTGAAAGCGAACAGGCCTCTTTGATTTATTCATTCACGAGCCGACTTCAAGCACAAGAGGAATATGAGACTTCTTTTTCACACATGGGGGCTTCCACTAGTGATATATTTACCTCTGAATAAATGTGTTCCAAAGCCTCTACCAGTTTAAGTATTTTTCTAGAGCTCACACACTCTCTTACATGTGGTAGAGTGCGGGTGAATATTATTGAGGGAAGTACCCAGGAAATAAGAAGGCAGTCAGTGTACTTGTCCCTTGCTGCTGAATTTAACGACAGGATAGATATTAAGCAGTTCTAATCCCGCTTGGATGCGCTCTGTGTGTCCCTACAGAGAGTTGCCGATCATTGGAACACTATGATAATTGTTGACTATTTGTTCCCCCACGCAGTGTGGTATTCGAGCTTTCAGTTCGGAATAGTTAGATCTGGGTGATGCTGCCAATGCGACTAGGAAATCGGATGTAACGGGCGTCTGAAATGTGATAATCAACTACATTCTACACAACACCGGCAAGTAACAGAAACACGTAGTATTAAAACTTATCTCGAAGGACTTTGAGAGAAAAGATGGTTCATTTTAAAGGATTACACGTTATTATGCCAGTTTGAGATATCTAAGGTCCGTGTTTAGAGTCAAAGAGCGCGACAAAAGTTCACGCGTGTGGTCACGTGTTATCCCGATCAAATATTGATGAGCGTTGAGTCCAGATTGAGGCAAACGCGCTCCAGCCTTCCGGGAGCTTCAGTATGGTGCTAAACTGCGCAGCCGCTGGCTAGCCTAGTCTGACCGGAGAGACGGTGCAGATGAATAAAATAAAAAAGGTTGCAAAACAAAAAGAGCAAGCCGACATAGAGAGAACAATATATACTGCTCGTGCGAATCGAACCTAGACGAAGAGGCTCCCCATCGCCAACCTTGGACAGAATCGGGGCCGTCAAACCTCTACACTAAAAGACTATTGTGGTTCCTCATTTGCACGCACTATAAAGCCGTGTTGAGCAACACCATGTAAGCACCCATGACTACACTCGTCACGGAGTGCCAGGACCCCCGCTCACCGCAAGATGGCATCAACAATTGGCCAAAATCGTGATGCAATCATCAAAACACTGTGGGGCAACCGTACTTGCGAGAACACGCTTTGACCGGTTGCCCACCGTCGGCCGAAATCGTCCACGCCGATCAGATCTGAGATCTTCAGAGCCACCTCCCGCCCCGCCGGTCAATGCCGACGCGACGCGTCTATTTGTTGCTGCGTGGCGCCGCTCTCAACGCTGCCACGTCGTCTCTTCCACTCCCACCACCACCGTCGACCTCGTCCGCTGCGCTGTCCGCCTATGCCCACCAAGCATCAACTACGGCTCCTCTCTGCTCGGTCTACGACCGAGCGAGCTCAGTCTTCCCGAGGTTTTCTCGACCCATCGCACACTCGCCGCTCCGGCTCCTCCCCTGCACGTCTTTAAGTCGACGATCGTCATCAGCGCCGCCTCTCTCCCCCTCTGTCCCTCTGTCTCTTCCTTCCGAATATTCCGGTGCGCGCGCTTTTCTATCTAACTCGACCACAACGCTGATTCTATATATCCTGTATCTCCTACTGTAGAACTTCGTCCACGGGACATTCTAACTATATCCGACATGCACGCGACCCCCTCGGTTCTCTCGTTCTGAATGTTCGTCGCTTTCCGTTGCAGTGACTCTCCACTTTATCCAAACGACGATATGCCTTCTTTCACAGGTCCAACGTCTACTTCTTCACTTCGGCCGCAGATCGCGCATAGGCCCACGAGCGCCCACTCCGCGTCTGCCGCCATCGATTGGGCATAGCGGCTAAGCAGCGGCGCCTACGGCGCTCAAGAATCTCTTTGAGAGTCAGGTACGTTTTTTCGTCCCTTTCCTTTCTTTTCCGCACTCCTTTCCCTCCCTCTCTCCCCATCCTCAATTTGTCTTTTTTCTTTCTTTTCCTTCATTTTACTGACAAGATCTCCAATTATCCAGTCTCCGCGCCACCTGCCCGCGTCCTCAGACACCGCGCGTCGCTTCAATTCGCGCCTACCCCGCCCACTTTGCCTGCTGCGACTCCCATTGCCCTCAGATGCCCTTCGGCTCCCAATCGACATCCACCACGACTTTCCTCGCCACTTCCCGTCCTCGCCTCTCCATCGGCGGCGCCACAAGTCCGCCATCGAGGCGGCGCACGACCAACAGATCCCTACAAGCCGGCGACATCGTCCACCACGCAATTCTGTCCGCAGACACGCGACACAGCGCTCGCGCGCAGTCGAAATACCCCACGCAGGCCCACCCGCACCCGCAGCACGCGGCACCGTACTTACCCGCTCGCCACGCCGCTCCTCCGCCGACCCACACCTCCGAATATCCCCGTTCACTATCCCGCCCGCCACTCGACATGGGCCCCCCGCACTCCCCGGCACGACATGCAGCGCCTCCTGCATGCCCAGCCCGCGCCGCGGCCGTTGTTCACCGTCGGCGCCGGCCTCTTCGCCTCCCCGCGTCGCCTTAGCCGCAGTACTGCCACCGCACGCTCCACACCCCGTTGCCGCCCTCTTCAACGCGACGCGCAGCACCACGCGCAACGTCCGCGCACGCCGCCATCGTTCGCGATCGCCACTCTTCCACGGCGAATCAAGCAATTATCAACTGGAATCCGCGGGACCTGTTCCCCGCCGAAGACATAGGCCCTGTTCCCGACAACGGCGGCGCTGCTCGAGGAGCGTTCGAGTGCGTTAACGGCGGCCTCCCGTGGATTTGAGGGGGAACTGAGACCACACCAGACGCATCATGGAAGGATCCTCGAATCATCATCATAATGAACGTTCTCGATTCTGGCTCGGACGACGTCTGAAGCGACAAGAACGACTCCTCAGAGTCTGAGCTTCCTCGTGCCAGCCATAGCACCTCTTCTTCCAGCTCCAGCTAATTCTTCAAGACTTCAAGTTTTCGCGGTCACTCGACTCTGCCTTCCTTGCACCTCCCTCCCGCTCTGGTTTCAGCTCACCAAAACCTTAATCTTCCCGTTTCAAACGTTCAAGCCACAGCCCGACATTCATACACCTAATAGTACAACGCAAAAAAATACACGAAGGAGGGAGGGTGGGATACGGGGCTGGACTGGACTACAGTGCACTACTTCCGGACTTCCGACTCGCTACATAGACCGTCCCATATGATGAAGGGCGAATCGAATCACGCGCGCACGCCGGGAAGAACGAGCAGCATAGGCGCGCCAGCAAGGGATCGCGCGACTCGCACGGGCCGCCGACGGCGAGCGCGGGGCGGGCGCCGGTGTCTTCGAGCGCGGAGCCGGGGCGGGTGTCTTCGAGCGCGGGGCGGGAGCGGGTGTCTTCGAGCGCTGAGCCGGCGCCGGCATCTTCGACTTCGAGGGCGAGGTGGTCTTCTTTGCGGGGGCGACGCACCGCTTGAGCCCGCTGGAGATCGTGTCCACAGTCGACAGGTCACGCCGGATGTTGCGGGTCCGAATGCTACCATGGGGGCGCGGCTTGCGCTCCTGCTCCTCCTGCTCCCGCACCTCATCTTCGCATTCCCGCTCTTGCGTCTCTTCTTCGCACTCGTCGCCCTGCTCCACAATGACGCTCAGAATGCGGTGGTGCGGGTCCGCCGCCCACGTGCGCGCGGCCTCCTCGAGGAACGCGCGCGATAGGCCCCGCTCCATTTCCCTTTCCCTCTCCTCCTGCTCTCTTTCCCCCGAGTCGCACCCGAACGAGAGAACGCCCATCCCGTCGAATGGCGCGCCGTCCGCGTTGAAGAGCCCGCGGAGTCCCAGTCCGAGGCCGCGGATGGGCGGCGGGGGAAGGGTGAAGGAGGTATCGGAGGGGGAGGAGGGCCATGTGGACGTGGGGTTGTCAGAGGAGCAGGTGGTGGAGGAGGAGGTGTCGCTAATGAGGGAGAGGGTGAGGGAAAGGTCGAAGGAGGAGTCGGGCGTCGGCGCCTCTGGGAGCGTGTGGGAGTGCGAGTGGGGTGGCGGCGCGGGCGGGCATACGCCGGCGAGGAGCTGTGCGCAGCGTCGGCGTCGAACTCGAAAGAAGACTCTTCTTCGCTGGTTGCGCGCGTCCAGGCGTAGCCCGCGGGCAGGGGCGTGCGCACGCGTGGGGCTGACACGCGAGGACGGGCGACGCGCGCCTGATCTTAACGTCTGCGAGGCCCTGCTTTTCGTCAGCCTCCGCAGAATTCTCAACAACGCGGAGCTGCAGAAACACGGACCTTGAGACCGAGGTCGCTGCGTGCGCGCAGGATCATCCCGCTGCTCGGCCGTCCCAGCTCCAATATCCCTCTCGACGGCGTTAGAGTGAGACGCAGTGTTGCGCTTGCGAGAGTACGAATTGTATTTTACCGAATTCGCACTTGATTTTCTCGAGTTCATGAGGATGGTCAGAGAGAAACAAGCCACTGCCAGAAAGCCCCAAATTCCCGCTATCTTTAGTAGTGGGTTTTACACCCAGCTCAAAAA
The DNA here is from genome assembly GCA_029204335.1 of Mycena vulgaris. Taxonomy (NCBI): domain Eukaryota; kingdom Fungi; phylum Basidiomycota; class Agaricomycetes; order Agaricales; family Mycenaceae; genus Mycena; species Mycena vulgaris. Next base: position 769,836 of record JARGYA010000031.1, read on the forward strand.
AACGATCGGAGTGCGTTTTCGACGATTTATAAGCAAATGACGTCAGGTTGGTAAGCATCGGTCATTCCGATTGTTACGAGCTCCGAGGCGGTACTCCTGTCGCGCTATATTCAGGCACGTCCGGCACCCGCTTTATCCGTCCACCCCCTTAAATGCCTGCTCTCCTCACAGCTCTCCTTTACTCTCACTCCCATGCCCCTCTTCGTCGAAGGCATCGCTGTGCCCAGGTTCACATTTTCTCCGTTACCTCGAACCGTGGTCTCCAACGCCTTCTTTCGGACACTGCACAGCTCCAATACTGGTCTACTTATAACCACTCTGGTTCCCACCAACGGTCCATCCTCGTCTCTGATCCACTGTCTCGTTTCGCCCGATGCGTCCCACGATGTCGTCCTCGGTCTTGACTGGGCCAGCCTACTCCGGGATTCCCTCATATTGCTTGGCTTCCGCATCGACAGCTCCTTCGATGCTTGGCGATACCTCGTTGACCCAAGTCATCCCATGTCTGGTTCGTCTGTCCGTTTCAAACTCTACATGTTGCTGACACCTCATCTGGCAGCTCTCCCCTCCCCTCCCCGGTTAGACCCCCGTTTATATGGTCTGTCCCGTTCGCCCCCTTTTTTTCGCACTTGCTTACCTGGTCGCTCTTAGGTACATCCACATCTTACTCTGAACATATAAAAATAAAAAATATAAACTATGAAACCCCATTGCATATCCATCACGTTCCCCGTCCACAAAACTTTGCTCCCGTTTATTTACCTTCACCCGATCCACGATACCCCCCTTCTTCATCCTCGCACCCCCTCCCTTCGTCCTCTGCATTCGTTTCTGCCACTTCTGTCCCTCCCGCGACCACGTCCGCGCCCCCTGCGAATGATGTTTTGCTCGAGAGTTTATTTCTCTCTCCCGACCCGTCTGCCAATGTGTTTACTACTGAACCGACGAGTTTGTCCACTTTGTTGAACTTGCACCACATCCCGCATGATGGACAGCTTTCCTCGTCTCAGGCGCGTGACGCCGTCCTATCCCACCTCATCTCCGGTGCCTGCGCTGTAACCTGCGATGCTCGACCCGGGTCCGAACAACATATGTGCGCGTGTCGGCAAATTAGTGATACGTTCCCCACACCCCAAGCCATGTCATTCTGGGCACTTAGCGTTGTTCTTTCCGCTTCCGAAGACCGGCTACCCCGCCAACGCCTCGCCGTCCTTGCCAAATGTCTAGGTCTATCAGCTGATGCGACCGCTTCCCGCATAGACCTCATGTCCGAGCTTGGAACACGACGACGTCGCATTGTATCGGAGCACTCGAATGTCCACACAGCACGACTGTTGTTTGAACAAATTGAGACACTTCCCAAGGGCAGCCTCCTGACCGTTGCACGTTCTCATGGACTAGATCTCCGGGGTCATCACACCCGTGACACATTGCGTGCCGCTATCTGGAAACATGTTGGTACTGGCGCGTGCATTTTGCGTGAGGGTCATGCATCTCACTTGGCATGCTCTTCTGTTTCCTCGCAGTTTAATTCTGGCCCTGGCGGTGGTATCGAAGATCCATCTATCCAAATGCAAGTACGGATTCTGCGGCAATTGGGGCCTGTTCTGAAAACTAATCCTTTGCGTCGTCTCCTGGAACTGCACGAGGTCCCTTATGTCGAATCTGACAACTGCAAGCGACTTCGAAAGCGACTTCGTACATTTCTGGACCGACTTGAGACGGGACACGATGCTGGATGTGGTAAACATGCCGATACTAGAGCTCGGGAAAGTGCACGGCTTCGTTCAGAATGGCCGCAACTCGTTCCGGATCATCTCAAACAGAAACTGCTGTCGCATTTTGAGTTCAAAATATCGGCCAAATCTCTTGCTACCTTCGTATGTGGAAGTTGTGCTGAGCGTCGGCCTCACGATGAACGTTCTACAATTCTCTTAGACACTGCCATGGACGTGCTCAAAAGGCCAGATGAAGCGGACGATGCCGACGAAATTTCCACGCGCCTGGATGACGATGATCTAATGGATGTTGACGAAGATCCCCGGTGTGCTCCTTGGTTGGATTCCCGCTGCCCCGAGCCCCCGATGCCAAACGCCCGTACATCATATGCCAGTATCCTCGTCGAGCCCGAGTGTGTGGAACGTGACTCAGAGACCGATGAAGCTGTTCTTGTCGTTTGCTGTCCTTGTCGCAGGGATATCGTGGCGAAACGAATTCCCGCCATGTCCATTGCCAATAGAAATTACCTTGGAGCCGTACCCCCTGAACTGAAGGATCTCACTGTTGTCGAGGAAGCCATGATCGCACTTTGCCGCGCTAAATGCTGGATCATTCAACTGCGGGACGACGATTGCGACAGCAAAATTCCAACCACACAAAGAGGTGTGAAAGGACATATCATTATATATCCTCAGCGGCCCTCCGCGATAGCAACGACCCTTCCCCCTTCCATAGACGATGTGATTACCCCAATATGTGTAATTTTCGTTGGATCTAGCCCCCCGACACAAGAGTGGTTGCAGAAGAAGGCGAGCCCGCTTATCGTCCGGAAGGAGAAGGTGATGACAGCGCTCGCATGGCTCAAAATCCATAACCACCTATACTGTGATGTCGCTATCGATCATACCGTGCTCGCAGGCCAGCCGGACGAGACATTGCTCCCTTTTCATGTTCAACACATAGTTCCCAATGCAGGCATAGACTCTACCACTTCAACCTACGTCCCCGGGTCTGCTGCTCCCCCGCCCGCTGACGAGTCTCCTTCTATCCCCAATCTCGCAGAAATTTTGAACCCTAACCTCACTGCTGCGCAATTTCAGAGCGTTGTCGTTGCTGATGTGGATGGGAATGCACCGTCGAACGAGCTTCGGTCTGCTGCCTTGAAGCATATGCAAAAAGCCGGATCAAATTATATTGAACTCCCGCATGACCGGAAACCCGCTAATGAGTTCAAAAATCCGACCCTTTTTCCGATGATGTACCCTACACTCTTCCCGTATGGCCTTGGTGGTCTCGAAGACGAAGCACGTAAAACTCGCCTTGGGTTCAAGAGGCATATCAAGCACTTATTCAACTTGAATGATCGCCGATTTCAGGAACATTATTCTTTTCTGTTCACTGCCTTCAATATGGAGCAGCGTGGAGCCCTCCTGCTTCACACAAGTCTGAAGGTTAAACGGGCGAACTTTGATTACATTGCAGCGCAGTTTGGTACTGTTTCCCCGGCCACAGTTCACATCGTCTCCGAGCGCGTCGCAAACGGTGACAGCGTAACTGCAAATTCTCCGGAAGAGCGACGCGTATTACGCCTGATGAAAGAAGTCAATATGATCAATTCATATGTCCCAGGATCTTCCCAGTCAAAGTTGGTGATGAGGAACGAGATCCGAGCGCTCATGCTTGAAAAAGGTTTGCCCAGCTTTTACATCACCATAAATCCTGCCGACGTATACAATCCTCTCGTTAAATTCCTGGCCGGCAGCGAGATTGATCTCGATAACCTCCTTCCGAAAGATATCCCCAATTATGTTGACCAAGCTATAGCCATAGCAAAAAATCCATCTCTTGCCGCCCGCTTCTTCAATATCTACATGAAGGCCTTTATTCAGACCATCCTAGCTTACGACCCGACTCAGTCTGATCGCGAAGGCGGTGTCCTTGGTGTTGTGAATGCATATTATGGTACAGTTGAGGCTCAAGGCCGAGGCAGTCTGCACTGCCATATGATGGTGTGGGTTGCAGGTAGCTTGAATCCCAACGAAATCAAAGCCAAGGCATTAGAAAATGGTGGCAATGCCGAGTTCCAGAAGAGACTTATAGAATTTCTGGATGACACAATCTCGACAGCTGTCCCCTCCGACGATGAATCTGCTTCAAACACCCCGCTCTCCAAATTCCACCCGTGCGCAACGCGAGGGCCAGGACCCAGTGTTTCACCTTCCGACGCGAAATCTGCGGATGCCAAAGATTTTCACAATCTAGTTGAACGTTGCCAGCGCCATCGACATACATATACATGCTACAAGTATTGGAAAGGGCACCCGGACCCCAAAGAATGCCGGTTCGATCTTGATAACTCCAACGAGACTCCGATAAGTGTCTTCGACCCTGAGACTGGTGAATTTACACTGCGCTGTCTAGATGGTCTCGTCAATAACTTCAACGCGACCATGCTGCGCGCTATCCGATGCAATATGGACATTAAATTTATTGGGTCCGGTCCGGCTGCCAAAGCGATCTTGTACTACATTACAGACTACATAACGAAGTCCCAACTTCAAGCACATGTCGCGTACGCTGCGCTGGAGCTTGCTGTCAATAAGTTAGGCGAGTTCGAGCCCGAGGAAGATGACCTTGCATCCAGAGCGAAACGACTTCTGCAGAAGTGTGCACATTCATTGATTTCCAAGCAGGAAATGTCAGGGCAACAAGTCGTGTCGTACTTGATGGATTTTGAAGATCATTTCACCAGTCACGAATACACAAATCTGTATTGGACCAGCCTGGAGAGCCACATTAATAAAGAAGACCCGAGCCCCGAATACTATCCCGCTAAAACTGTACCTGTCGCTGCCGAGGTCCAGCCCGAAGCGCCTGAACCTGATGGAACCAACTGTACGGCTGCCGATGACGATGAACCAGAGAAGCTGCATGACCCTCTGGACTCGGATGTAGTAGAGGACGAAATGGATGTCATCACTCTCAGGCTAGACACGGCGGGCAAGCTCGTACCGTCCGCAAACCAGGCATGCGATTACCAGTCCCGCGGGGATGTCCTGAGGCACGTCAATGTGTGGGATTTCGTTGCCCAGACCAAGAAAGAGCGGACTTCAAAGAAGAAACGGGCAGAAAATGAGGACACTGATTCAGAAAAGGACGACGAGTTAGATGAGGAAGACCAAGCACCAGTTGATACCACTATTGATTGTCCTCCATGGGATGAAAATAACATCTTGGATTTTGCCGGACGTCCTATGCCGCGGATCCCCTTCCTTAAAGATCACTTAGAAGACACGACCCATCACATCAAAGTCCTACCCTACCGTAAACGGAAAGTTCCAGTGCCAATTGGGCCCGCTTTACCTCGCAGAGATCAACCCGCATCGGTACAGAAACATGCACGATTAATGTTGATTTTGTTCAAGCCCTGGAAACATGCTGAGGATCTGCGACACAAGAATCAGTCATGGTCCGACGCCTATGCGCAATTCCTGCTCACTTGCACAGAAGAGATCACCCGTTGCATTGAAAATATGCAATTGCTTCACGAATGCAAGGACAGTAGAGATGCCCATTATTCTAACCGCCGGAATCGTCGCAAGGCTGGACTCACCATTGAACTGCAACGGGGATGTCAGAATTCAAACGATTTTGGCGAGGAGACAGACGACAGCTTACTGCAGCACTTGGCATCTATGGAAGCGGCCCGTTCCAATCACGGTGCACAGAGCAGAGACAATATCATTACTGCTCTGGAATATGCGGAGAACTGCGGGATGATCGGTGGTCGCACTTGTACCTCGCGCACTGAGTCTGCTACAGTTCACCACGTACTCGTCGAAGCTCGGCACCCTGAACAGGAGTCACTATGGGAAAGACATATGAAGCGCGAAAGCAACTGTGGAAAAAGTCCGCCCTCAGTGCAACACCTTCGGAGCCAACGGTTACAGTACCTGCAAATTCTTCCGGTGTTGGTGGTCTGGCCGATGGATCTGCATTCCGTGCTCAAGTTCTACCTGCGATGCAGCCTGGTATTCGTGAAGTTGACGCCATGTCGGATCGCGAAGTTCCTGATGCACCTGTGCCTGCCAAAGTTCCGCTTAGCATTGCAGAAGTGATAAAGGCCAACGAACTGAATACAGAGCAGGCTCGGGTGTTTTCCATCGTAGCCGAACACAGTCAAACCCTGGACAAAAACTTGAAGCCCTTGCGCATGTACATCGGTGGACCAGGGGGGACCGGTAAATCCCGTGTCATCAATACTCTGCAAGACCATTTCATCTCCAATGGCCAGGCTAGGCGCTTCAGACTTGCATCTTATACTGGTGTCGCTGCTCGTAACATTTCTGGGATGACTCTACATGCTGCACTGATGCTCGGGGGCAAGTATGGAAAGGCACGTTCTGCAAAGGCTAAGCGAGATCTTATGGCGATGTGGGAGGGTGTAGACTACCTTTTCATCGATGAGGTTTCAATGGTCGGCTGCGCCTTGTTAAACGACATCAGTCTGCACTCAGCGTAGCAAAAGGGAACGACCTGGCCTTTGGCGGCATCAACATTATTTTTGCCGGAGACTTTGCTCAGTTGCCGCCTGTCGGTCAGGTTCGTCTCTACAGTCACTTGGACAAGAAAGCCATTGCGAAGGCCGCAACAAAATCGGGGCAGAAGGTCGTGTTCGGGAAATTACTCTGGCTCACCGTTGACACCGTGGTTATGCTAACAGAGAATATGCGTCAGACTGGACCGGAGAACCAGCCTTTCATTGAGCTACTGACGAGATTGCGTGAGGGCAGATGTACGAATGCGGACTACGACTTACTGAATACTCGGCTCTCAGAAAACGTCGAAATTGACTGGGAGTCACCCTTGTGGAGTACAGCGCCCGTCATCGTAGCAGAAAATGCCATGAAGGACACAATCAATATTAAGATGGCTCGGGACTTCGCCGCAAAATCTGGTCAGCCTCTTCATTGGTATTATGCAAGGGACACACACGCGGGGAATACACCGGTCGAGAATGGAGCTGTTCAAGAAGCGCTCATGGCTCTGGACTCGGGCAAGACCAACTCTCGACTTGGAAGAATACCGCTTGTGATTGGAATGCCTGTCATGGTTTCGCAAAATTTCGACGTACCAGGAGGTGTTGTCAACGGATGCCTGGGTAAACTGGTCAGTGTTCGATATCAGGTAGGCGAGGATGGCAAACGATACGCGATTTCGTGTGTTTTGGAGGCTCTGGACACGACACTTGGTATTATGCCCGAGTTGCCGCCACACCACGTTGTTAGTCTTCAAGATACAACTGACATCATCTTGAAGCATCCTCACTCTGGGGGCAGTGTTCTGATCAAGAGAACCCAGCTTCCCATCCTACCCGCGTTTGCGATGACAGCGCACAAGGCCCAAGGCAAGACACTAGCCGCGTGCGTGATAAACTTCACCGGATGCCATGGAACCGAGTCTCCGTATGTCATGGTGTCGAGGGCGACATCTCTGGAGGGCCTGGTGATACTCACGCCATTCTCGAAGGACAAGATATGTTGCCGCCAGTCTGAAGATGTCCGTATCGAATTCCGGCGCTTGAGGTTTCACGCCCTCAAGACCGTGGTCGCGTACGGTACATCGGAAGAGGCGAGCGCTGCCAGGGAGGGGTTGAAGAGTTTCGGGAAGTCGCAGCCCGAGATTCCGCCCTGCGACGCAGACATGTCGGGGGAAGACGTAGGACGGCGACTCGAGCGCGTGCAGCGCCGCCAAAATGCCGCGTTGACAGCCGCACCGGTTGTCCGGCGCGTCCGGGTTTCAATCAACACCCCGAGATCTGCATCCGCGGGGCCATCCTCCTTGCCTTCCGCGAGCTCCTCCGCCACTGGCCCGCCTCTCGACGTCGGCACTAATCACAGCGCTCGCCCTCCTGCTGCCTCTCGCATTCGCAAGCGCAAGCTGGACGATACCACCCCCGTGTCCACCAAGCGCGCAAAACGTGGCAAGCGTTGACCTTCCCCCACACGACCACTCCCTCGCATTTCTTGAGCCTGTCCCATGCTCACCTGGGGGCAGAGCTAGGCAGAGCTCGTGTGTGATGCTGCCAACCTTCAAGACCTTCGTCGTCTCCACCCTCTTGCATTTGCGCAATGCACATACCTTCCGTCATCGGCACCACTCGCAGCGACCACCTGGGACTTCGTCACTCTTCTGGCAGACAGCCGAGGGTCTCGTTCCATTCGCGCTCCATCATCCAGATTCGCGCTTTGGTCTACGGCATTCTACTTCCCGCAGTGTACGTTCATCCATTTTGTTGTGGAACCCTACTCACTTTATCTTGTAGGCCCACTGTGAGCGCGAGGACAGTGCGCCGCCTGTGCCGCAATTGTGTGAACTCATCGCTGAGGCACCAGTCACATCCTCCTAGAACGAGGGCCCGAGCCAGCCGCCAAACATCGCCGTCTCTTGCACCTGCTGCGTTTTCCTTATGTGTTACTTCACGGAATCGAAGACAACTTCACCCCCCCATGTGCAAGGGCTCGGAAGATATGCCAACCACCCCAACACCACTCCGGCTCTTCCTCTCGGTTCTGAAAAGGCCCGGGTATGTTCCACCCCGCGCTCTACACCATTCGCCAACCGTCAGATATCCTCTCCCACCTGAAATACGGTGCAAAGGAATCCGGACGCGTCGGCTCTGATCTGTTATCACCAGCCAGTCCCGTGCATCCACAGTCCATCTTCCCCGCCCGTTGTACCGCTCGCGGAGGCCCTTAATTGCCAACGGCTTCCAACGAGAGATTGCAACCCGTGTCGAGCGCGCGTTGCACTGCGTGAACTCTCGAACTCCGCATGAATCCTACTTGTACTTGTGATTTCCTTTTTCTCTTGATGTACTACTACTGCACCGATAATTTATTTTGTGCATATGTACGATCTGCATTGACTGTTGTATTTGGTGTCATGGTCTGTGCGAGGTGCGCAAAAGTATAACGAACAGTTGAAGATAGATAGCGGGCATTGCCGCGCAGCGGGCTACTTAATTATTTCTGACATCCAGAGTCGTGACTGAGAAGAAATTATCGCCTGGATGTCGATAAATCAAATGTGCATGCGGCCCGATTGCCGATACCAACTTGGGTGATCGGAGTAAAGCGGCAATCAAGCCGTGCTTATCCTTCCTTTCGCGATCGACCTCCACAGTTGCTTTTCTGGCTTTTCTATCCTGCTTTACTTGTCCCGACACGCCCCCCTGCTCTCCGCCTCCGTCCCCACGACCCCGGCGTCTCAAGGTGCGCAATCTTGCATGCTTACTCCAATCCTTATGTACCTAGATTCACGCCCGATTCCGTTATATATCGTCTTCCCGCGAGCGGCCCAAAATGTTGAGGTGAGCTCCGTTCGGCCCAACATTTTTATTCTCAATTTCCGACTCCTTCCACACACACCCAGATCTCCGATTTTCCCTGCCTGTGGCGCACTTCGAACCTCCGCCCCAGTGTTGCACGTCTTGTGACCTCCGGCGAGTGCCACCGGTGCTCCGATCTCGATTGATTTTAACGCAGTCCAAACTAGTTTTTTTTCTCGGCCTGCGGCGCCTCGTAATCATGTCAAGAGTGTCGGTTTCCAGTCTTTTCAGTGTGTTTATGCCCTCTATTTTTTAATTATCTGTCTGTGGCGCGAGAGGTGCTTCGTCCGAACCCTTTCAACACAGTTTTTCAGACTCCTTCCCCCGCGACATGCTCCATTAAAATCTCATTTTTGTTTTGCCCAGGGACGCGAGCGATCTTCCTTCCGACGCGAAGCAATCTCCAGGATCGGGCTGGGGTTAGAATGAGGTGCGCGACAATACTTACCTATTCCACCACTCTGACGCTCGCAGATTCACCTTCAAATTCCGACTACGGATTTCGATGTCCCGTGAGCTGCCCGACGTGCCGCCTTCGCCGATACCTCGAACCCCCGCAAGCGCAACAGTCCCGACATTCCATTCAACCCATCGGTCTCGCACCGCCCTCGACAAGTTCATTCAAGTTTTGAAGTCATGCACGGCCCACCCACCTCGGACATGTCGTATCGACGCCCCGACGCGCCCACCATCACGCCATCTATGCACCGTCACGCTCAACATTTAAATTTTGGATTTCGCGTTCCCGCGAGCCAAGTTACGGGTATGTGCCGTCCTCGCAAAGCTTACACTTTGATTTCTAATCCCTACTCTTCAGATTCCCTGGTGCTGCCCGCCGCAGCCGCGCCATCACCGCGTCATCAACGCACCGTTTGCCCGATCTCTAAATTCGGCATTTCGCGCTCCCGCGAGTAACGTCACGTGTATGTTCTTCCCCGCTATGTTTTATAAAAATTATTAACCATTACCTCTCAGTTCGTGTCCGCACCATAACGCCCCCGCCCTCTGCCATTTAATTTTGGATTTGGCCTTCCCGCGAGCGCACTGTCTGTCCGCTCGTCATATTTATCTCATCGCTAACCTTTTACTTTTAGTTCGCGCTCGTACTCCGCCCAAGACGTAAAACTTTTATTCTCAATTCAAGTTTCTGACTCCTTTCACACACACCCAGATCTCCGATTGTCCCTGCCTGCGGCGCACTTCGAACCTCCGCCCCAGTGTTGCACGTCTCGTGACCTCCGGTGCTCCAATCTCGATTGATTTTAACGCAATCCGACTGGATTTTTTTCTCGGCCTGCGGCGCCTCATAATCATGTCGAGAGCGTCGGGCTGTGCCCTCTGGTTTTCTCATTTTCTGCCTGCCGCGCGAGCGGTGAGTCCTTCAAATTCTGCTTCATTTAAACCCGTCTCATACAGTTCTTCAGACGCAATCTCCCGCGACTTGGGGCGTTGAAAGTTCAAATTTTCGCTCAGGGACGCGAGGCAACTGCATGCTAACCTGCCGCACGACCCACTTTTTTCTCCGCCACGCGGCGCTCGATTGGATGTGAGAAGGGTTCCAGGTATGTGCTAGTACGTTGTTTCCTTTCTAACAGTTCCTCTTTTTTCTTCTGTCAAGTCAACTTGATTGCGCGCAAGGCCAATGTCAAGATATCGTTCTTGTGCTGCGCTGCGTGGCAGTGTCTTGGTGCGAGGTCATATTTATTCTAATTGCAGAATCAGTCCAGCGGTCCAAGGCAAAGCAACGGAGTCGCGAGTTGTCGAAATTTTGGTTCAATCTCTATACTCACACGCCCCAAATCCATTAGATTAGCACTAACTTTGTTGCATTGCTATTGTACCCTTAGAGTAGCGGGGAAACATCCTCTCGAACACCTAAAATCCTGCTTTTTTCTCGTGATCAGGCGTGCTCTATTTACGTCTCGAGGTCCGTGCGCACACTCTGAGGTATATAGTTGCGATGTCCTGGCTCCGGGCAGGAGACTTGGCGGAGGGCGACCAGGGGAGGGCGAGCTATCAAGGGAATATTTAATAAACAAGAAATCTCGAGTACGAGGGCCAGTGCAGCATTGAGTGATCCAGGCTTCGGGAGTCTGCTCTTCAAATGCAGCAGTTTTTTTTTCAAGTCCGCGATTTGGTTAATGGAACATGTTCCATTAACCATTTGATGGCGCATCAAAACGGCCATGGCATCATTGCCGCACTCGGTGGCGATGCAGTTTCAATTCTGACATGACAACCGTTTTCAAATTTTGACCAACCACGACTTGACTACGGCTCGACCTTTCTTCAACTCCGACCGCGATGACGTCCCTCATACTGCCTGACTCTTCCTGTGTCACTTTCTAGATTGATCGTCTCGGCGTCTCAAGGTGCGCAACCTTGCATGCTTACTCAGCGGCGTTCAGTACACCACGCCCGCCAGGCCCCGCCTGCCTTCAAGTCCGTACGCTCCCCTCTCTTCTCTGCTCCACGTCTCCACGCCCGTCTCCCTCCCGTTCCACCCCCGCTCCGAGCGCTCAGTGCACATCTCCGAGTCGTCCGTGTACCGCTGCACCCTTCATCCTCTAGTCCCGTCGACGCTAATCCTCTCTTCCAGACACCCTCCAAGTACCTCCCTCCGCCGCGCTCGTCGTCTTAACAGCCCGCTCCGCCTCTCCGTCTCCGCCCGAGTCGAGGGTGCTGCAGCCCCAAGGAGAATGCACGCGGACATGGTCTCCTGCACTGCGCAGCGTTCCGTGCCCGCCTCTGCACGAGCGCATACTCGCGCAGAGATCCGGCGCGTGTCATTCTAGTACACCGAGCCAGGCCGCGAACGACGCCCGCGCGAGCACGAGGACTCGCGGGCGGCGAGTCGGGTACGAAGCCAGCGCCCCGCGCCCTCACGCTCGGGGGGCGCAGGTGCGAGGAGGAGAGCGCAGCAGCGACTCCTTGCGCTCGCGTGGGCGTGCAAGTCCGAGAAGCAGTGTGGCGCAGGCGGTGCGGGGAGCGCGCGCGGGGAGGCAACGTGTCCCCTTACTCAGGCGCGGGGATGCGGTGAGCGAGGCGTGCGCGGCGCGGGGAGGCGGCAGATGCCGTGGAGATGCGCGCGCGGGGAGACATACTCACGGGGATTCGGTGAGCGAGGCGCGCGGATGGGGTGCAAGTACGAGGGGGAGCGCGGGCTGAGCGCGAACGAAGCAAGCACAACTGGGCGCTGCACCGACCCCTCGCGCTCGCGCGGTGGACGCCGCGCAAGCGGCGTTCGGGGTGCAAGTGCGAGCAGGAGCGCGGCGCCGAGCGCGCGCGGGGAGGCACCGAGTCCTCGTACTCGCGGGGATGCGGCGGTGGATGTCGTGAGCGAGCCGCGCGCGCGGCGCTCGGGGGTGTGGGTACGAAGCCAGCGCGGCAGGAACGTGTCGCGCGCGCGGGGATGCGCAGTCCCCGTGCTCGCGGGGATGTGATGAACGGGGCGAACGCGGGGCGTTAGTGCGCAGGGCGGCGGCGGTGCGAGGACGAGGAGTGCGGTGCCGGCGTTGCGACGAGCGTGGCGCGGGGCAGCACCTACTCCTCGCGCTCGCGCGGTGGACGACGCGCACGCGGCGCTCGGGGGTACGAAGGGGGGCGCAGCGTAGGCAGTGCGGCGAGCGCGCCAAGTCCTCGTACTCGGCGAGCGCGAGGTGGGGGCACGCGGAGGCACGGGTGTGGTGCGCGCGCACGCGCATGTACTGCCCGTGGCGTGCTACGAATCGTGCGAGGCGGTCCGTGGTAGCATACTACTCGTTTCTTTCTTATACGGGATAAATTGTAGAATGTAATCGAGATAATTTTATTCATTGATTCATTACTCATATCCACCCGTCACTCTGACTCTGCACTAGCCGTCTCCCCCTCAAGTTCCGAATTTGCCACTGCTCCCCTTTCTCGCAGAAATTGGACAACTTGTGAATGATGTCCTTTGAGATTTAGTGCGAGCTTCAACGCATGATCCATGTGTTTTTGAATGCCAGCACCACGTTCAAGCAAAAGGCGTAGGGTCTCGAGGCGGTCGTCAATGATGCCATACGGGCTTGAGGCGGCGGCACCTAATACGCTGCCATAATCCCCTGCTGGCAAGTTTATATCGGCGCCGTTATCCAGCAGCAGGCGGACGATATCCCTCTCATTACTGAGACACGCTTGACCCAAAGGGCTGCCACAGAAACCGCCGGGCATGTTGACATTGACGCCGCTGTCGATCAGCAGGCGCACGACCGCGGTTTGACCGTGGAAAGAGGCATAACCCAACGGACTGCCCGCATATCCACCAGCAGCATCGATGTCGGCCCCGTTCTGGAGTAAAAGGCGCACAATTTCGGTATGGCCACCGCCACATGCAGTACTGAATGCGCCGCCGTGTATTCCACCGAGTATCTTGGCGTCCGCACTGCGCTGCAGCAAGAGACGCACAATGCTGATGTTGCCTCTCGAACAAGCAGACCCCAAAGGACTGCCATATTCTCCACCCGGTAGGTTGATGTCGGCGCCGTTGTCGAGCAAGAAATGCACAACCTCGTGGTTTTCGTCCCAGGTATCACAGGCAGCACCCAATGCGCTGCCATTGAAGCGCCAACCGGAAATGGGCTGGTTTATGTCGGCACCACTCTCAAGTAGGAGGCGCAAAATCTCGATGTGGCCCCCCGCAGAGGCGGCAGCCAACGGGCTGCCCCGTTCGCCGCCGGGCAGGTTGGCATTGGCGCCACTCTTCAATAGAAGGCGCACGACCTCGATGTGGCCATTTTGCGAAGCCGCGGCCAACGCGCATCCGTAAATATAAGACGGTATGTTGGGGTCGGCCTGATTTCGCAGGAGCAGGTCCACAATATCGGTGTGACCACTGTGTGATGCGAAGGTCAACGCGGTTGCTTGCGAATACTCTGCCGGTGCTAGGTTGATGTCGACACCGGTTGCGAGGAGAGCCTCAGCGCCCTCGATGTATCCGTCCTGGCAACAGATGTGCAGAGGGGAAGCGATGGAGCCATTCAACATGCGGTGTTTGAGTGAAGAGCAGAAAGCTCTGTATGGGCCACTCCCCTCCGCCAACACCCGCATGGCTTGAGTGAACAGAGCAGGTGGATCTTCGCAAAGCACCAGGTGCCAAATCCAATGCTCAGCCGCATATTTCGCCAGATCACTTGCTGGTTCGGCTGGCATAGGATGGTCACCAACACTGAGAAAATAGCTGATGCATGTGCGTGCGATGAAACTGTATGAATGGTTCTTCTCGAGGTTGCAGCCGAATCTTGTGCTGAAGTGATCGGATAGGGCATAATCCTTCACTGATGAATGGGCTAGAACTGCCATGGGTATGCCATCATAAGTGGTGGACTTGACAACCAATCCTTCTAGCCAGCGAAAGATGGCGAGCTTGTTCCTCTCCCGGCGCTCCGGGTCATAACTGTATTCGTCCGGTGAAACGGTGCACCTGCGTACGGCTGTGACCTAACTGACTGACTCGAGGGATGCTATGAACACCACTCAAACAACCAACACACACACACCACACAACCAATACACAGTGCCAATGATTTGAGTTCAGGTCTACGCCGAAATATACGACTAAGATTGAATCCTCTCAGGTAATGTTGAAGAAACCGTTCGTAGGGAGTCTTATTAGGACGTCCTCGGAACTACAGATAGTTTAGAACTACCTAAAGATAGGCCTCGGAGATACCAGGATATGGTTTTAAAGGTTGTAAATGAGTCCGAGGACACCAACTGTATGGGCTCGGCTCGACAATACTCGCTGCACAGCCGTCTGCAGTTCGAGGGGACAATGACTAGGCAACTGTATGCACTAGTAGGACAATACTCGATGCACAACCGTCTGCAAGCGAGGGGACAATGACTAGGCAACTGTATGCACTAGTAGGACAATACTCGCTGCACAACCGTCTGCAACCAAGGGGACAATGACTAGGCAACTGTATGCACTAGTAGGAATGGCTTAGATGAACCTTAAAGCTTAGATGTAGCCAACAATCGAACTTTCTTGTTAATGAATCTACAACAACAGATGTGTTTATTACAACAAATCTCCGCGGACGATACAGAGTCACAAATGCCTTGGGAATAAGCTTTCGACGTGAGTCTAGGCGAACTGGGCTATAATGTGCTGCTTGAACATCGCGTTCTGGCTGGTCTTTTATACTAATTTTACTACTATGTGACAGTCCGAGGATATGTGACAGGAACCGAGAAATTGGAAATGAAAAAGAGTAATTTGAAACTGAAAAAGGAAATGCGACGATGCCGCTCTATTTTGGTGAGGTCCGGCCGCAGACAACTGGTGCCTGGAACCTCTTTTGGTGTATATTTAGCGAGTCCTCGGACGGCCGTGCTTTGCCGTCCGCGCCCTCGCGCTTGCTCTGCCTCGGCATGGCTGTAAATAGCTCATGCTACGTCATCATTCTGTCCAACGGAGACGGCTCGGCCGTCGGTATCCACTCCGTGAAGTCGCTTTAGCTGTGGCAGAGCTGAAGTATTCAGCCGTTGCCTGTTTAGGATGTTCATTGTGCTTGTTAGGGCCCTCGGACGCGACGCGCACGTCACATGGGCTCTATGATGAGCTAGGCTCAGCTCGGCTGCTTCCGAGCATCGGTATTTGTCAGGCGCACAAGTCCTCGAACTATAATTAGTTCATCCGTGCTGTTGTTTCAAGTCTTGGGTTTGCCCTCGGACCGAGTTAGAGTCCTCGGACCTGTTCCTACCGGTACTTTGTGACCGACATAGTAGCCCTCGGGCGATGCTTTGCCCTAATGTAAGTCTATTGGGAGTCCTCGGACTGTCCCTGGTCCTGCAGTCTAGTTCGCGCTCGTGCCAGTCCTGTCCAGGATGGCCCAATAGCAGTCCTCGGACTGGTCCTGTCTCTGCGTCTGGTATTCTGTGTTCCAACTAGTAGTCTTAGGCTTTTGTGTTTAATCTCCTGGGTATGGTAACTAGCTTTTGCAGTGCAATCCGCCCTCAGATATGAGTTATGGACTGAATCTGACGAACTTCGAGGCATCCTTAAGCTTACTATACTGATCCTCGATATTTGAAGGACCAAGTCGTAGTATAACCTTAACGCCTATACGGTTCTCTCGCGTCCTTGCTACGCAGTCAGCAGTGCGGAGCTCGCTCTGACTCTAATCTGTATGCCACCAGGCAGGGGACTTCTTGTATTTGACAAGAAATCGCAAAAATGCGAGATTTCACGGCTGGGCTAATACCAGTCGTATCACCGGGTTGGAAAAGTCGAATGAGAGAGCATCTGCAAGCTGATCCAGCGTAATTTGTCCGGCCGCAAACAGGATCCACCGCAGCGCAGCCATCACATAGACCAAATGTGTTGGGGAGACCTTGTCCAGGAAACGATCGTACACCTTGAACAGAGTGTCCGGTAAATTTTTGAGCGCCTCATCCAGCTCTGTCGTGGACATGCATCCCGAGATTTCGAGGAGGAGACAATCCGCGAGGCGGAACCTATTCGGGCAGACATATCAGAACGGGATCAAATGAATACCGGAAAAAAAAACTTGCATTCCATTGCTTCTGCTCACAATCTTATCTGTGATACGATCCACATGAGGTCGCCAACTCTCATATTTCCTTTTGCTCTGAATTTCATCGCGAATGAAGAACCTGATGTCCGCCTCCGTGACGCTGTACTCCAGAGCAATCCGTGGTACACCATCGAAGCTTTCTGTGAAGACACGGCGGGACTGGCTGGTGATGAAGACGTGGAGCGGGGTTTTGCTCCATTGGCGGAACGTCGAGATAAGATCCACAAGGTGGTCGTAATCGTCGCATTCGTCGAGCCCATCCAGAACAATGTACGTGCGGCCGAGCTCCTGGAGTAGCACTGGGAGGATCTTCTGCTGCAGATCCTTGTAACTTGGCAACGTCTGGCGGCCAGCATAGTGTTTGTCCAGAGACTTATAAGGATGCGGGCATTGATCGGATAGTTGGAGAATAATTCGTCGAAGCGCAATCTCCACGTCTTGGGTTTCCGCGTTGTTGAAATCGAAATAGAAGTACGCAAGAGCAGGTGCAGGGCGAGGGCTTTCCAATTCCTCTACCAGGCTTTTATCGTCATCAAGTTTGCTTATGACTGCCGAGCTAGTGAGGCGATCTCATCAGCGGCATAATCCAGAGAGCTCGAGAATTTTACCAGAGTACACTCTTCCCTGCACCCGCTAATTGGAAATTAGAAACAGGAAACAAATCTCGAAAAAGGTTCTCACAATGACCCTCGATCCACAATACTCCTCCATTATCTTGCCATTCGATGAATTCCTTGCCCTCCAAGAACCAGCGTCCAGTCCCGTCCTTGCGACGTTTCTCTGTGTTGTTGTGTTTTCGGGTCATCTCTGGGGGGGACAGGAGCCATTTTTCTAGCTTTTCCTTGTTGCTGGCCTTGCGTTAGGGGGAACGGTGATTAAAATGAGGGACAGACGCGACTCACACCACGCCATACACCTGATTGAGAGTTTCCGTGTTTGAATTCAGATTTATCGCAAGATCAACCAGACGGTTGCTCTGAGCGACGGTGAGTCCCAACCCATATCATATCGACAGGTGCTCACCCGGAACCTCGCTCCGACTTTAGCGAGCTCTTCGTTGATTTCATCGATTTCGCCGGCGAGCGGTTTGCGCGATGCGAAACGCAAAATCTTGCCCTGTTTGTCGTACTTGTTGACAAGCTCAGAGGCCTGGAAAATCAGGCTTCATCCGTAGCCAAATGAGGGCAAGTAGCAGGAGGAAGGGGAAAACACTCAACGCGGCATATTTCTCCAGGTCTGCCTTGAGGCGTACCATCAGATCGGAACACTTCGTTCCCTCCATCCGCAAGACAGTAGCACAAATATCACCGCTGAGAGCAGTAATGGTGGCGGCAAGGACATCCCTTTTCTCGTGGGTACTCTTCATATCCTAGCAAAAAATAAATAGAAATACGTAACCACACGGAAGGAACATGCAATGAGACGTACTTGGTAAACTTCCAGGATCTGAGACAAAAGGGCGCCAACCGGGGCAATGACCGGGGCAACCTGAAGGATCTCTGCGACCTTCTCTGCGACATCCACTGCGACACTGAGGTTATCGACGACGAACTCTGTGGTGCTCTTAGCTTTCTTGGACGCGGCGCGATTGCCGGGAGATCCTTTGTGATGGATCCAATCGCTGGTGAGCTCCTTCCAATCCTTAAAGTCCTTCATCCTGGGTGGAGCTAGAGTGAAGCTGGGTGTCGACGTGGATGGCGTAAACGACAGCTTCGGAAGCAAGGCGGTGCCAACGTACAAGTGCTAAATTAAGTGCACAAATTGACACGGGCTGTGCGTCCCGCGTCCCGGACGGCTTTCATCAGGGAAAAGCTGTCAAACCAGATTCTGTGTTCAAGCCGAGTCACCCTCTTTATAAAATTAAGCATTCTGTCCGTCTGAAGCCTTTTCAAATTCCGCCATCCGTCAATCATTTGCCCGAGGATCTTCCGCAATTTCTTTATTTACTTCGAACCACCTGCAAGGAGGCCTGATTAGCGTGCTGTGATTAGCGCCCTGATCTCACCCTCTTTGTCTCATTAGCGCGCTGATTTAATATTACCTCTTTTGTCGATCTTGGGTCTTCGACTGCCCGCACTGCTTCCAGAAATCAGCCTGATTAGCGCTCCGATCTCACTCTCTTTGTCTCATTAGCGCGCTGATTTAATATCAACTCTTTTGTCAATCTTGAGCCTTTGACTCCCCGCACCGATAACTTCGGTACAAGCACAGTGATATTGTTGTCTCTTTTCTCGGATGTTGCTTCTGCGGTTTCCACGGACACTTTCTTTGACAGACGCTAGGTCCAAACTGTGAACCCACATTGCCTTCTATCAAACTGGGGTGGGTTCTATATTTTCCTTTCGGCACTTCAACGCCATGACTTAGCCTTTTCTTCCTTCCTTGATAGCATCGGCGATGACTATGTTCATGATTCAGTGGACCTGGGATGTTTGCGACACACACAGTCACCCCAGGAACTCATCAACTTTATATTCCCTCCTATTGTTCTCTCCGATCCGGCTATTTGTATTTCCCGAGCCATTCTGAGCCCATTCAACATATTTGTGGACAAATTCAATACCACAATCCTCTATGATATACCTGGGAATGCACACTGCTATATCAGCAGTGACTCGGTGGAAGACGATGTCAACAACTCAAACGAAGCTGTTTTTACTGATCCCGAATTCCTCAACTCACTCAAAGAACCCGGAATACCGCCACATGAATTATTCAAGGTCGGCGCTATCTGCCGACTTACTCGGAATTTCGATGTTTCCCGAGGTCTTACAAAAAATACCCGGGTAATTGTGCACAATCTGTTGTGATATACTGTTGAGGTAGAGACAATTTCTTGCATAATTGCAGGCCAAACTGGTGACTCGGTATGTGAGCTGATTTTGATTCAAGATTTCACCAATTTGTTTCTAGATCCGACTTCATATCCCACGCGTCGACTGCTATTTTCAACCTCAGGGATTTAATTTCACCATCCACAGAAAGCAGATACCACTTGCTCTCTGTTATGCCACTACATTCAATGGTTGTCAAGGTTTGACCGTTCAAAAACTGGGTATTGACTTGCAACGGCCCGTGTTCTCACAAGGCCAGTTGTATTCCGCAATGACCGGTCCCCGGCTTAGAAAATATCCTGATTTTGAAGTATGAAGATGATTCATCCACATGCACGACTAACATTGTTTGGAATGAGTTACTTTTGTAATATTCCTAGAGCTTTGTTCAATTTACTTCAATCTTCATGTCCACAAAGGGGATGGCGGCCCGCGAAGCGGGCCGTCAGCCACTTGCTGCGTGATAAAATAAAACTGTGCTGCCGGATGGGTAAGTGCCGTCCAGGGTGATCTTCGTGTCGCTGTCTGTTCTCTGGAAATCCCCTGTGCAGCGAAAACCCGTGGGCCACGAATTAAATGTTACTTGCTTTTTAAACCGGAACCTCATTCGGACCGTGCCGTGTAATCTCCCTGCCTGCTTACCTACCCATGTACATACCCCCAGCGTTGAACCTGCAGCTGTGTTTTGTCGATATCAAATGGGCGAAAAATCAGAAGGAAGGGAGGATCGCCGAGATACCCGAAAGACTAGCATATGCGGCACGCCGTGCCGCTGATCTTAATTAGATATTTTTTGCGAAACAACAAGGTATCCGTTCTACCTCAACTTTTTCTCTGTTTCTAGCCCAATATATGTTTCCCTCCCACTAGGACCATGCCCCATCCACTTCTCCCTCCCCTGAGCTCAAAAAAAAAATCATCCACGACCCCTGGAAAATGCGCCCGGTGATGAAACTTTTTCCAAACCCGTCAGAGAAAAATCACGTATGTATAGGCCACTACTTGTAATCTCTCCGAATGTTCTTAGGTGTGTGGATGCGTCGGAATTGCCTCTTCCAGGGCTATCTGACGATATATAAACCAGATTTTTAGAGCGAGACCTCATCATGTAGTGAATTTTTTTTTTCGGGAAATGGGTGTTGCGAGAACACACTTTGACCGGTTGCCCACCGTCGGCCGAAATCGTCCACACCGATTAGATCTGAGATGGCTTCACAGCCACCTCCCGTCCCGCGCTCACTTCGTAATTCGGCTGACGCTCCCGCCTCCCGCTATTCCGTCCCACTCCATTTACTGCAATTCCTGAAAATAGTGGCCAACACAATTAAGTTTTTCAGGCCACTACCGCGCCCAGTCTATTGTGTCTGATGTGGCATCCCCGTCCCGCAATTTCCCGACGCCTACCGCCTCCACTCCAATTAATTTCCTCCGCTTCCGGCGACTTCCGCCCGAGTACATACAAGAATGGTAGCATAGGCGTTCGTTGAACGCCTACTCCGGCGCTGAACGTTCAACCCCAGTGAAAAGTCCTTATGCCGGGATCTGCCGCATTTTGACTTTGTTATGCCGGATTCTGCCGCCACCTGCCCAACCTCGAGAGATGAGTCTAAGTGCGTCATAATCGTCATAATATTATACGAACAGATTGATTCGGACCTCTGAACTTCCCGCCTTCAATTCGACCCCGGCCACGTCTCAGGGCACGGACCACCTAAAGTGGGGATCGAGCGGAGCTTGAAACACTGCTTGCTTTCTACCACTACCATCACCGACCTCCCTTCGTTTTCCTTTCTTCCCTCCCTTCCCTCTCCTCCCTCCCTCTCTTCCCTCATCTTTCCCTCTGTTCCGGCCTCTCGTCACGGAGTCCCTGTGGCTACGAAATGACGCGACTGCCCAAACACGAAAACTTTACGACTGCGATCCATTGGGTCTAGTGACGGCACAAAGAGCTTTTCAGGTGCTATTTCCTTGCTTCTTAGGACAGAAGGGCATGGTTTCGGGTGCTAGCTACGTGTTACCTCTCATTTGGGATGCCCTCTGACGTTGCGCTAAGACATTTTGGATGTCTCCGTGTTTGGCCGCATTCGAGAGGTGTGTTCGTTCACCCATCCTTTTCCTTTTTACTTCCCTTCCAAGAGTCATTCGGCGTCGCCCGCGATGTCTACGCCCTACTGCCTGCTACCCATACGCCATCATCGCGTACCGAATCCCTTTAATCCATGGTGCGTGCTCATTCTACTTGATTGCCACTATCTCTCAATGGCCTCTCCTCTCTTACATTCCCCGCAACAGTCACCCGACTAAGATGAGGTGCACGTGCACCTTCAGGATCGTTGTGCCATAAAACACGGTGAATTTTGAATTGCATGGGACTCGCGCGTCTACTCACTATTTACCCGCATGCACCTCTACAGCGCCGACGCGTTGGTTTACTTGTGCGTCGCCGTTTACTCGGCTCGCACCAATCTTTCTAAGCACGGTAGGATTCAACTCGAACGTCAATGTGTGTCCTTCCTTCGCTGCGTTCCCCAGGTATCTTACCAAAGTATTCTCATAGCGACACTAAAACCTGCGTCGCGCGCGTACTGTCGTAACTCGTCTCGAGCGACTCCGAAATGTGTCAACGTCGATGGACCGCGCGCCGGGCACTCGGGTAGCTGGATGATGGGCGGCAGCGCGCACAGCGGTCAGAGCTCTAGGAAGCCAGCAGGTGGGTCGGACTTGGTGCGAATCGCGCATCTATATAAGAATCCACATAGGTTTATGTCTGACCACACAACCTGATTGGCTCTCGGGCTGCTTTGTCTCAAGACAAACCTCGCGCCGAGCTCCGAATGATGACATTTACCCCACCGCTCCACCTAAATGGTCAATTCTCCACCAAACTGTTGCATTCCTATTTTAACTGTTGAGATGCCGGTAACCTGAGTTCAGAGGAACATGGTCGAAAGTCATTGAGTTCTAAGAGCCAGTTCGGCTGCCAGATGCAAAGTGCATCTGGCATCTGGCAAATACAAATTTCCTTTTGCAGTAGTCGTGGGAACAACATCAATTCTAAGCCTGGTCACATCAAGACGTTGCCAAGAGGCGTACGGACGATGAGACGGAGGTGTCGGGGTCGTTGTCGGGATCCCACCACGGTCCCGCCTGCTCATATAACCATAAAAAAGGTCCATTCGCCCTCGAGAGAGATGATAAAACAGTCTAATGAATGCTAAGTGATCCCTAATAGTATTTTACGACCTTTTTGGCCTTGTCAGACCGTCGACGGAGGCGATGGCGGGAATAAAGACGACGTCCAGACGATACCGCGCCTGTTATTGTCGAAGTGTGATATGATTGTTGTGACGAGAGGGAACAAGCGGCATGCGCCCCGAAAGGAAATTTGTGTTTGTCAGATGCCAGATGCAAAGTGCATCTGGCAGCCGAACTGGCTCTAATACAGGTAGATCGGTTCTCAGGCACTAAGCTCAATGTTAAAAGCACATTATTGGTGTTTTCCTTGTGTGAGAGGGAAAGCAGCTTCGAGGAAGAGTCAGACCATTTTAAAAACTTGGCATGAACGGGTTTAAATTAATGTCAACGAGGTTGTAAAGGTAACAGTTGGAGAGCAGGTACAGAGACAAAAGCGAGGTAAAAAAATTGAAGGCATACACAAGCCGGGAAATTTAATACATTTGAAGGCTGCAGATTCTTCGCTGATGGAGCTGCGAGGAACCAACCAGAGGTTGGTGACGAGCGGCGTGATTATCTCTCCAGATATAAGCTCCCACGGTTCTCTCTCAATGCTCCGTGGCGTAGCACGGGCAAACTGCTAGTAGTGTACAATTTGTCGTTGCTAGATTTAATGATATGTGGATTTTCAACCAAATGTAACAACGGGCAGATCCAAGCAGCGGACGGCAGGTCTGGGCATAGCAGCTGTCGGCATATCCCGGCATAAGGGCTTTTCACTGGGGAACCAACGTTTCCAGCGGTGACATCATCGGCGCACTCAGTGGCGATGCAGTTTCAATTTTGACCAACCACGACTTGACTTCGACTCGACCTTTCTTCGACTCGACCGCGATGACCTCCCTCAAGCTTTCTTCAACTCAACCGCGATGACGTCCCTCATCTATCCTGACTCTTCCTGTGTCATTTTCTGGCTTGATCGTCTCGACGTCTCAAGCTCTCAAGCTCTCAAGGTGCGCAACCTTGCATGCTTACTCCAATCCTTATGTACTTACACTCACGCCCGCCCCTCTCTCCCCACGTCAGCTTTCGAGCCTTGCATTCACGGCGCCCACCTTTCATCGCACTCTTTCTTAGCCCCAACGCCGGCTGTTCCACTCCACGCCAGTCTCCCTCCCGTTCCACCCCCGCTCGGTGCACATCTCCGTGTACCCTCCACCCTTCATCCTCTAGTCCCATCCGTCGACGCTAATCCTCTCTTCCAGACACCATGCTGCACCGACATCGTTCTCCATCCGCCGAAACGCGACGACGCCTGCGCTGATGCAGCCTGTCCCCACGCGCGGGGTGCTGTCGTCTTAACACCCCGCTCCCCTCTCCGTCTCTGCCCGAGTCGAGGGTGCCGCAGCTCCAAGGGGAATGCGCGCGGACGTGGCCTGCTGCACTGCGCAGCGTTCCGTGCCCGCCTCTGCACGAGTGCGTACTCGCGCAGAGATGCGGCGCGTTTCATCCCAGTACACCGAGACTGGGCGCGAACGACGCCCGCGCGAGCATGAGGACTCGCGGGCGACGAGTCGGGTACGAAGCCAGCGCCCCACGCCTCGCGCTCGCGCGGCGTTCAGGGGGTCCAGGTGCGAGGAGGCAGGCGCAGCAGCGACTCCTTGCGCTCGCGCGGGGAGGCATCGTGTCCCCGTACTCAGGCGCGGGGAGGCGGTGAGCGATGCGCGCGCGGGGAGACATATTCACGGGGATTCGGTGAGCGAGGCACGCGGATGGGGCGCAAGTACGAGGAGGAGCGCGGGGCGGGGGATGCGGGACGGGCTGAGCGCGAACGAAGACAGGGCGCAGCAGTGATTACTCCCAGGGCCTCTTACGCCACTTCCGATCCCGCGATCTCCGAAGGCAAGGTCGGTCTTGAACCGTAGATTTTCAATTCCCTTAGTGAAAGAACGTGCGCTAACGATGTCCCTTTCTCTAGGTACTTTGGGGCTTTACCTGTCTGAGGTGCCACCGCCACAACACGGCTCTTGCTGCCGATCCCATCGCTCTCTTTCTCCGTGTCATCGATCTTTCTCCGTGTCGTCGAAGCAGCTGCAGCAACTGTTTCTGATCCCCGTGTCTCTGTCCTCGCCTCCCTGCGCAGCGCGGCAAGATTCTGCGGATTCCGCCGTTACCGCTCGCCGCGCCCCGCAGCCCTCGTTAGTACCACCTTCCGCGCCCCGCAGCACGCTCGTACACGTAGCACATGGGGATATGGAATGCTCTTTTGATACACTGCATAACCTAGATGTCTGACCTATCTGAACGAAACCAGTCCGCCTGTTCGCTGCCCGCGCGGAATCACACGACGAACTGCAGATCTTTTGTGGTGGGTCCCAGGACCAGTCTTCCCTTCCGCAACCTCGCTGATTATAGTCGGGTAGTCAAGATCTCAGTCAAGCCAACCAGTGGAGCATGGACATGTACATTTGCGAAGTTCCTTCAGATGTAGCTTTCGGGGGATACGGTGGTTCGACTCCACCCGAGGACATGCGAGATACGGATGACCGCGTTTTCTGTTTCCCACCTTTCTTGCTTTTCCGACCTGAATCTTCGACATCCACGCTATGGCTCGGCCGTACCCCAAACTTCCCGCCGGCACATTGCGCAATTCTGGTATGGACAATATGACGTGAATTTCCTCGGCGCTGCAGTCTTAGATCGCGGAATTTCGATTGAGCCTGCCAACGTCAGGGGTCGATGCATATTTCGAATGATATTAGGCACATCCAATATTACAGTGCTTACAAGGAGTATCCGGAGAAGTCGGGGCTGTCGGTACTTTCGCGCTTCTTTCCCAGAATGTTGACAGGGCCATTGGTAGAGTTTCAATTGAATCATCTTCGATCTTAGCGCAAGGCCCATCGTTTGCATTTCAATTGAGCATGCATGCCAACGTCAGGGGTCGAACAGAACTCTTCTTCGTAAAACAGTGGTAGTATCCGGAAAGGTCGGGACTGTCGGCACTTTCGCAGACTACCATGCTTCTTTCCTAGGATGTTGACAGGGACATCGGTGCTCAGCATGTCGAAGTTGATCCTTCTTAGTTGACTCCAAGACATTTGAAAAGGCTCTTCAAATTTCGTTCATCCTAAGGCACTCCCCCCCCAACCCAGACAGCCATCCACTAATGCAGATCATCTCTTCTCTCATTGCCCTCATGACACTTGCTGCGGCTCGCATGGTCGCCGCGACAGTCAAACCTGTCGCATTGACTCCTGCGAACGTCGCCGTCGCTGGCTTGATCAATATCAACGACTTTCAAGGGTTCGGGCTCAATCTCGTCGACAACGCTGCTGCTGCGCCTGGTGAGGGCACAGCAGTCTTCGTGTTTCCCGGCAATTTTGCTAGTTTCGTCAATCAGGAAGTGAGCACCGATTTAATCTTGGCTTGCTGACTGCTTATTCATATAACGTAGTGGGCTTTTATCCCTCAGGGATCTAACTTTCACATTGCTAACGGGTTGAACTCGTCGCTGTTCCTGTCGTACCCGGCTGCCGCGTTCAATGGAAATCCCTACGGCGCTGAGCTAGTCGTTTTCTCAAAGTTCCCCGCCACCTTCTCCCTTCAACCCGTCGGTTCTTCAGGAAATACTGTCCGGTAAGTCATTTCAGAGAGCTCGGTTCAATAATTGATTTATATTTCGGTTAGGATCGTTGAAGTCAGCAGTCAATTGGCACTGACGTCCTGGAAGGCAGTTCCGGGCATGTCGGGTGCTCCGGTTCGTAATTGTAATTTGAATGGAGCAGAAACACGATATAATACCTCTAAACAGGGTATTCTCGCCCAGATCGACGCTTCCCTACAACCGCAGCAGACCTGGACGCTTGTTGCAGCTCGTGAGTTACATCGCCTCTTGGGATGTCGTTGTTGAAGCTGACCGGCTTGAACCCCGTAGCTGTTGTGTAATTAGGCGTGTGCATATCACATTGCGCAAAGGATTAGCTTTACGACTTCTGACAGCAAAGATTAGTTGAAACAAGCGATAGCATTCTATCTACTGTTCACTGGGGCCCTTCACTCGTGGTCTTGTAATATCTAACGAAGTTCTCGAGTTCATCATATTGCAAGGGGAATACATCTGGCATGGATCATGAACTTGCCCGCTGTCCGTCGTAGTGTTAGTATCACTCCGTTCGAGTTTACAGCGGTTGACGGTACCGAAGGCGCGAACAGAAAATTCCTGTTTTGGGATGTTTTTGATCCTCGGGAAAGAATTGTCCGTATCTCAGTTAGATCAGCTTGGATGGACCTTGGACCTAGCTAGATCGTCTGGAATAATTCACGCGCAATCAGTGATAGAGAGAAATTCGTAAAAAAAGTTTTATTCTCAGTGATCTGGCTGCAAGGGCCTTCCGGGCGAAGAATGTAGTCTACACGGCCCAAATCATGTTCAGACGGGCTGGCCTTTTTGGAGAGGCGACTTACAGACATTTAGAAAAATGTCATAGAGTCAGGATAACTCAAAGTCTAGGCATGCACCTTCCTATTCACTTGTGGGTGGTCCGCAGTACCCTGGAATCAAGTAATATTGTGAGAATTGAGCCCACCAACAGATTTTATGTCCTTCTGACTCTATGACATACTTCCCAATGTATAGATTATGCTCCAGCTAAAGATGCAGCTCATTTGAGGATGATATGGGCATGCTAGCCTTCGTTCTTTCCCAGATCGGCTGAAAAACTCAGATCATCCAAGATATGATATTTTACCCACTTTCTTTCTATGACTAATTGCGGATGAATTAGCCTGAAAGATCTAGCTATCTTTCCTCGAAATCTATAGAGACCCCGCCGAGCTATCGAGAATTCTTCGAAAACATCCCAAAAGAGAAAATTTCCATTCGCGCCTTAGGTACCGTCAACGGCTGTAATTCCCATACCGGGGGCGGCCACAATATAGCTACACATCTGAGAAGGAAAGTAGCTTCAGCTGAACAAATTGTCAGTGCGGGAAGGGCCGAGGATGATTTGCTGGATGTTTTCCCGGGCACAGATCTAACTCTACTGCGAGAACTTTATCTTGACTCAATCCGCTTTCTTTGCAGCTAATAACAGTACCAAGGGCGCGGCGATTTTTTTTCCCATTTGGGATGTTTTCAAAGAATTACCCATAGCTCACCAATATTATATGGTGGATGAACTTGGACTTTAGGCTAATTTTGGGTTGAATACCACCTGGCCAGCTCAGGACTTGTCCAAATGGCCTGGTTTTGTTAGACGCGAGACTTAAATGGAATCTGAAAGATGTCATAGAGCCAGAATTTCATATAATTCAGTCTATGGTACTTATATTCACTTTGGAACAATGTACAATCAGTCTGAACTGAAAATATTGGTGAGAGGTGCATGCAGCCAGGACCTCTATGCAGGTTTGGTTGCACGACATCTTCCCAATTCCATGTAAGCCTCGCGTCTAACAAAACCAGGCCATTTGAACAAGTCCTGAGCTTGCTAGGTGGTATTCAACCCAAAATTAGTCCAAAGGCCAAGTTTCATTCACTTTCTATTGCGCAGGATAGTGTTTGGAGAACCCCCACACAGAGATGATGATAGAAAAATGGATTTCAATCCAGTATTAATGCACCAGAATCTCTTTAGTAGACCGGCAAAAGAGTCTATTTGGTTGCAGATAATGAAGTAGTTTCTAATATTTACGTGTGAGGAAGATGAGCTGCTTGAATAGTACGGGGATTGAGCTCATGACTGACACCTTCAGATAGGCTCAGAAATTCTGTTGGAATAGTTTACCTTAGAAGAAGTCAGCCATTACTCTAATAAATAATATATTTCATTTGAAACTACAAACTGAAAACATATGGGAAGGTAAATACTTGATGTCTCCGCACATTCAAATCAAGACCAAAGCAGCATCCTTATTCTCATCTGTCAAGCCAAGATCTTTCATTGGTGTGGTGATGTTGCCAAGCTCTTCTGGACTGGCAGTGGGTGCATGGATGTGCAACAGAGTAGCCAAGCTCTGTTTGTTTTCCTCCAGAGTAATACTTTCAGAGAGTCTTTCATCAATCAGAGCAATTTGCTTTGTTTGTGATGACCGTTCAAGCAAAAGTCGGGCTGTTTTCCAAAGCTCCACAGCTGTCACTATATCACCTTGCTGCTTTGAAATATCTCCGAGTTGGAGCATACACTCTGCTCGGCTGCGGTGAACATCCATGTGTGTGAATCCCCCCAAAGCAACAGTCAGAAGGCTGATTGCTGTATCCTGGTCACCCTCAGCTCGGAAGACATCCCCTAGAAACTGAAGAGCCTTATGAACATCTAGGTTTTGTTTGGACTTGGAGGCATGCACAAGATATACTATTGTCCAGGAAGATGGCCAATCTGTTGTGCCCCAGAGACTTCTATGACCAAGTCTTTCCAAACAGTAGTTCACCATTTCCATGTTGTTTCCCCAATACAAGGAAAGACACTTGTAGAAAACTAAATTTGCAGACAGTAGATTCTGTTCTCTGAGATGAAGGGATCCCATTGTGGCATCACACATCATCACATAGTGCAAATGTCCTAATGAATTGAATATTGATTTTGTGGCATCAATGTTCCTTTGTACATCCTCCACCGGTGTACTAAGTAGAAAATCAAGCTCCGCAATATTGAGCAGAGTAAAGGCATGGTGGTGTGAGACTAGCTCAATAGGAACTCCATCAAGAATTTGCCTATGGAGATTCCGAGCCTCCACATATTCTGACTTCAAGGCGTGGATCTCTGCCTGAGTGCCCATAATATACAAGTCAAAGTCACCACCAGACATCCCACAATTGACTAGGAGATCCCTGGCCCTGGTGCAGAGAGAGGCAGCATATTTGTAGTCACCAAGTGTCTGCCAACAGACTGCCTCAATATCTAGTGCCTGTGCTTCTAGATATAGATTTGCAGAAATCTTGGCTACTCTCTGTGCCTCAGATACATAAATTCTGCCTGCAGCTGGATCACCCATCCGCAACTTGACTTCTGCTAAGTACGTTGATGATTGACACTGTCTTCTGGTATTCCCAGTTTAAATTGCCAAAGAGAGTCCAGTCTGAAAGTAATTTGCAGCCTCAGGAAGATCATTACTGTGGTTGTGGTAATATTCTCCTATAGTGTTGTAAAATCTACCTGTTGAACCTGTTTACACCATAATCAAGGAATATTACTTGATGACTTACATTTGAGATCTGACTCATCAAAGTGAGATAATTGTTTTATTGCTTTGTCAACCAGTGCTTTTGAATTATGAATTGGATGCTCCATCCAAGAGCTGAAAATCTCTGTGACCACCAAGACCTCCAGTTCAGCAGGGAGAGCTTGAGTATGAACAATGTGATCTATCAAAGGGGTTGCACCATGTCCAGCAAGCCTACTGAAAGAATTGAGATAAATTGCGCAGTAGATTGTGCTGATTGCTATCGGATTCTGGTGCTGGATCCTGTTGAGAAGTAGGTTTTGGATATTTGAGAAATTTGATGTGATTCGTAGAATCATCTCAGATGCTGAGACAGTTCCATGGTATTTGTATTGGTGTACCAGCAGCTCCCAAAAGTACTTGAGAAGAGGCTGAATAAGGGAAGTTATAGGGTGGTAGCATTTTTTCATATATTCCCGGATAGGTACCAAGACCTTCAACTGTCCCTGATCATCACTATAGGCCAACGAGGTGGAGAGTAAAACTGCTTTACAATGGAGGATGCCTTTTATAGGAAGCTTGCTCTGTAGCAGTTCTAGATTTGAGAGGCCATCAGGGAGCAGCGAGAGAAGACTCAGTAGATCCTGTGAATGAGGCACAGATATGATTCGGGGGCTTGCCAGAGATATTGAAATAGATAGCTCCAGATTTGACCGCTTATCATAGCCATCTGAGAGTACTGAAGTTCTCTCTTTGTCCCAACGAGCCAACACCTTGGGGCAACCCTCTGATTCAACCAGGTGGGCCATGAGGTTAATGGCAAGTGGCATGTTGTCTGTAAGAAGGAGGACTTTGTCAATGTCATCACTGTCATGAGAATCATCTGTGATATCTATGAAGGTCTGTCGGGCAGCATCCTGTGTCAAAGGCTTCAAAGCTGGCAGGAAGGGCCGGGTCCAGCGCACTGAGGCTGGTCTTTCTGTCCCACGCATTGTGATCTTGTAGAGTGTCAGTTGCAGGACTAAGGTGAATATATCACCACTTACAATCAATGCAAGGTCTTTTACATCAGTAAGCAGGGATAAAAATTCCTCAATCTCTCGACGGATCTCCACAGGCTCCCAGAGTGTTTCCAAGTTATCCAGGATCAGGAGGCAGGCCGGGTTGGTGGTAAAATGATGCAGAATCATTGTGGCCAGATCCTTCTTTGGTTTCAGTCCCAAGTGAGCTCCAATCTGGATGACCAGTTCATCCTTAGTTGATGTAGAATCACAAGCAATGAACAATCAATGTTGTTCATATTTCCCAGTAACTGTTGGATGATGCAAAACAGCTCGTGCAAGACTTGTCTTTCCCATTCCACCTGCACCCAAAATTGCTATCCTAGGAGTCTCCTGTGTAACTTGGTTGAAAAGCACCGAGAGTTCAGATTCTCGCCCATAGAAGATTTTTGGTTCAGATGGCAGCATTGAAATTGAGTTTGAGCTTGATAAGAAATCAGCTTCAATTTTGAGCCTTAGTTCAAATCATACCTGTTGTAAGCACTAGAAAAGACCCTGTTTGTCTGTGC
This sequence comes from Mycena vulgaris, assembly GCA_029204335.1. Lineage (NCBI taxonomy): Eukaryota > Fungi > Basidiomycota > Agaricomycetes > Agaricales > Mycenaceae > Mycena > Mycena vulgaris. The sequence goes on from JARGYA010000031.1 coordinate 801,249, forward strand.
AAAAGTTACATCTTGCTAGATTTGGAATGGAAGAAGTACATACCAATGAGCCTTGGTCTGAAGTAATCCCATCAGACCAGGCATCAATCAACTCCAGCACTTCTTGATGTCTGTCTTGAGCAAATTTCTGCATATCTGCAATCTCATTGAGAAGATTAATATTGTGAATCTGAGTCATTTTGAGTACTGGCATGTATGATACACCAAACCACTCCACCTTGAGAAGATTTAATCCCTCTTGCAAACCCACATTACAATCCCGCAGCAGTTTGCTCATTTCACCCTGACGGAAAAAGTGCCTGATCTTGCTTTTATCCTGTTGAGCTTCCACAAATGTATGGATCTTGTAGAGTGTGCTGAGGACATACTCTCAGAAATGATAAAATGATAATTTACAGGGAATACACACTCTGTGAATTTTCCGAGATCATTCAGCATGCTTGGCGACAAATCGGAACCATTCTCCGGCTTCATGTGGAGAGAAATAATTGCACAGAGTAACCTGTAGGTTTGCTCCAGCAATTGGGTACAGTCACTCTTGTTTTGCCTGATGGTCTAGCAAAAGTGAGATAAATTTCATGATTTATAGTGGAAATGTACCTGCAAAGCAATTAGCAGAGACTTGACAGTGTTGGACATAGGTTCCAAGAATGGAGTCTCGAAGCTTTTAGCAAGGACCTCCAATGTATCCCCAGCTATAGTGAGGCATTCAAGAATGTTATTCAATCGACTTTCGCTCGCAGTGGGCTGATGAGCCATTCTCGTCTGATGGGCAAAGTTATAGACTGTGCTGGCGGCCAGGGTTTTTATCCTCGAGTTGCGTGGGAGGTCATCCATTCATTGGCTCATCATATGATTATCGTCCGGACATTCCACAGGTGATTCATGATTGGATTCATGCACAAGCATTGTTATTTCTCTGTTCAGTGATCATGGCAGCTCAAACAACATATAGAAGAGAAGGTGGGAGCACGAGGGACGGACAAAGGGCTATTTTGAATGTGCAGGAAGATCGAATCGCGCGTGAGCCTGTGATGGCGATACCTTGCCGATACCAAAGAAAGAATTTCATGCACAGAACACACACACACGCCAGGGTTCCCAGAGGTAGTTGTGCTTATCAACACAAGTGAGGAGATGGCAACATACAGTACGTTTCATTCCAGACCCGAGTATCATCTGTTGTATTGGAACCTAGATCATCCATCAGCTCAGCAGGCACAACAAGAAGTGCCAGAGTGTACCATACTTAGCTCCCTGCGCGCGCACTCACGAGCAGCAAACAAAGGTAAAGATGTAGAGATGAAAGATACACCCCGGATCGACGGCCTCCATCCGCACGGCGCACGTGAGGTCATCCAACATGTCCGCGAGGCCGCAGAGCGCGGCCACCTTGGACAGGTGTAGTACGACGTGCGCGCGCGTGCCGCGCCAAGGAGCGAGCACGTTTGCACGGACTTGCGCGTCCGCGCCGGGGAGCTGCAGCGCGCATTAGAAGCGGCACCTGCCGCACGCTATCACTCAATCATCGATGCAGTAACCATCTAAATTGAGGACAAAGAGATGCCCCTGGGCCAACTAAGCATCGGTCACACGAGGCGCTGAAATGTGCGCGAAGGACCCACAGTCGGATGCAACGGGACAACAACCGGGCCGAACAACACGCGACGGTATGCCTCCCACACGAAAACCCGAACGAATCTCAAACGACAGCATCCGCTCGTCCTCTGCGACGTACTCTCGCCCCTCGAGGGATGCGGGGACTAGCGCCGCTGCGAACGCCTCCTGGCACGCCCATAAACACGCCGCCAGCAAACAACGCCACGCCACCTGAAGCAGCAACGTACGGAGGCGCAAGACTCCGTGACATCCGCAATACGCAGCTCGCACGCAAGCGTGCCCGCGGACGCCGCGACATCGCCATACACCTCGTCGACATCGCCATACACCTCGTCGACCTTGCCCGTGACAGCGCGAGCTGCGCGTGTGGATACGCCCTGTCTCCGCCTTCGCCCTCCTGTGCCTCCGTAGTGAGGACGTCGACGACAAGGGCGGCGAGTTGCGGCGCACGAATGCCGCTACGAACGCTGCGAAGAGCGGCGGCGGGTCACAGAGCGGGCTGAGCGCTCGTTGGAAGCGCGCCCGCGCGGAGAGAGCGTCTCGCGGGGGCGGGCAGGGTGTGGAGGAGCAGCGGCGGCGCCTGCTCCCGCACAAAACCGGGCGCAGGGCTGCTTGAGAATCGCGGTCCTGCGTGGGTGTTGTGAGCAGAGGATCAAGAATTTCAGTAGATTTATCTACACACTTGTCGTCAGAGTGTCCTCATCGAAGGACGTGTCGAGGACGTCGTCCGGCTTGAGCATGGGCCCCGTGAGGTGCGCGTGTGGTCGCGGCACGGCGAGACTCTCGACGAGTGCTCTGAGGGCCTCGTCCTTTGTACGGCGCGAGTGACGCCTCTTGCGCCGTGCCTGCGTCGCGCGCGGCGCTGGCGAGGTCCCAGAACTGCGGCAGGGGCGGGGGCCGCGTCGGTGCCTCATCTGTGTCCGCGAGCTGTTTGCGCAGGTGGGGCAGGGTGTTTGCGAGCGCGTAGCGCGGCACGGAGGCTGGATTACACGGAAATAACATATAATAAACACACAAAGATACAGAGGCACGCACCGGTCGTAGTCATGAACGCGGAGAGTACGTTGACCGCAGGCGTTGCGAGACTCGGCGCATCGCACGCGCGACCCTGCACGTCCGCGTCCGCGTCCGCGTCCTGTCCATAATCCGCGATGTGGGGGTAGATCGTCGTGATGAGCACGCGCAGTGCTGCCGCCTCCGTCGGCTGGCAAATCTGCACTCTCCCCATGAGTACCGGAGGCCTGGGGGTAGCAAGGTGCGCACTTCGAGCCTGAGCGCGGTACGCCGATGCGCGCCAGTGCAAGGGAACCACGCTGTCATTGCATCAAGCGTTCGCGCTGAAGAGCAGTCAGCGGTATCAACCAGGCAACGAGGTGAGCACATACCTTAATCGCAGTGAAGCTGCGAACTTTTCGAGGAAGTTACGATGGGCTGGCGCTGAGGCAGCTGCAAGAAGCGAGTTCGAGTTCCCGGGCCTTCCCAGTATCCAGATCGCGATTAAAGGCAACCGCAGGTCATTGACGGTGATTCCAAAGGTTTTTTGGGCGGGAATATCGCGACGAAACGACACAAGAGGTAGATACTAATAGATTCAGAGATCCAATTGTTGTCCGCCTAAGTAGGATTCACGACTAACCGAGGACCAAATAGTGGGTAGAGCAGGGTGAACGGGTGGAAAGAGATGTAAGCCCATATGCCCCGGGTACAGAAATCGACGCGACTACTTCGTCGCCGATACTAGGACTAGCGGTAGCACTGAGAGATGTGGTCGCCGTCTGCCGGAACCTGCCTCACATTAAATCCATCTGCTTCACATCAAAATCTATCTGGGCCCGCCAGCTTGTATATCCTCGACGGACGCGGGTCGCCAGACACGGCACGTGTCAGTAAACACGTGTAGACTGGGCCGCGGAACGCAGTAAGTAAAGGTATTTTTCATTCCTTGAACGCCACTCGGAGCGGACCGCCGAGGGCGCCGTTTTTGCAAGTCAAGACGCCTTGTCTCGCACTATAGACAGGTGCCTTGTGTCCAGTTCTAGTCTTGAAAAAACCGACTGTTGCAGCGGTACAAAGATTGAAGAAGAAGTTGAAGGTGAAAGGTAAGCCAGGACAGGACGTCAGCAGCGGAGTTTGAAACACGGTCACGTGAAGTATCCACGTGCAAAGCGCATCGTAATTCAGTTCATGGCACAGAGCTTGCAAGGCGCAGAAATGAGTGGGAAGGATACCGAGGAAGTCTAATTACAGTCTTTTGTACGTTGTGACTCGATATGTAGTTGTTACCGACGCGATTCGACAAGAAACTTTTAATGCCATCCTGTCTCCGATTCACGAGACTCTCATTTTCCATTCAAAACAACACGAGCCGGGAGCGTCAGGCTGAAAAGGACACACGTGAGTCCAAAAACCCAGGTCAGCCCTTCGTTCTTGAAGCCATACATTTTGACTTGCATGCGGGTCGGTTGATCGAAGACGGCAGAAAATAGAAATGTCCCCAGTTTCTAGGTCTTCGGCCCAGAACTGTGGAAGCGCTTTCAATGCGAAGTGTTCTTCTCCTTCGATTCAGCCTTTCTGCTGTTCTGTTTAGGTTTGGAGAACAATAGCGGGCGTCAACTAAATTTAAACCACAGTCAGTCTCGTGGACAGCACGTTTCCGCTCGCACACTGGAACTTGACCACCCTCAGTCCCCACAATGGGGAACAGCTCGAGCTCCATCAATACCTCCGTCGGAGCCGACACCTCAAACCTCTTCGACGACTTTGATGAGAAAGGCTCGAGAGGTATCTATGTTATTTCTCGCCGTCTGGCGTCGAAAGGGAACTGGAAGGATGCCTATCGCAGTCGCAGCCGGAAAGACGCCTGTGGCAACGCACACAAAAATCCCGTGCCTCGTGAAGGTCGACCCGTACCAACCTTTCACTGGGGTGTCCTTGTCGGAGGTTGGGTGTATGAGCTTGTCCTTAAACCAGGTACGGATTGGAATTGATATCGCATCTGTTCATAAAATATGAGCTTATTCTAGGCGAAAACAACATCATCAGCCACAGGGCAGACCCCTTCGCGGCGAGCGAATGGGAAACCATATTATATATCGGACAGACCATCATGACGGACGAAGAACTAGAGGCGAAGGGTATCGCCGTCGGTTTATTTTCAATTTACTCCTCTTACACACATCTCATCAGGTCGCTCGATAATCTCTCAAATGCCGAAAAGATACCATACCTTCCTCAACGACTGCCAGACGTTTGTAAGGAATCTTCTGCCTGAAATTGCACTTGAAATCCCGAGCAAAGACTAGAGTTGTTGATTCGCGGGACAGAACTCGTCGGTCGCCAGGGGCGGGGGAATGAAAACATTGCCTAGGGATACCATTGTCGAAATGATATGCATTCTTGTTCGCCACCTTCCCATCCTGTGGAATGAAATTCCGATTGCCGACACCAACTCGGGTGGTCGGAGTACAGCGGCAATCAAGCCGTGCTTGTCCTTCCTTTCGCGATCGACCTCCACAGTTGCTTTTCTGGCTTTTCTATCCCACTTTACTCGTCCATGTACTCGAATTCTCAAGTCCCTGCGGCAAACCCTCCCCTGCCCTAGACCGGTAACCGATCTCTCGTACGAAGACAAATCGTTCGTAGAGAGACCGGTCGATCTGAGTTTAAATTCAGATGACGAGCGAACGTCATCGTGTAAACCACGTGGAGTGCCCATCAACCTGCCCTGAACCCAACCAAACAAGCCTAATCCCAGTTCAAAATAATCCAATCTCGACTCCAGATGCACAATAAAAGCTCAATAATTCCCTGGGACCTCTACTATACGTATAGAACGGCTGAATCATCATCCCCCGGCGCTAGTACCTCACTTCGTCCTTGAAGCACTATTTTCTGTATGATATTAGAGGGAAGTCCAAAATAGAAACCCGAAGAAAGCGGAAAAAGAGATAGAAAGGCATAATATCCCTTCTTAACATGTTTTAATCTTTACACCGGGCACAATACGGCGAGGGGACGCGTTGGCGGCGGTAGGCGGAAACTGCCGAAGAGTTTAGGGCAGGCTGATGGGCACTACACGTGACTTACACGATGACGTTCGCTCGTCATCTGAATTTAAACTCAGATCGACCGGTCTCTCTACGAACGATTTGTCTTCGTACGAGAGATCGGTTACCGGTCTACCCCTGCCCCCCGTCAGCTTTTCCTGAACCTCCCCAAATGTCCGGCTTCTCTCCGCGACGTTCTCCCCGCGCCAGCCCCAATTCGTCTGTTTCTCTCGGCTCCACGTCCGTCTCCCTCCCGTTCTACCCCCGCTCGGTGGACATCTCCGAGTAGCCCGTGTACCGCTGCACCCTTCATCCTCTAGTCCCATCCGTCGACGCTAATCCTCTCTTCCAGGCACCATGCTGCGCCGACATCGTTCTCCATCCGCCAAAACGCGACGACGCCTGCGTTGATGCAGCCTGTCCCCACGCGCGGGGTGCTGTCGTCTTAACATCCCGCTCCCCTCTCCGTCTCCGCCCGAGTCGAGGGTAACGCAGCCCCAAGGGGGATGCGCGCGGACGTGGCCTGCTGCACTGCGCAGCGCTCCGTGCCCGCCTCTGCACGAGCGCGGATTCGCGCAGATATGCGGCGCGTGTCATCCCAGTACACCGAGCCTGGGCGCGAACGACGCCCGCGCGAGCACGAGGACTCGCGGGCGGCGAGCCGGGTACGAAGCCAGTGCCCCGCGCGGCGTTCGGGGGGTGCAGGTGCGAGGAGGACGGCGCAGCAGCGACTCCTTGCGCTCGCGCGGAGGTGCAAGTCCGAGGAGCGGTGCGGCGCGGGCGGTGCGGGGAGCGTGCGCGAGGAGCCATCATGTCCCCGTACTCAGGCGCGGGGAGGCGGTGAGCGATGCGCGCGCGGGGAGACATACTCACGGGGATTCGGTAAGCGAGGCACGCGGATGGGGTGCAAGTACGAAGAGGAGCGCGGGCTGAGCGCGAACGAAGCCAGCGCAACGCGGGGCGCTGCACCGACTCCTCGCGCTCGCGCGGTGGATGACGCGCACGCGGCGTTTGGGGTGCAAGTATGAGGAGGAGGGCGGCGCCGGACGCGCGCGGGGAGACACCGAGTCCCCGTACTCACGGGGATGCGGCGGGGGATGTTGTGAGCGAGGCGCGCGCGGCGCTCGGGGGTACGGGTACGAGGCCGGCGCGGCGCGGGGATGCGCCAAGTCCCCGTGCTCGCGGGGATGCGGTGAGCGGGGCGAACGCGGGGCGTTAGTGCGCAGGGCGGCGGTGCGAGGACGAGGAGTGCGGCGAACGGCTGCGCGTGCGGGGAGACGCGCGGCGCGGGACGGGCTGGGCGCGAACGAAGCCAGTGCGGCGTGGGGGCAGCACCGACTCCTCGCGCTCGCGCGGCGGACGACGCGCACGCGGCGCTCGGGGGTACAGGTACGAAGGGGAGCGCGGCGCGGGCGGGGAGGCGTCAAGTCCTCGTACTCGGCGAGCGCGAGATGAGCGCACGCGGAGGCGCGGGCGTGGCGCATGTACTGTCCGTGGCGTGCTGCGAATTGTGCGAGGCGGTCCGTGGTCGCATACTATTCGTTTTATACGGGATGAATTGTCGAATGTAATCGAGGGAAAGGATAATTTTATTCGTTGATTCATTACTCATATCCACCCGTCACTCTCGGAATCCGACTCTTCACTGGCCGTCTCCCCCTCAAGTTCCGAATTCGCCACTGCTCCCCTTTCTCGCAGAAATTGGACAACTTGTGAACGATGTCCTTCCTGTTCGAGAAGCTCGTTACCATCATACCTTTTCAAGTCGAGATTTAGTGCGAGCTTCAACGCGTGATCCATCTGTTTTTGAACGCCAGCACCACGCTCAAGCAAAAGGCGTAGGGTCTCGAGGCGGTCGTCAATGATGCCAGACTTGCTTGAAGCGGCGGCACCTAATACGCTGCCATAATTCCCTGCTGGCAAGTTTATATCGGCGCCGTTATCCAGCAGCAGGCGGGCGGTATCACTCTTACTACCGTAACACGCGCAACCCAAAGGGCTGCCACAGGAACCACCGGGTATGTTGACATTGGCGCCGCTGTCGATCAGCAGGCGCACGACCGCGGTTTGACCGCGGAAAGAGGCAGAACCCAACGGACTGCCCGCATATCCACCAGCAGCATCGATGTCGGCCCCGTTCTGGAGTAAAAGGCGCACAATTTCGAGATGGCCACGGACACATGCAGTACTGAGTGCGCAGCCGTGTCTTCCACCGAGTATCTTGGCGTCCGCACCGCGCTGCAGCAGGAGACGCACAATGCCGATTCTGCCTGCCCAACAAGCAGACCCCAAAGGACTGCCATATTCTCCACCCGGTAGGTTGATGTCGGCGCCGTTGTCGAGCAAGAAATGCACAACCTCGGGTCTTTCAACCCAGGCACCACAGGCAGCACCCAATGCGCTGCCTTGGGAGTCCCAACCGGAAATGGGCTGGTTTATGTCGGCACCGCTCTCAAGCAGGAGGGGCAAAATCTCGATGTGGCCCTGCATGGAGGCGGCAGCCAACGGGCTGCCCCATGCGCTGTGGGTCAGGTTGGCATTAGCACCACCCTTCAGTAGAAGGCGCACGACCTCGATGTGGCCATGGCCCGAAGCCGTGGCCAACGCGGATCCGTGAAAATCAGACAGTATGTTCGGGTCGGCCTGATTTCGCAGGAGCAGGTCCACAATATCCGTGTGGCCACTGTCTGATGCGAAGGTCAACGCGGTTGCTCGCGGATACCCTGCCGGTGCTAGGTTGATGTCGACACCAGTTGCGAGGAGAGCCTCCACGCCCTCGATGTATCCGTCCTGGCAACAGATGTGCAGAGGGGAAGCGATGGAGACATTCGAATATTCGTTCCATTTGCGTGAAGAGCGGAAAGCTCTGTATGGGCCACTCCCCTCCGCCAAAACCCGCATGGCTTGAGTGAACAGAGCGGGCGGATCTTCACAAAGCACCAGGTGGCGAATGCAATGCTTGGCCGCATATTTCGCCAGCGGATTGCTTGCTGGTTCAGCTGGCATAGAATGGTTGCCAACACTGAGAAAATAGCTGATGCATGTGCGTGCGATGAAGCTATATGAGTGGTTCTTCTCGAGGTTGCAGCCAAATCTTGTGCTGAAGTGATCGGATAGGGCATAGTCCTTCACCGATGAATGGGCTAGAACCACCTCGGATGTGCCATAAGCGCCAAAATAAGCGCCATTATAAGCGGCGGACTTGACAACCAATCCTTCTAGCCAGCGAAAGATGGTGAGCTTGTTCCTCTCCCGGCGATCTGGTTCATAACTGTATTCGTCCGGGTTGGAAAAGTCGAATGAGAGAGCATCTGCAAGCTGATCCAACGAAATTGGTTCGACCGCAAACATGATCCACCGCAGCGCAGCCATCACATAGACCAAATGCTTCTTCGGGGAGACCTTGTCCAGGAAACGATCGTACACCTTGAACAGAGTGTCCGGTAAATTTTCGAGGGCCTTATCCAGCTCTTTCGTGGATATGCATCCCGAAATTTCAAGGATGAGACAATCCGCGAGGCGGAACCTATTCGGGCAGACATATCAGAACGGGTCAAATGAGCACCGAAAAAAAAACTTGCATCCCATTGCTTCTGCTCGCAATCTTATCTGTGATACGATCCACATGAAGTCGCCAACTCTTATATTTACTTTTGCTCTGAATTTCATCGCGAACAAAGAACCTGATGTCCGCCTCCGTGACGCTGTACTCCAGAGTGACCCGCGTTACATCATCGAAGCTCTCTGTGAAGACGGGGCGGGACTGGCTGGTGATGAAGACGTGGAGCGGGGTTTCGTTCCATTGGCGGAATGTCGAGATAAGATTCACAAGGCCGTCGTAATCGTCGCACTCGTCGAGCCCATCCAGAACAATGTACGTGCGGCCGAGCTCCCGGAGTAGCACTGGGAGAATCTTCTCATGTAGATCCTTGTAACTTGGCAACGTCTGGCGGCCAGCATAGTGCTCGTCCAGACACCTATCAGGATGCGGGCATTGATCGGATAATTGAAGAATAATTCGTCGAAGCGCAATTTCCACGTCTTGGGTTTCCGTGTTGTTGAAATCGAAATAGAAGTACGCGAGGGCAGGTGCAGGGCGAGGGCTTTCCAATTTCTTTGCCAGTCTTTTATCCTCATCAAGTTTGCTTATGACTGCCGAGCTAGTGAGGCGATTTCATCAGCGGCATAATCCAGAGAGCTCGAGAATTTTACCAGAGTACACTCTTCCCTGCACCCGCTAATTGGAAATTAGAAACGAGAAACAAATCTCGAGAAAGTTTCTCACAATGACCCTCGATCCACAATACCCCTGGATTATCTTGCCATTCAATGAACTCCTTGCCCTCCAAGAACCAGCGTCCAGTCCCGTCCTTGCGACGTTTTTCTGTATTGTTGTGTTTTCGGGTCATCTCTGGGGGGGAGAGGAGCCATTTTTCCAGCTTTTCCTTGTTGCTGGCGTTGCGTTAGAGGGAACAGTGGTTAAAATGAGGGACAGACGCGACTCACACCACACCATACACCTGATTGAGAGTATCCGTGTTTGAACTCAGATTTATTGCAAGATCAACCAGACGGTTACTCTGAGCGACGGTGAGTCCCAATCCATATCGTATCGACAGATGCTCACCCGGAACCTCGCTCCGACTTTAGCGAGCTCTTCGTTGATTTCATCGATTTCGCCGGCTAGCGGTTTGCGAGATGCAAAACGCAAAATCTTGCCCTGTTTGTCGTACTTGTCCACAAGTTCAGAGGCCCGGGAAATCAGGCTTCATCCGTAGGTAAATGAGGGCAAGTAACAGGAGGAAAGGGAAAACACTCAACGCGGCATATTTCTCCAGGTCTGCCTTGAGGCGTACCATCAGATCGGAACACTTCGTTCCCTCCATCCGCAAGACAGTAGCACAAATATCACCGCTGAGAGCAGTAATGGTGGCGGCAAGGACGTCCCTTTTCTCGCGGGTACTCTTCATATCCTAGCGAAAAATAAATAGAAATAAGTAATCACACGGAAGGAACATGCAATGAGACGTACTTGGTAAACTTCCAGGATCTGAGACAAAAGGGCACCAACTGGGGCAATGACTGGCGCAACTTGAAGAATCTCTGCGACCTTTTCTGCGACATCCACTGCGACACTGAGGTTATCGACGACAGACTCTGTGGTGCTCTTAGCTTTCTTGGACGCGGCGCGATCGCCGGGAGATCCTTTGTGATGGATCCAATTGCTGGTGAGTTCCTTCCAATCCTTGAGGTCCTTCATCCTGGGTGAAGCTAGTGTGGAGCTGCGTGTCGACGTGGGTGGCGTAAACGACGGTTTCGGAAGCAAGGCGGTGACAACGTGCCAGTGCTAAATTAAGAGTGCACAAATTGGCACGGGCTGTGCGTCCCGCGTCCCGGACGGCTTTCATCAGGGAAAAGCTGTCAAACCAGATTCTGTGTTCAAGCCGAGTCACCCTCTTTATAAAATTAAGCATTCTGTCCGTCTGAAGCCTTTTCAAATTCCGCCATCCGTCAATCATTTGCCCGAGGATCTTCCGCAATTTCTTTATTTACTTCGAATCACCTGCAAGGAGGCCTGATTAGCGTGCTGTGATTAGCGCCCTGATCTCACCCTCTTTGTCTCATTAGCGCGCTGATTTAATATTACCTCTTTTGTCGATCTTGGGTCTTCGACTGCCCGCACTGCTTCCAGAAATCAGCCTGATTAGCGCTCCGATCTCACCCTCTTTGTCTCATTAGCGCGCTGATTTAATATTACCTCTTTTGTCGATCTTGGGTCTTCGACTGCCCGCACTGCTTCCAGAAATCAGCCTGATTAGCGCTCCGATCTCACCCTCTTTGTCTCATTAGCGCGCTGATTTAATATCAACTCTTTTGTCAATCTTGAGCCTTTGACTCCCCGCACCGATAACTTCGGTACAAGCACAGTGATTTTGTTGTCTGTTTTCTCGGATGTTGCTTCTGCGGTTTCCACGGACACTTTCTTTGACAGACGCTAGGTCCAAACTGTGAACCCACATTGCTTTCTATCAAATTGGGGTGGGTTCTATATTTTCCTTTCGGCACTTCAACGCCATGACTTAGCCTTTTCTTCCTTCCTTGATAGCATCGGCGATGACTATGTTCATGATTCAGTGGACCTGGGATGTTTGCGACACACACAGTCACCCCAGGAACTCATCAACTTTATATTCCCTCCTATTGTTCTCTCCGATCCGGCTATCTGTATTTCCCGAGCCATTCTGAGCCCATTCAACATATTTGTGGACAAATTCAATACCACAATCCTCTGTGATGTACCTGGGAATGCACACTGCTATATCAGCAGTGACTCGGTGGAAGACGATGTCAACAACTCAATCGAAGCTGTTTTTACTGATCCCGAATTCCTCAACTCACTCAAAGAACCCGGAATACCGCCACATGAATTATTCAAGGTCGGCGCTATCTGCCGACTTACTCGGAATTTCGATGTTTCCCGAGGTCTTACAAAAAATACCCGGGTAATTGTGCACAATCTGTTGTGATATACTGTTGAGGTAGAGACAATTTCTTGCATAATTGCAGGCCAAACTGGTGACTCGGTATGTGAGCTGATTTTGATTCAAGATTTCACCAATTTGTTTCTAGATCCGACTTCATATCCCACGCGTCGACTGCTATTTTCAACCTCAGGGATTTAATTTCACCATCCACAGAAAGCAGATACCACTTGCTCTCTGTTATGCCACTACATTCAATGGTTGTCAAGGTTTGACCGTTCAAAAACTGGGTATTGACTTGCAACGGCCCGTGTTCTCACACGGCCAGTTGAATTCCGCAATGACCGGTCCCCGGCTTAGAAAATGTCCTGATTTTGAAGTATGAAGATGATTCATCCACATGCACGACTAACATTGTTTGGAATGAGTTACTTTTGTAATATTCCTAGAGCTTTGTTCAATTTACTTCAATCTTCATGTCCACAAAGGGGATGGCGGCCCGCGAAGCGGGCCGTCAGCCACTTGTTGCGTGATAAAATAAAACTGTGCTGCCGGATGGGTAAGTGCCGTCCAGGGTAATCTTCGTGTCGCCGTCTGTTCTCTGGAAATCCCCTGTGCAGCGAAAACCCGTGGGCCACGAATTAAATGTTACTTGCTTTTTAAACCGGAAGCTCATTCGGACCGTGCCGTGTAATCTTCCTGCCTGCTTACCTACCCATGTACATACCCCCAGCGTTGAACCTGCAGCTGTGTTTTGTCGATATCAAATGGGCGAAAAATCAGAAGGAAGGGAGGATCGCCGAGATACCCGAAAGACTAGTATATGCGGCACGCCGTGCCGCTGATCTTAATTAGATATTTTTTGCGAAACAACAAGGTATTCGTTCCACCTCAACTTTTTCTCTGTTTCTAGCCCAATATATGTTTCCCTCCCACTAGGACCATGCCCCATCCACTTCTCCCTCCCCTGAGCTCAAAAAAAAATCATCCACGACCCCTGGAAAATGCGCCCGGTGATGAAACTTTTTCCAAACCCGTCAGAGAAAAATCACGTATGTATAGGCCACTACTTGTAATTCTTCCGAATGTTCTTAAGTGTGTGGGTGCGTCGGAATCGTCTCTTCCAGGGCTATCTGACGATATATAAACCAGATTTTTAGAGCGAGACCTCATCATGTAGTGAATTTCTTTTTCGGGAAATGGGTGTTGCGAGAACACGCTTTGACCGGTTGCCCACCGTCGGCCGAAATCGTCCACACCGATTAGATCTGACAGTGAGATGGCTTCACAGCCACCTCCGTCCCGCACCCACTTCGTAATTCGGCTGACGCTCCCGCCTCCCGTCCCACTCCATTTACTGCAATTCCTGAAAATAATGGCAAACACAATTAAGTTTTTCAGGCGCCCCGCCTATTGTGCCTGATGTGGCATCCCCGCCCGCAATTTCCCGACGCCTACCGCCTCCACTCCAATTAATTTCCTCCACTTCCGCCCACTTCCGAGTCCGGCGACTTCCGCCCGAGTACATACAAGAATACTAGCATAGGTGTTCGTTGAACGCCTACTCCGGCGCTGAACGTTCAACCCCAGTGAAAAGTCCTTATGCCGGGATCTGCCGCATTTTGACTTTGTTATGCCGGATTCTGCCGCCACCTGCCCAACCTCGAGAGATGAGTCTAAGTGCGTCATAATCGTCATAATATTATACGAATAGCTTGATTCGGACCTCTGAACTTCCCGCCTTCAATTCGACCCCGCCCCGGCCGCGTCTCAGCGCACGGACCACCTAAGTGGGGATCAAGCGGAGCTTGAAACACTGCTTGCTTTCTCACCCACCTCCCCTTCGTTTTCCTTTCTTCCCTCCCTTCCCTCTCCTCCCTCCCTCCCTTCCCTCATCTTTCCCTCTGTTCCGGCGTCTCGTCACGAAGTCCCTGTGGCTACGAAATGACGCGACTGCCCAAACACGAAAATCTTACGACTGCGACCCATTGGGTCTAGTGACAGCACAAAGAACTTTTCAGGTGCTATTTCCTTGCTTCTTAGGACAGAAGGGCATGGTTTCGGGGGCTAGGTACGTGTTACCTCCCATTTGGGATGCCCTCTGACGTTGCGCTAAGACATTTTGGATGTTTTCCGTGTTTGGCCGCATTCGAGAGGTGTGTTCGTTCACCCATCCTTTTCCTTTTTACTTCCCTTCCAAGAGTCATTCGGCGTCGCCCGCGATGTCTACGCCCTACTGCCTGCTACCCATACGCCCTCGTCGCGTACCGAATCCCTTTAATCCATGGTGCGTGCTCATTCTGCTTGATTGCCACCATCTCCCATCGGCCTCTCCTCTCTTACATTCCCCGCAACAGTCACCCGACTAAGATGACGTGCACGTGCACCTTCAGTGCCATAAAACACGGTGAATTTTGAATTGCATGGGACTCGCGCGTCTGCTCGCTATTTACCCGCATGCACCTCTACAGCGCCGACGCGTTGGTTTACTTGTGCGTCGCCGTTTACTCGGCTCGCACCAATCTTTCAAGCACGGTAGGATTCAACTCGAACGTCAATGTGTGTCTTTCCTTCGCTGCGTTCCCCAGGTATCTTACCAAAGTATTCTCATAGCGACACTAAAACCTGCGTCGCGCGCGTAGTCGTAACTCGTCTCGGGCGACTCCGAAATGTGTCAACGTCGATGGACCGCGCGCCGGGCATTCGGGCAGCTGGATGATGGGCGGCAGCGCGCACAGCGGTCAGAGCTGTAGGAAGCCAGCAGGTGGGTCGGACTTGGTGCGAATCACGCATAGTGTACAATTTGTCGTTGCTAGATTTAATGATATGTGGATTTTCAACCAAATGTAACAACGGGCAGATCCAAGCAACGGACGGCAGGTCTGGGCATAGCAGCTGTCGGCATATCCCGGCATAAGGCCTTTTCACTGGCGAACGTTCAACGTTCAACGTTTCCAGCGGTGACATCATCGGCGCACTCAGTGGCGATGCAGTTTCAATTTTGACCAACCACGACTTGACTACGACTCGACCTTTCTTCGACTCGACCGCGATGACCTCCCTCGAGCTAACTCCAAACCTTATGTACTTGGATTCACGCCCGCCCCTCTCTTCTCTGCCCCACGTCAGCTTTCGCTCTTTTCTTAGCCCCAACGCTGTCTGTTTCACTCCACGTTCGTTGAGAGCGTCGGTTTATGCTCTCTGGTTTTCTAATTTTCTGCCTGTGGCGCGAGAGGTGAGCCCGGCATCCAACCCATCGGTCTCTCACCGCCCTCGACAAGTTCATTCGAGTTTTGAAGTCATGCACGGCCCGCCTACCTCGGACATGATGTATTGACGCCTCGCGAGCACATCAACTCCCGTTAGTGCCACTAAAAATCCTTCAAATCTTCGCTGCGCGGTTGCTAGCCCCGACACGACATATCCGCTCCCCGCGACTGACGTCCCGCCCGCGCATCACACCCCCCCCTTCATGCGACTCAGAATCCTCAAATTTTCCGCTGCGTCCCACGAGCGCATCAATCCCTCCCAGCTCGCCCATCGGGCTTCCTCATCGAACGGACGGCGCGCCTCGGACACACCATTTCCCTCTATTTGTGCGCTTCAAATTCCCGAAACGCCATCGTCACGTCATCACCACCACCCTCGGAATCTCACCCTCCGCACGGCAGCGCTGCCATCAACACCGCCGAGCTCAAATTACATGTGTGGGCTTTCCGTGACCGACCTCAACACGCCATAACCGCGCTCGCCGCTGCTGTGGCGCCACAAAAGTGATTCCAGGATCAGCGCGCTCCCCGACATTTAAACTCCGGATTTCACGTTCCCGCCAACGAGGTTACGTGTACGCTGCTTGTCGCGCTTTCTTTCTCTAATCACTGACCTCTCGCTTCCAATTCCACTAGCGTGCCATCACTGCGCCTGCTCATCAACGCGTCCTCAACGCGTCCACAACGCGCCATCATCACGCCGCCGCCGATATTTAAATTTTGGATTTACAGTTCCCGCGAGCGGGGTATCTGTATGTTTGTACCCGCGGAATTTATGGTTTGATCACTGACATGTTGCTTCTGGATTGCGTTCATGCTGCCCGTCAACGCGCCCGCAATCCTCAACGCGCCGCCCCCCTCCATATTCAAAGTTTAGATTGAGTCGCGTTCCCGCGAGCGAGGGTACATGTATGTCCGTCCCCGCGGCGTTTATACTGCAATTTCTAATCTCTACTCCCCACTTCGCGCCCTGCCCCCCGTCGTCGCGCCATCACGGCGCCACCCCCGCCTCCGCAACACCCCGACGCGCCCACCATCACGCCATCAATGCACCGCCGCGCTCAACATTTAAATTTTGGATTCCGCGTTCCCGCGAGCCAATTTATGGGTATGTGCCGTCCTCGCAAGGCTTACACTTTGATTTCTAATCCCTACTCTTTAGATTCCCTGGTGCTGCCCGCCGCAGCCGCGCCATCACCGCGTCATCAACGCACCGTTCGCCCGATCTTTAAATTCGGCATTTCGCGCTCCCGCGAGTAACGTCACACATATGTTCTTCCCCGCAATATTTTAAAAAATATATTAGCCATTACCTTTCAGTTCGTGTCCGCACCATAACGCCCCCGCCCTCTACCATTTAATTTTGGAGTTGCCCTTCCCGTAAGCACACTGTCTGTCCGCTCGTCATATTTATTTCATTGCTAACCTTTTGCTTTTAGTTCGCGCTCGTACTTCCGCCCAAGACGTAACACTTTTATTCTCAATTTCTAACTCTTGATTTTAACGCAGTCCAACTAGATTTTTTTCTCGGCCTGCGGCGCCTTATAACCATGTCGAGAGCGTCGGTTCGTGCCCTCTGGTTTACTGATTTTCTGCCTGCCGCGCGAGCGGTGAGTCCTTCAAATTCTGCTTCATTTAAACCCTTCTCGCGCGGTTCTTCAGACTCGATCTCCCGCGACTTGGGGCGTTGAAAATCCGAATTTTCGCTCGGGGATGCGAGGCAATCTGCATGTTAACCTGCCGCACGACCCGCTTTTTTCTCCGCTACGCGGCGCTTGATTGGATGTGGGAAGGGTTCCAGGTATGTGCTAGTACGTTATTTCATTTCTAACAGTTCCTCTTTTTTCTTCTATCAAGTCAACTTGATTGCGCGCAAGGCCAATGTTAAGATATCTTTCTTGCGCTGCGCTGCGCGGCAGTGTCTTGGTGCGAGGTCATATTTATTCTAATTGCAGAATCAGCCCAGAGGTCCAAGGCAAGGCAACGGAGTCGCGAGTTGTTGGACTTTTCGTTCACTCTCCATGCCCGCATGCCCCACATCCATTAGATCAGCACTGACTCTGTTGGACTACTATTGTACCCTTCGAGTAGCGAGAAAACACCCCCCTCGAACACCTAAAACCCTGCTTTTTGCTCGTGATCAAGCGTGCTCCATTTACCTCTCGAGGTCCGTGCGCGCACTCAGAGGTATATAGTTGGGAGTTCGTGGCTCCGGGCAGGAGACTTGGCGGAGGGCGACTTAGAGGGAGGGCGAGCAGGGGAGAGCTATCATGTGACCAAGAGAATATTTAATAAACAAGAAATCTAGAGTACGAGGGCCAGTGCAGCATTGAGTGATCCAGGCCTCGGGAGTCTGCTCTTCAAATGCAGCAGTTTTCTTTCCAAGTCCACGATTTGGTTAATGGAACATGTTCCATTAACCATTTGATGGCGCATCAAAACGGCCATGACATCGTCGCCGCACTCGGTGGCGATGCAGTTTCAATTTTGACATGTCAACCGTTTTCAAATTCTGACCAACCACGACTTGACTACGGCTCGACCTTTCTTCAACTCGACCGCGATGACGTCCCTCATCCTAGACTGGTAACCTGTCTGTCTACGGGAATATGTCTACCGCCACTTGTGTCCCGTAGACAGATCGGTCACCGGTCCACCTGATAATACCACCAAACCCCTCATATTAGAGGGGAGGAATTGTATGCCTCCCGCCTCTAATATGAGGCAACTAAGACTTCCACGAGTACTGCAAATACTATAAAAGCTCCCAGCCACCATTTCCGTGGAAATGGTGGGGAACAGCCTAAAAACCGCCCCGGCGGGAAAAAATTGACATTTTACCACCATTTCCACCGGTTTTGAAGCCTTTTTCCTGGATCCATTAGATTCCTTATAATAGTCAGTAAACCTTGTGACTCTCTAGTTCCATGACTTCCATGGACAAATGTGCAAAGTTTTGTGACCTCGTTAAATTCCACTGTTTCCACAGGTCAATTTCCGAGGGTCAGTAAATTTTGTGACCCTCGTTACCGTTCCACTGTTTCCACGGGTTGATTTCCGAGGGTCAGTAAATTTTCTGACCCTCGTTACCGTTCCACTGTTTCCATGGGTTGATTTTCGAGGGTCAGTAAATTTTGTGACCCCATTGCCATTCCACTGTTTCCACGAGTCAATTTTCGAGGGTCAGTAAATTTTGTGACCCTTGTTACTGTTCCACTGTTTCCACGAGTCAACTTCTGAGGGTCAGTAAATTTTGTTACTCTTGTTACCCTTCCATCATTTCCACGAGTTGATTTCCAAGGGTCAACAAAGTTTGTGACCCTTGTTACTATTCCATCATTTCCATGGCCCCACTTCAGACTTAATGATGCAGGCCACACCATTCCACCATTTCCACACACACCAAATCACTTGCAAAAAGCTCTTATACATCTCGCTACCCCCGCTCCGCATTCAACTCGTCTGTTACAACAGTCAACACCCTCTCTCTCATCTCTGCCAAGCCCTCGCCCTCAGCAATCTCCCATCCATCATCATCCTCCACATCCTCCCACTCATCAACACCATCCAGAAACTGGGCCTCTTCGGCGCGGCCCCTCTCAATCTCTGCAGCCACAGCTGCAGCCTCCACCTCCGCCGCTGCCACTGAATTGTCACCATACACATCCATTGCCCCCTCCTCCTCCTCCTCCTCCTCCTCGTCCTTCCCGTCCTCCCCCTCATTGTCGCCCTCGCCCTTGTCGTCCTTGTCATCTGGAATTGAGCTCGGCGATTGGTACCGGATGACGACGTCATCCTCCCCTGCCTCTTTGCTGCCATCCTCCCCCTCGTCCTCGTCCTCATCCTCCTCGTCCTCCTCGTCCCGAATGGCGGCCTCGACTTTCTTGTGGGGGGTGGATGTCATTTGCGGGACTACCTTTTTTCCTCGGACGGTTTTGGGGGGGTCGGGAACGGGAGACGGTCGGTGGGCTTTTCGACCTCGGGTGCCCGTTGGGGTCGGGAATGGGAGATGGAGCACGGTGCCCACCTTTCACTTTTGCCGTCGTTTCGGACTTGCTTGAGCGCGTCTCTCAGGGGGCGGGCACCTCTTTGGCTAACACACCACTTGTTTTTCGTTTTGGCGGGGAGTCGGGCATGTGGCTGGGATATTTGATTAGCTCATGTCACGGGGGAACCCGACGGACGACTCACCTTTGGTGGTTGGGTTCAGTGGAAATGGTGGTAGATGGGAGATGGAACTGATAAGAAAGATGTTGATATGTTACCTGTCACGTCACAAGTCATCTGATTTCCATCACTTCCACTGTACACAGCCGATTCCCTCGTTTCCATGGCTCTCCCTAGCTCACTCTGACTTCCATCACTTCCACCGTACACACACCTAATTCCATCATTTCCATGGCTCTGCCCAATGAATCTGAGTTGAGTTGGATGTTCCACAATTTCCACAGCGACAATTCTTTATTTCCTACACAAAAACACTTAAGATATGATCTACAAAGATGTACATGAGGGAGGGGACGGAGCAGGGATACTGCAGGGGAGGGAGCAAGATAAACGAAAGTGGTGCCACCTCAGAAATCCTCGTTTTGTCCACCCGGCGACGTGTGGATGCTCGTGAGCGACACGGTGTCCTCATCGTCCCCCAACAAGTCATCCGAGTCTTCTCCTTCATGTGGCACGATGGTGAGCTCCCGGAGCACGTCTCGAAGCTCCCAGATGAGGGTCTGCCCATGTTCAGCGAGAACATGGAGAGGGCTGGAGCCCAGCCGAAATACTGGGCGGGCAAAGAGACGGTCCACTACGTGCTCTCCATTGGCAAGAGCCTGGGCCTCTTCGTGATCACGCCCCACTGCAAAGTGCGCCGCATGGTGGGGGTCGCCGGTGGTGAGTAGGCTCGCAGCCCCGGTGCTCGCCTGCAGCGTTGTGTACTGCGCAAGGGCTGGCATGATGGATCCATACACGACTCCACCTCACGCATGGCATAGTGCAAGCCGGTGGGTGTGGGGGACGCAGGAGGTGCCAGAGCCGATGCAGGCGTCGTTGCCTTGCTCGCTGTGGAATTTTTGGGGTGGCGCGGAGTTTGGGGTGAAGAGTGATGGAGAGGGGACGGTTGGGATTTTGTTGGGTGCTCATGTTCACCAGCATCGCAGCCCGCATGCCACGTGGAGATGCACACCTCGTACGAGGAGTATTTGATGCCCCGCCACGAGGGATGTCCTCGCAGACCTGCTGTGCGCTAGCCCTGAACACCGTCAGTGGTTGAAAGGCAAGAGCAAAAGGACACACCATGAAGGATAGACACCGGGCCCGGGCGCCTTTGCGTGGGGGCCACTAACAAGCTAGAAGGAGCTTGCTTGCGCATGTGCCGTCCCGGGGTTGGCATGGAATGGTGGGTTGCAGTAGTTAGCTGAGATGGATGTGGTTGAGATGGCTGATACGGTAGAAGAGGGAGCGATCTCAACTATTTGGCCTTGTGTATATCACGAGATTTTCGATGGAAGCGCCCATCAAGCGCTCATTTCTGCCATTTCCATGGCCCACTTCCACCATTTCCACAGTATCTCCAAAAAATCAATTGGCTCAAAAAATATTTCTAGTGGTAGATATATCCATAGGATCCATCCTGGCGAACAATCCGGGTCGCACCCTCATTTTCCTTGTACAGCGCATCTGCCACACGGCGCTGCAGCTCCTCCCTCTTCCTGTCTTTGTACCCCTCCCACTCCACCTCATAATTGCGGGGCCCCTGACTCTTCTGTGTACCTGTTTTGTGGTGTTGGCTGGCGACTGCTTCTATGCGGCGAACATATTGCTTCCATCCACAGTATGTAATCTTTTTTCCTAGATCCATGATTAGCAACGGCATCAACATGATTCAAAAAACATACATACTTGGTGCGATATGCGGTCCTCACCTTCCCTCCCTTGGCTGAGTACTGTCCCAGTTCGTCCTTATTCTTCTTGATCCTCTGGCAATAACTGGGGAACATCAGTGTCAGCAGGACAGTTACCAGTTGCTAGTTTATAGCCAGAATTACCGAGTCATACGAATTCTAGCTTTCTCAGCAAGTTCTTCCTTGTTTCTGCCAGGGATGGTTATCCAATAAAAGGTGCAGGTCTATAGAACATACCTATCACGATATTCTGCACAAGCCTTACGTCTAGCTGCCAAAGTGCGGATGGGGGACAGATGCTTCAGAAGCGAGTTTTCAGTATTTGCCGAACTAATAAGGGAGCCAGAGACGTCTATAAGGTGCTGAGACCTTAGCAGAGCTCATTACCTATCCGATTCTTCTATATTTTGGTCGAAAAGCTAAAATTGTGTCGTGGTAGTGGTCGAGACGAAAGATGTGTATGGGCAAACAAGTAACAATCGAGGTCATTTGGTGTCATGATATGAAATGGACTCTACAAAATCGCGATAAATGTAGGATTTATTCTGGGGATGCTATGAGGTCCAAATACAAGATCTGCCTCCTCAGAATTTTTCAAAAGGATGATGGGGCCAGCTGCCATGGGGTCTAAGGGTAAGATCAATGAGGCGAGTTCGCGATCACCTTGAAGCGAGTTCGCGATCACATCCAACTCACCAGTTTTTCACAAAGTCAGCCCATGGAAACCGTGGTATTGTATCAATTTTCAGTGGAACCGGTGGAATTCTGATATATTTGGGTGCAATTACTCGTGGCATTGGTGGAAATTATTACAAGAACACTACATTAAGCCTGATTACTACAAGAACACTGCATTAAGCCATCGCCTTGAGCTCAGCAATAGTAGAATAACCCGACGCCTTCAGACGCGCGCTCCTTGCCCAGCTCCTGCTCCTCCCGCCGCTCCCGTTTGCTCAGGCCCTCCAGGTACTCCTCCTTGGTCTTGAACCCGTGCTCCACCCATCGAAAGAGCCCGCCAGCGGTGTACTGGGTGAACGAATAGCGGTGCTTGCCCTCGGCGACGGGGATGTTGGAGTGGAAGATGGCGGCGCTGGGGATCAGGATGGTGGTGCCTGGTGGGAACTCAATGATGAGCTTTCAATCCCAGAGAATGAGGTGGCCGCCGTTCGTGTTGTCGAAGTTGCCAAGGGCGGCGATAGCGCGCCATCCGTAGGCCAAGTTGGCGAAGTCGTGGTGGCCTCGGGCACACGTTCGAGGCCTAAATTGAAAGTCACGGCCGACCAGATGCCGTTGAGGAAGGGGCAACAGAGTCGGGGGTAGTGCGAGTAGAAGAGTCTCATATACTCTACCTAGAAATCAAAGAGGTCGGGGGCCCATGCAGCGAACACACCTGCAAGGATTCAGCTGGGCCGATAAGGGACAGAAGGAGAGGGAGAGCGCACCTGTGGCAAAGCCAGCAAACCTGATGAATGCCAGGTTGCTGACTAGACAGCAGAGGACGGCAGTGTTGAGGAGCTCGCCAGGCTTGGTCTGGCCACCACCGAAGGAGGCACCTTTGGTGAGAGGTGCCCAATTCCCCCGACGATGGAGCAGCCGCTTGTCTGCTAGGGAGCATTGAGCGTGCCGTTTCCATCGCTTCCACGGCTGGGTTGTGCACCGTCTCCATGAAGTCATCCTCGGGAGGGCGCCTCCCAAAAATGGCGCAGACCTTGCCACGTTGGTCAACAATGGGACGGCCTTGGCTGGGTGAGAGGTGAAGGCTAGGGATAAAGAGGAAAATATAAACACACACGGCCAAGGTACTTCGCCAGGTGGAAGCCGTGGAAAATAGCCTTGATGCCAAAGTCGGGGAGGAGATGAATTGGCATGTAGCCTTCCTGCTTCACTCCAGCTTTTGCCTCCTCTGGCGAGACCCCGTTGTCCCTGAGGCTAATCCAACCAGTCGCGGCAATGCGAACCTTCCGGAGATTGAATTGGGCCTCAATGGAGGGCCCAGCGGTGCGCAAGTGGCAAGGGTGGCGAGGACACTCCTCCAGGAGGACGTCAGTCTTGCTATTTGCTGAGCGGGCCGCTTGTCTCTTGGCTTTTGATCGTGCTTTTTCTTGGGTGGCGCGAGCAATCTGTGAGGGTGTTTTGAATTTGATGTGGGAAGGCTGGACAAGGGTGTCGGAGCCGGTGGGAAGGGGAATGTGTGGAGGGCCACTGTCAAGCTCGGCAAGATCTTCATTGTCGCCTAGATGAAGTGCTTCCAGGTCCGCGACCGCATCGGCAATTGAGAAAGTGGCGGATGTGCTGATCTCTTCTGCGTCCCAGGGGGAGAACACACAATCAGAGCGGGTCTATGGATATGGTATGGGAGATGGAGTGGAGATGGCTAGGGAGCAGGACATACCTCACGGAACGTGAATGCATGCTCAGTGGCGTCAAGACCTGAAGGACGGCAATCAGCGACAATGCCGAGACAGAAGCTCCCAAAGGGAGATAGGGGGAAGACTTGGGGCCGTGGCAACCCACAAGCCACCGTTCACAACCCACTGAGCTAGGTTCCCCAGCAGGAGTACCGCAGCAAAAGTGAGTGGCAATACGAGTGGCAAGTAGGCACCCAGGTTCATAAAGGGAAGGAAGCCATGGAAAAGATGGAGAGCATTGAGGAATACACACCTTTGAGGTTGACATTGGGGTGCATTGCCGCTGGGGGCACTGGAGGATGGTGGGTGGCAGAGAAGAGGCGGAGATGTGGCGGTGCCATTTTTACGTGCCCTTTGTGTTAAGCTTTGGGATCATTTGCCACCGTTTCCACCAGTTCCACAATTCCATCGTTTCCACAGATGAACTTAACTGCCAAAATTGACAAACCATGCTCACGTGCTGTGCTTTGGGATCATTTGCTATGGTTTCCACGAGTTCCACAATTCCACCACTTCCACGAGGGAACTGGATGCCAAAATTGGCAAACCATGGTCACATGTTGTAACCTTTCTGTTCGCTGTCCACACCATGGCCACCAGGACGCCTCAATGGCGCAAAAACAAAAGCAAGGGCGAGAGTCCGGAGCCCTGTCACCACAGTCAACCGAGATGGGATCAATGTCCCTGAAATGTGCACTCTTAATGCCAAGGCATGCACAGAGTTGGCCGAGCAAACCAACCGCGAGATGCTAGAGCACATTGCAGGTGCGAGCTCCAGCCAATGGTATGACAGTCAGCCTATATTAGAGAGCTTGTGCCCAAGCGGCATGCCGCTTTTTGATTGTGCAAAAAGCGGCATGCAGCTTTTTATATTTTTTCTCTGAAGGCCATTATGACTGTCTACTAGCATTGTTGTGTCAGAATTTGACTGCCAGGCAGAATTTGTAAAAAGCTGCATGCTGCTTTTGCACAATGCACAAAAGCGGCTTGCCGCTTGGCACAAGCTCTCTATTGTCTATTTTCTTGATTTCTTTGATATTTGATAAGGATTGGGGATTGTGGAAATGGTGGAATTGGGTGGCCTGCATCATCAAGTCTGAAGATGTGCCATGGAAATGATGGAATGGTAACAGGGGTCACAAACTTTATTGACCCTTGGAAATCGACTCGTGGAAATGATGGAAGGGTAACGAGGGTAACAAAATTTACTGACCCTCAGAAGTTGACTCGTGGAAACAGTGGAACAGTAACAAGGGTCACAAAATTTACTGACCCTCGAAAATTGACTCGTGGAAACAGTGGAATGGCAATGGGGTCACAAAATTTACTGACCCTCGAAAATCAACCCATGGAAACAGTGGAACGGTAACGAGGGTCAGAAAATTTACTGACCCTCGGAAATCAACCCGTGGAAACAGTGGAACTGTAACGAGGGTCACAAAATTTACTGACCCTCGGAAATTGACCTGTGGAAACAGTGGAATTTAACGAGGTCACAAAACTTTGCACATTTGTCCATGGAAGTCATGGAACTAGAGAGTCACAAGGTTTACTGACTATTATAAGGAATCTAATGGATCCAGGAAAAAGGCTTCAAAACCGGTGGAAATGGTGGTAAAATGTCAATTTTTTCCCGCCGGGGCGGTTTTTAGGCTGTTCCCCACCATTTCCACGGAAATGGTGGCTGGGAGCTTTTATAGTATTTGCAGTACTCGTGGAAGTCTTAGTTGCCTCATATTAGAGGCGGGAGGCATACAATTCCTCCCCTCTAATATGAGGGGTTTGGTGGTATTATCAGGTGCACCGGTCTACCCTCATCCTGCCTGACTCCTCCTGTGTCATTTTCTGGATTGATCGTCTCGGCGTCTCAAGGTGCGCAACCTTGCATTCTTACTCAGCGGCGTTCAGTACACCACGCCCGCCAGCCTTCAAGTCCGTACGCTCCCTTCTCTTCTCTGCCCCACGTCAGCTTTCGCTCTTTCTTAGCCCCAACGCCGTCTGTTCCACTCCACGCCCGTCTCCCTCCCGTTCCACCCCCGCTCGGTGCACATCTCCGAGTCGTTCGCTGCACCTTCATCTTCTAGTCCCATCCGTCGACGCTAATCCTCTCTTCCAGACACCATACTGCGCCGACATCCTTCTCCATCCGACGACGCCTGCGCTGATGCAGCCTTTCCCCACGCGCGGAGTGCTGTCATCTTAACACCCCGCTCCCCTTCCCTTCTCCGCCCGAGTCGAGGGTGCGCGCGGACGTGGCCTGCTGCACTGCGCAGCGTTCCGTGCCCGCCTCTGCACGAGCGCTTACTCGCGCAGAGATGCGGCGCGTGTCATCCAAGTACACCGAGGCTGGGCGCGAACGACGCCCGCGCGAGCATGAGGACTCGCGGGCGACGAGTCGGGTACGAAGCCAGCGCCCCACGCCTCGCGCTCGCGCGGCGTTCGGGGGGTCCAGGTGCGAGGAGGCGAGCGCAGCAGCGACTCCTTGCGCTCGCACGGGGGTGCAAGTCCGAGGAGCAGTGCGGCGCGGGCGGTGCGGGGAGCGCGCGCGGGGAGGCATCGTGTCCCCGTACTCACGGGGATGCGGTGAGGGAGGCGTGCGCGGTGCGGGGAGGCGGCAGATGCCGTGGAGATGCGCGCGCGGGGAGACATACTCACGGGGATTCGGTGAGCGAGGCGCGCGGATGGGGTGCAAGTACGAGGGGGAGCGCGGGCTGAGCGCGAACGAAGCAAGCGCAACTGGGCGCTGCACCGACCCCTCGCGCTCGCGCGGTGGACGCCGCGCACGCGGCGTTCGGGGTGCAAGTGCGAGCAGGAGCGCGGCGCCGAGCGCGCGCGGGGAGGCACCGAGTCCCCGTACTCGCGGCGGGGGAT
Organism: Mycena vulgaris; assembly: GCA_029204335.1. Classification (NCBI taxonomy): domain Eukaryota; kingdom Fungi; phylum Basidiomycota; class Agaricomycetes; order Agaricales; family Mycenaceae; genus Mycena; species Mycena vulgaris. Next base: position 827,842 of record JARGYA010000031.1, read on the forward strand.
GTCGTGAGCGAGGCGCGCGCGCGGCGCTGGGGGGTACGGGTACGAGGCCAGCGCGGTAGGGACGTGGCGCGCGCTCGGGGATGCGCCAAGTCCCCGTGCTCGCGGGGATGCGGTGAGCGGGCGAACGCGGGACATTGGTGCGCAGGGCGGCGGCGGTGCGAGGACGAGGAGTGCGGCGCCGGCGTTGCAGTGAGCGGCTGCGCGTGTGGGGATACGCGCGGCGAACGCGGCGCGGGACGGATTGGGCGCGACCGAAGCCAGCGCTGCGCGGGGGCAGCACCGACTCCTCGCGCTCGCGCGGCGGACGACGCGCACGCGGCGCTCGGGGGTACAGGTACGAAGGGGAGCGCGGCGCGGGCGGTGCGGCGAGCGCGTGCGGGGAGGCGTCAAGTCCTCGTACTCGGCGAGCGCGAGATGAGCGCACGCGGAGGCGCGGGCGTGGCGCATGTACTGTCCGTGGCGTGCTGCGAATCGTGCGAGGCGGTCCGTGGTAGCATACTACTTGTTTCTTTCTTATACGGGATGAAACTGTCGAATGTAATCAAGGGAAATAATGATTTTATTCGTTGATTCATTACTCATATCCACCCGTCACTCTCGGAATCCGACTCTTCACTGGCCGTCTCCCCCTCAAGTTCCGAATTCGCCACTGCTCCCCTTTCTCGCAGAAATTGGACAACTTGTGAACGATGTCCTTCCTGTTCGAGACGCGCGTTACCTCCATACTTGTCATACCTTTTCAAGTCGAGATTTAGTGCGAGCTTCAACGCGTGATCCATCTGTTTTTGAACGCCAGCACCACGCTCGAGCAAAAGGCGTAGGGTCTCGAGGCGGCCGTCAATCGCGCCAGACGTGCTTGAGGCGGCGGCACCTAATACGCTGCCATACTTCCCTGCTGGCAAGTTTATATCGGCGCCGTTATCCAGCAGCAGGCGGGCGACATCACTCTTATTATCGCGACACGCGCGACCCAAAGGGCTGCCACAGGAACCGCCGGGTATGTTGACATTGGCGCCGCTGTCAATCAGCAGGCGCACGACCGCGGTTTGACCGTGGAAAGAAGCACAACCCAACGGACTGCCCGCATATCCACCAGCAGCATCGATGTCGGCCCCGTTCTGGAGCAAAAGGCGCACAATCTCGGTATGGCCACCGCCACATGCAGCACCGAGTGCGCAGCCCACCACTCCACCGAGTATATTGACGTCCGCACCGCGCTGCAGCAGGAGACGCACAATGCCGATTTTGCCTTCCGAACAAGCAGACCCCAAAGGACTGCCATATTCTCCACCCGGTAGGTTGATGTCGGCGCCGTTGTCAAGCAAGAAATGCACAACCTCGGGGTTTTCAGACCAGGTACCACAGGCAGCACCCAATGCGCTGCCTTGGGAGTACGGACCGGGAATAGGCTGGTTTATGTCGGCACCGCTCTCAAGCAGGAGGCGCAAAATCTCGATGTGGCCCCCCACAGAGGCAGCAGCCAATGGGGTGCCCCATTTGCCGCCGGGCAGGTTGGCATTAGCGCCACTCTTCACTAGAAGGCGCACGACCTCAATGTGACCATTGCTTGAAGCCGCGCCCAACGCGCATCCGTAAATATAAGACGGTATGTTGGGGTCGGCCTGATTCCGCAGGAGCAGGTCCACAATATCGGTGTGGCCACTGTCTGATGCGAAGGTCAACGCGGTTGCTCGCGGATACTTTGCCGGTGCTAGGTTGATGTCGACACCGGTTGCGAGGAGAGCCTCCACGCCCTCGATATATCCGTCCTGGCAACAGATGTGCAGAGGGGAACCGATGAAGCGTTTCGGAAAAATGACGCGTTTACGTGAAGAGCAAAAAGCTTTGTATGGGCCACTCCCCTCCGTCAAAACCCGCGCGGCTTGAGTGAACAGAGCAGCCGGATCTTCGCAAAGCACCAGGTGGTGAATCCAATGCTTGGCCGCATATTTCGCCAGCGGATCGCTTGCTGGTTCAGCTGGCATAGAATGGTCACCAACACTGAGAAAATAGCTGATGCATGTGCGTGCGATGAAACTGTATGAGTGGTTCTTCTCGAGGTTGCAGCCGAATCTTGTGCTGAAGTGATCGGATAGGGCATACTCCTTCACTGATGAATGGGCTAGAACTGCCATGGGTATGCCATCATAAGTGGTGGACTTGACGACCAATCCTTCTAGCCAGCGAAAGATGGCGAGCTTGTTCCTCTCCCGGCGCTCCGGGTCATAACTGTATTCGTCCGGGTTGGAAAAGTCGAATGAGAGAGCATCTGCAAGCTGATCCAGCGTAATTTGTCCGGCCGCAAACAGGATCCACCGCAGCGCAGCCATCACATAGACCAAATGTGTTGGGGAGACCTTGTCCAGGAAACGATTGTACACCTTGAACAGGGTGTCCGGTAAATTTTTGAGCGCCTCATCCAGCTCTGTCGTGGACATGCATCGCGAGATTTCGAGGAGGAGACAATCCGCGAGGCGGAACCTATTCGCGCAGACATATCAGAACGGGATCAAATGAGCACCGAAAAAAAACTTGCATTCCATTGCTTCTGCTCGCAATCTGATCTGTGATACGATCCACATGAAGTCGCCAACTCTCATATTTCCTTTTGCTCTGAATTTCATCGCGAACGAAGAACCTGATGTCCGCCTCCGTGACGCTGTACTCCAGAGCGATCCGTGTTACACCATCGAAGCTCTCTGTGAAGACACGGCGGGACTGGCTGGTGATGAAGACGTGGAGCGGGGTTTTGCTCCATTGGCGGAACGTCGAGATAAGATCCACAAGGCGGTCGTAATCGTCGCATTCGTCGAGCCCATCCAGAACAATGTACGTGCGGCCGAGCTCCTGGAGTAGCACTGGGAGGATCTTCTGCTGCAGATCCTTGTAGCTTGGCAACGTCTGGCGGCCAGCATAGTGCTTGTCCAGAGACTTATAAGGATGCGGGCATTGATCGGATAGTTGGAGAATAATTCGTCGAAGCGCAATCTCCACGTCTTGGGTTTCCGCGTTGTTGAAATCGAAATAGAAGTACGCGAGAGCAGGTGCAGGGCGAGGGCTTTCCAATTCCTCTACCAGGCTTTTATCGTCATCAAGTTTGCTTATGACTGCCGAGCTAGTGAGGCGATCTCATCAGCGGCATAATCCACAGAGCTCGAGAGTTTTACCAGAGTACACTCTTCCCTGCACCCGCTAATTGGAAATTAGAAACGAGAAACAAATCTCGAGAAAGTTTCTCACAATGACCCTCGATCCACAATACCCCTGGATTATCTTGCCATTCAATGAACTCCTTGCCCTCCAAGAACCAGCGTCCAGTCCCGTCCTTGCGACGTTTTTCTGTATTGTTGTGTTTTCGGGTCATCTCTGGGGGGGAGAGGAGCCATTTTTCCAGCTTTTCCTTGTTGCTGGCCTTGCGTTAGGGGGAACGGTGGTTAAAATGAGGGACAGACGCGACTCACACCACGCCATACACCTGATTGAGAGTATCCGCGTTTGAACTCAGATTTATTGCAAGATCAACCAGACGGTTGCTCTGAGCGACGGTGAGTCCCAACCCATATGGTATCGACAGGTGCTCACCCGGAACCTCGCTCCGAGTTTAGCGAGCTCTTCCTTGATTTCATCGATTTCGCCAGCTAGCGGTTTGCGAGATGCGAAACGCAAAATCTTGCCCTGTTTGTCGTACTTGTCGACAAGCTCAGAGGCCCGAGAAATCAGGCTTCATCCGTAGCCAAATGAGGGCAAGTAACAGGAGGAAGGGAAAACACTCAACGCGGCATATTTCTCCAGGTCTGCCTTGAGGCGTGCCATCAGATCGGAACACTTCGTTCCCTCCATCCGCAAGACAGTAGCACAAATATCACCGCTGAGAGCAGTAATGGTGGCGGCAAGGGCATCCCTTTTCTCGTGGGTATTCTTCATATCCTAGCGAAAAATAAATTGAAATAAGTAACCACACGGAAGGAACATAGAATGAGACATACTTGGTAAATGTCCAGGATCTGAGACAAAAGGGCGCCAACTGGGGCAATAACTGGGGCAACTTGAAGGATCTCTGCGACCTTTCCTGCGACATCCACTGCGACACTGAGGTTATCGACGACGAACTCTGTGGTGCTCTTAGCTTTCTTGGACGCGGTGCGATCGCCGGGAGATCCTTTGTGATGGATCCAATTGCTGGTGAGCTCCTTCCAATCATTAAGGTCCTTCATCCTGGGTGATGCTAGTGTGAAGCTGCGTGTCGACGTGGATGGCGTAAACAACAGCTTCGGAAGCAAGGCGGTGACAACGTGCCAGTGCTAAATTAAGAGTGCACAAATTGGCACGGGCTGTGCGTCCCGCGTCCCGGACAGCTTTCATCAGGGAAACGCTGTCAAACCAGCTTCTGCGTTGCCGAGTTGCGTGATAAGATAAAACTGTCGCCGGGTGGGTATGTGCCCTTTAGGGCAATCTTCGTGTCGCTGTCTGTTCTCTGGAAATCCCTTGTGCAGCACCGGAAAACCCGTGGGTCACGAATTAAATGTTACTTGCTTTTTAAACAGGAACCTCATTCGGACCGTGCCGTGTAATCTCCGTGCCTGCTTACCTACCCATGTACATACCCCCAGCGTTGAACCTGCAGCTGTGTTTTATCGGTATCTAATGGGCGAAAAAATCAGAAGGAAGTGAGGATCGCCAAGATACCCGGAAGATTAGTGTATGCGGCACGCCGTGCCGCTGATCTTCTTAAGATTTTTTTTTGCGAAACAACAAAATATCCGTTCCACCTCAACTTTTTCTCTGTTTTTAGCCCAATATATGTTTCCCTCCCACTAGGACCATGCCCTATTCACTTCTCCCTCCCCTGAGCTCAAAAAAAAAACCTCCACGACCCCTGGAAAATGCGCCCGATGATGAAACTTTTTCTAAACCCGTCAAAAGAAAATCATGTATGTATAGGCCACTACTTGTAATTCTTCCGAATGTTCTTAAGTGTGTCGGTGCGTCGGAATCGTCTCTTCCAGGGATATCTGACAATATATAAATCAGATTTTTAGAGCGAGACCTCATAATGTAGTGTATTTCTTTTTCGGGAACTGGGTGCTGCGAGGACACGCTTTGACCGGTTGCCCACCGTCGGCCGAAATCGTCCAGGCCGATCAGATCTGAGATGGCTTCACAGCCACCTCCCGCCCCGCCCGGTCAATACCGACGCGACGCGTCTATTTGTCGCTGCGTGGCGCCGCTCTCCAATGCTGCCACGTCGTCTCTTCCACTCCCACCACCATCGTCGACTGCTGCGCTGTCGACTAACCCTAATCCTAAGCTTCCACCAAGCATCAACTACGGCTCCTCTCTTCTCAGTCTACGACCGAGCGAGTTCAGTCTTCCCGAGGTGTTCTCGACCCATCGCACACTCGCTGCTCCGACTCCTTCCCTGCACGTCTTTAAGTCGACGATCATCATCAGCGCCACCTCTCTCCCTCTCTGTCCCTCCGTCTCTTCCTTCCGAATATTCCGGTGCGCGCGCTTTTCTATCTAACTCTGCCACAACGCTGATTCCATACATCCTATATCTCCTACTGTAGAACTTCGTCCACAGGACACTCTAACTAGACCCTGCATGCACGCGACCCCCTCGGTCCTCTCGTTCTGAATGTTCGTCGTTTCCGTTGCAGTGACTCCACTTTATCCAAGACGATGTGCCTCCTTTTACAGGTCCAAGGTCTACTTCTTCACTTCGGCCGCAGACGTCTGCCGCCATCGATTGGGCATAGCGGCTAAGCAGCGACGCCTACGGCGCTCAAGAATCTCTTTGAGAGTCAGGTAAGTTTTTCCGTTCCTTTCCTTTCTTTCCCGCACTTCGTTCCTCCCTACTCCTTTTCCTCCCTTTCTCCCCATCCTCCCCATCCTCAGTTTTAATTGCCTTGTTTCTTTCTTTTTCTTCATTTCACTGACAATATCTCCAATTATCCAGTCTCCGCATCACCTGCCCGCGTCCCCAGACACCGCGCGTCGCCTCAATTTGCGCCTACCCCGCCCACTTTGCCTGCTGCGACTCCCATTGCCCTCGGATGCCCTTGGCTCCCGATCGACATCCGCCACGACTTTCCTCGCCACTTCCCGTCCTCGCCTCTCCATCGGCGGCGCCACAAGTCCGCCATCGACGCGGCGCACGACCAACAGACCCCCACAAGCCGGCGACATCGTCCACCACGCAATTCCGTCCGCAGACACGCGACGCAGCGCTCGCGCGCAGTCGAAATACCCTACGCAGTCCCCGCTCTCCACGCAGCTCCTCCGCCGACCCACACCTCCGACTATTCCCGTTCACTATCCCGGCCGCCGCTCGACTTCGGCCCTCCCGCACTCCCTGACACGACATGCAGCGCCTCCCGCATGCCCAGCGCGCGCCGCGGGCGTTGTTCACCGCCGGCGCCGGCCTCTTCGCCTCCCCGCGTCGCCTTAGCCGCAGTACTGCCGCCCCGCGCTCCACACCCCGTTGCCGCCCTCTTAAACGTGACGCGCAGCACCACTTGCAACGCCAGCGCACGCCGCCGTCGTTCGCGATCGCCACTCCTCCACGACGAATCAGGCCATTATCAGCTGGAATCCGCGGGACCTGTTCCCCGCCGAAGACATAGGCCTTGTTCCCGACAACGGCGGCGCCATTCGAGGAGCCAAATTACACTGCCTGGCCCGCTGTGAATCGCTCGACGGTGTTGGAGTGGGACGCAGTGTTGCGCTCAGTGCGAGAGTACGAATTGTATTTTACCGTTAGTCGAGGAAAAGATTGACGCTCGCCAAGCGCCGGAATGGCGGGATGGGTTTCTCGTAGTCGACGGGATTCGCCCTTGATTTTCTCGAGTTCATGAGGATGGTCAGAGAGAAACAAGCCACTGCCAGAAAGCCCCAAATTTCTGACATCCAGAGTCGTGACTGAGAAGAAGAAATTATCGCCTGGATGTCGATAAATCAAATGTCCATGCGGCTTGATTGCCGACACCAACGTAGGTGATCGGAGTAAAGCGGCAATCAGGCAGTGCTTATATTACTTCCTTTCGACCTCCACAGTTGCTTTTCTGGCTTTTCTATCCCACTTTACTCGGGTCGTCATATTTATCTCATCGCTAACCTTTTACTTTTAGTTCGCGCTCGTACTCCGCCCAAGACATAAAACTTTTATTCTCAATTTCTGACTCCTTTCACAGTTTTTTTTCTCGGCCTGCGGCGCCTCATAATCATGTCGAGAGTGTCGGTTTCCAGTATTTTCAGTGTGTTTATGCCCTCTATTTTCTAATTATCTGCCTGTGGCGCGAGAGGTGAGCCCTTCAAATTCTGCTTCGTCCGAACCCTTTAACAGTTTTTCAGACTCCTTCCCCCGCGACATGCTCCATTAAAATCTCATTTTTTTTTTGCCCAGGGACGCGAGCGATCTTCCTTCCGACGCGAAGCAATCTCTGGGATCGGGCTGGGGTCAGAATGAGGTGCGCGACAATACTTACCTATTCCACCATTCTGACGCTCGCAGATTCACCTTCAAATTCCGACTACGGATTTCGATGTCCCGTGAGCTGCCCGACGTGCCGCCTGTTGAATTCCGGTGAGCGGATGGGGAAATCAGCACGACGTGATGAACGTTTGCAATCGGGCTGTCTGGTTAGAGAGGCTCGCGTTAGGGCAAACAGATGCCCTACGCTGAAATTACATTCAGCTTATATACAGGATACATAATATCTAGAAGGTACTACAATAGTCTGTGCAGTGGAGTCATCATAGAATGTGCTATGGTGCGCTTCACTTAGTCACCACCTGTTTGCGACAAGCAATATTCCTCCCTCAAAGAAAATCGGATTTCTTATCCCTCTTGTAAAAACACTCCTTTTAGCAAGGGGAAACTTTCTACAAGAGGGATTTTTATTTAACTCAAAATTCAAGGAGTAACTTTTTTTAGGTCGGCCAAATTGGGACTCCACGCCCAATCCAGTCGTCCATTGCTCGTCCGACCCCATGGACAGCTTAAAAATCGGCCCATATATCTTAGATGCCAGAGATCAAAATCTCCTGACATCCAAATATGGATCGTGAGTCCTCTACATCCAGTGGGAATCCCAGCCTAAATTCGAAGTTTGATGGTTGAAATAATTGCGAAACCTTGTGATGTTGAAGAATCAGACTATGTGCACCAAATATGGACCAAATTGTGGAGAAAGAAGCTCAGAGAGATATATAGAAAAAAAAGTTTTGCCTCCGGCGGATTTGGGACTAGTCCACTTTTGGTGGTGACTAAGGGAAGCACACCATAGAATAAACTAGGAATGTCCCGATGTAACAGGTCAGTTCCAACACCGCCTTCGCCGATGCCTCGAACCCCCGCAAGCGCAACAGTCCCGACATTCCATTCAACCCATCGGTCTCGCACCGCCCTCGACAAGTTCATTCAAGTTTTAAGTTATGCACGGCCCACCCACCTCGGACATGTCGTATTGACGCCCCGACGCGCCCACCATCACGCCATCAATGCACCGCCGCGCTCAACATTTAAGTTTTGGATTTCGCGTTCCCGCAAGCCAAGTTACGGGTATGTACCGTCCTCGCAACGCTTACACTTTGATTTCTAATCCCTATTCTTCAGATTCCCTGGTGCTGCTCGCCGCAGCCGCGCCATCGCCGTGTCATCAACGCGCCGTTTGCCCGATCTCTAAATTCGGCATTTCGCGCTCCCGCGAGTAACGTCACACGTATGTTCTTCCCAGCTCTTCTTAAAAAATTATTGTTAACCATTACCTTTCAGTTCATTTCCGCACCATAACGCCCAGTTGGCCTTCCCGCAAGCATGCTGTCTGTCCGCTCGTCATATTTATCTCATCGCTAACCTTCTACTTTTAGCTCGCGCTCGTACTCCGCCCAAGACATAAAACTTTTATTCTCAGTTTCTGACTCTTGATTTTAACGCAGTCCCAACTAGATTTTTTTCTTGGCCTGCGGCGCCTCATAATCATGTCGAGAGCGTCGGTTTATGCCCTTTGGTTTTCTCATTTTCTGCCTGCCGCGCGAGAGGTGAGTCCTTCAAATTCTGCTTCATTGAAACCCTTCTCACATAGGTCTTCAGACTCAATCTCCCGCGACTTGGGGCGTTGAAAATCCAAATTTTCGCTCAGGGACGCGAGGCAATCTGCATGATAACCTGCCGCACGACCCACTTTTTTCTCCGCTACGCGGCGCTTGATTGGATGCGGGAAGGGTTCCAGGTATGTGCTAGTACGTTGTTTCCTTTTTAACAGCCCCTCTCTTTTCTTCTATCAAGTCAACTTGATCGCGCGCAAGGCCAATGTCAAGATATCGTTCTTGCGCTGCGCTGCGCGGCAGTGTCTTGCTTTGAGGTCATATTTATTCTAATTGCAGAATCAGCCCAGAGGTGCAAGGCAAAGCGACGGAGTCGCAAGTGGTTGGAATTTGGTTCAATCTCCATCCAAATCCACTAGATTGGCACCGACTCTGTTGGATTACTATTGTAGCCTTAGAGTAGCGGGGAAACATCCTCTCGAACACCTAAAACCCTGATTTTTTCTCGTGATCAGGCGTGCTCTATTTACCTCTCGAGGTCCGTGCGCGCACTCAGAGGTATATAGTTGGGAGGTCGTGGCTCCAGGCAGGAGACTTGGCGGAGGGCGACCAGGGGAGGGCTTGCTATCAAGTGACCAAGGGAATATTCAATAAACAAGAAATCTCGAGTACGAGGGCCGGTGCATTGAGTGATCCAGGCTTCGGGAGTCTGCTCTTCAAATGCAGCAGTTTTTTTTTCAAGTCCGCGATTTGGTTAATGGAACATGTTCCATTAACCATTTGATGGCGCATCAAAACGGCCATGGCATCATTGCCGCACTCGGTGGCGATGCAGCTTCAATTTTGACATGACAACCGTTTTCAAATTTTGACCAACCACGACTCGACCTTTCTTCAACTCGACCGCGATGACGTCCCTCATCCTAGACTGGTAACCTGTCTGTCTACGGGAATATGTCTACCGCCACTTGTGTCCCGTAGACAGATCGGTCACCGGTCTACCCTCATCCTGCCTGACTCCTCCTGTGTCATTTTCTGGATTGATCGTCTCGGCGTCTCAAGGTGCGCAACCTTGCATTCTTACTCAGCGGCGTTCAGTACACCACGCCCGCCAGCCTTCAAGTCCGTACGCTCCCTTCTCTTCTCTGCCCCACGTCAGCTTTCGCTCTTTCTTAGCCCCAACGCCGTCTGTTCCACTCCACGCCCGTCTCCCTCCCGTTCCACCCCCGCTCGGTGCACATCTCCGAGTCGTTCGCTGCACCTTCATCTTCTAGTCTCATCCGTCGACGCTAATCCTCTCTTCCAGACACCATACTGCGCCGACATCCTTCTCCATCCGACGACGCCTGCGCTGATGCAGCCTTTCCCCACGCGCGGAGTGCTGTCATCTTAACACCCCGCTCCCCTCCCCTTCTCCGCCCGAGTCGAGGGTGCTGCAGCCCCGAGGGGAATGCACGCGGACGTGGTCTCCTGCACTGCGCAGCGTTCCGTGCCCGCCTCTGCACGAGCGCGTACTCGCGCAGAGATGCGGCGCGTGTCATCTCAGTACACCGACACCGGGCGCGAACGACGCCCGCGCGAGCACGAGGAATCGCGGGCGGCGAGTCGGGTACGAAGTCAGCGCCCCGCGCCCTCGCGCTCGGGCGGTGCAGGTGCGAGGAGGAGAGCGCTGCAGCGACTCCTTGCGCTCGCACGGGGGTGCAAGTCCGAGGAGCAGTGCGGCGCGGGCGGTGCGGGGAGCGCGCGCGGGGAGGCATCGTGTCCCCGTACTCACGGGGATGCGGTGAGGGAGGCGTGCGCGGTGTGGGGAGGCGGCAGATGCCGTGGAGATGCGCGCGCGGGGAGACATACTCACGGGGATTCGGTGAGCGAGGCGCGCGGATGGGGTGCAAGTACGAGGGGGAGCGCGGGCTGAGCGCGAACGAAGCAAGCGCAACTGGGCGCTGCACCGACCCCTCGCGCTCGCGCGGTGGACGCCGCGCACGCGGCGTTCGGGGTGCAAGTGCGAGCAGGAGCGCGGCGCCGAGCGCGCGCGGGGAGACACCGAGTCCCCGCACTCGCGGCGATGCGGCGGGGGATGTCGAGAGCGAGGCGCGCGCGCGGCGCTCGGGGGTACGGGTACGAGGCCAGCGCGGTAGGGACGTGTCGCGCGCTCGGGGATGCGCCAAGTCCCTGTGCTCGCGGGGATGCGGTGAGCGGGCGAACGCGGGACATTGGTGCGCAGGGCGGCGGCGGTGCGAGGACGAGGAGTGCGGCGCCGGCGTTGCAGTGAGCGGCTGCGCGTGTGGGGATACGCGCGGCGAACGCGGCGCGGGACGGATTGGGCGCGACCGAAGCCAGCGCTGCGCGGGGGCAGCACCGACTCCTCGCGCTCGCGCGGCGTACGGCGCGCACGCGACGCTCGGGGATATAGGTACGAAGGGGAGCGCAGCGCGGCGCGGGGAGGCGCCAAGTCCTCGTACTCGGCGGGCGCGAGGTGGGGGCACGCGGAGGCGCGGGTGTGGTGCGCGTGCGCGCGCATGTACTGTCCGTGGCGTGCTGCGAATCGTGCGAGGCGGTCCATGCTAGCATACTACTCGTTCCTTTCTTATACGGGATGAATTGTCGAATGTAATCGAGAAAGGATGATTTTATTCATTGATTCATTACTCATATCCACCCGTCACTCCAACTCTGCACTGGCCGTCTCCCCCTCAAGTTCCGAATTCGCCACTGCTCCCCTTTCTCGCAGAAGTTGGACAACTTGTGAACGATATCCTTCCTGTTTGAGAAGCTCATTACCGCTAAAGTCGCTTTTCAAGTCGAGATTTAGTGCGAGCTTCAACGCGTGATCCATGTGTTTTTGAACGCCAGCACCACGCTCGAGCAAAAGGCGTAGGGTCTCGAGGCGGTCGTCAATGGTGCCAAACGGGCTTGAGGCGGCGGCATCCAATACGCTGCCATAACCCCCTGCTGGCAAGTTTATATCGGCGCCGTTATCCAGCAGCAGGCGGGCGATATCACTCTTACTACCGAGACACGCTTGACCCAAAGGGCTGCCACGGGAACCGCCGGGTATGTTGACATTGGCGCCGCTGTCGATCAGCAGGCGCACGACCGCGGTTTGACCGTAGGAAGAGGCCCAACCCAACGGACTGCCCGCATATCCACCAGCAGCATCGATGTCGGCCCCGTTCTGGAGTAAAAGGTGCACAATTTCGGTATGGCCACGGACACATGCAGTACTGAGTGCGCCGCCATACATTCCACCGAGTATCTTGGCGTCCGCACCGCGCTGCAGCAGGAGACGCACAATGCCGATTCTGCCTGCCCAACAAGCAGACCCCAAAGGACTGCCATATCGTCCACCCAGTAGGTTGATTTCGGCGCCGTTGTCGAGCAAGAAATGCACAACCTCGGGTCTTTCAACCCAGGCATCACAGGCAGCACCCAATGCGCTGCCTTGGGAGTCCCAACCGGGAATAGGCTGGTTTATGTTGGCACCACTCTCAAGTAGGAGGCGCAAAATCTCGATGTGGCCCCCCGCAGAGGCGGCAGCCAACGGGCTGCCCCCTTCAAGTTCGCCGCCGGGCAGGTTGGCATTGGCGCCACTCTTCAATAGAAGGCGCACGACCTCGATGTGGCGATTTTGCGAAGCCGCGGCCAACGCGCATCCGTAAAAATCAGACGGTATGTTGGGGTCGGCCTGAGTCCGCAGGAGTAGCTCCACAATATCGGTGTGGCCACTGTGTGATGCGAGGGTCAACGCGGTTGCTCGCGGATACTTTGCCGGTACTAGGTTGATGTCGACACCAGTTGCGAGGAGAGCCTCCACGCCCTCGATGTATCCGTCCTGGCAACAGATGTGCAGAGGGGAAGCGATGGAGTCCCTCAAATGCATGAGGTGTTTGCGTGAAGAGCAGAAAGCTCTGTATGGGCCACTCCCCTCTGCCAAAACCCGCATGGCTTGAGTGAACAGAGCGGGCGGATCTTCGCAAAGCACCAGGTGGCCAATCCAATGCTCGGCCGCATATTCCGCCAGCGGATCACTTGCTGGTTCGGCTGGCATAGAATGGTCGCCAACACTAAGAAAATAGCTGATGCATGTGCGTGAGATGAAACTGTATGAGTGGTTCCTCTCGAGGTTGCAGCCGAATCGTGTGCTGAAGTGATCGGATAGGGCATAATCCTTCACCGATGAATGGGCTAGAACCACGTATGTGTCAAAATAAGCGGCGGACTTGACGACCAATCCTTCTAGCCAGCCAAAGATGGCGAGCTTGTTCCTCTCCCGGCGATCCGGGTCATAACTGTATTTGTCCGGGTTGGAAAAGTCGAATGATAGAGCGTCTGCAAGCTGATCCAACGTAATTTCTTCCATCGCAAACATGATCCACCGCAGCGCAGCCATCACATAGACCAGATGCTTCTTCGGGGAGACTGTGTCCAGGAAACGATCGTACACCTCGAACAGAGTGTCCGGTAAATTTTTGAGCGCCTCATCCAGCTCTTTCGTGGATATGCATCGCGAGATTTCGAGGAGGAGACAATCCGCGAGGCGGAACCTATTCGGGCAGACATATCAGAACAGGATCAAATGAGCACCGAAAAAAAAAACTTGCATTCCATTGCTTCTGCTCGCAATCTGATCTGTGATACGATCCACATGAAGTCGCCAACTCTTATATTTACTTTTGCTCTGAATTTCATCACGAACGAAGAACCTGATGTCCGCCTCCGTGACGCTGTACTCCAGAACGACCCGCATTACACCATCGAGGCTCTCCGTGAAGACATTGCGGGACTGGCTGGTGATGAAGACGTGGAGCGGGGTTTCGTTCCACTGGCGCAATGTCGAGATAAGATCCACAAGACAGTCGTAATCATCGCACTCGTCGAGCCCATCCAGAACAATGTACGTGCGGCCGAGCTCCCGGAGTAGTACTGGGAGGATCTTCTGCAAATCCTTGTAACTTGGCAACGTCTGGCGGCCAGCATAGTGCTCATCCAGAGACCTATCAGGATGCGGGCATTGATCGGATAATTGGAGAATAATTCGCCGAAGTGCAATTTCCACGTCTTGGGTTTCCTTGTTGCTGAAATCGAAATAGAAGTACACGAGGGCAGGTGCAGGGCGAGGGCTTTCCAATTTCTTTACCAGCCTTTTATCTTCATCAAGTTTGCTAATGACTGCCGAGCTAGTGAGGCGATCTCATCAGCGGCATAATCCAGAGAGCTCGAGAATTTTACCAGAGTACACTCTTCCCTGCACCCGCTAATTGAAAATTAGAAACGGGAAACAAATCTCGAGAAAGGTTCTCACAATGACCCTCGACCCACAATACTCCTCCATTATCTTGCCATTCGATGAATTCCTTGCCCTCCAAGAACCAGCGTCCAGTCCCGTCCTTGCGACGTTTCTCTGTGTTGTTGTGTTTTCGGGTCATCTCTGGGGGGGACAGGAGCCATTTTTCTAGCTTTTCCTTGTTGCTGGCCTTGCATTAGGGGGAACAGTGGTTAAAATGAGTGACAGATGCGACTCACACCACCCCATACACCTGATTGAGAGTTTCCGTGTTTGAATTCAGATTTATCGCAAGATCAACCAGACGGTTGCTCTGAGCGACGGTGAGTCCCAACCCATATCGTATCGACAGGTGCTCACCCGGAACCTCGCTCCGACTTTAGCGAGCTCTTCGTTGATTTCATCGATTTCGCCGGCTAGCGGTTTGCGCGATGCGAAACGCAAAATCTTGCCCTGTTTGTCGTACTTGTTGACAAGCTCAGAGGCCTGGAAAATCAGGCTTCATCCGTAGCCAAATGAGGGCAAGTAGCAGGAGGAAAGGGAAAACACTCAACGCGGCATATTTCTCCAGGTCTGCCTTGAGGCGTACCATCAGATCGGAACACTTCGTTCCCTCCATCCGCAAGACAGTAGCACAAATATCACCGCTGAGAGCAGTAATGGTGGCGGCAAGGACGTCCCTTTTCTCGCGGGTACTCTTCATATCCTAGCGAAAAATAAATAGAAATAAGTAACCACACGGAAGGAATATGGAATGAGATGTACTTGGTAAACTTCCAGGATCTGAGACAAAAGGGCGCCAACTGGGGCAATAACCGGGGCAACTTGAAGGATCTCTGCGACCTTTTCTGCGACATCCACTGCGACACTGAGGTTATCGACGACGGACTCTGTGGTGCTCTTAGCTTTCTTGGACGCGGTGCGATTGCCGGGAGATCCTTTGTGATGGATCCAATTGCTGGTGAGCTCCTTCCAATCCTTGAGGTCCTTCATCCTGGGTGATGCTAGTGTGAAGCTGCGTGTCGACGTGGGTGGCGTAAACGACGGTTTCGGAAGCAAGGCGGTGACAACGTGCCAGTGCTAAATTAAGAGTGCACAAATTGGCACGGGCTGTGCGTCCCGCGTCCTGGACAGCTTTCATCAGGGAAACGCTGTCAAACCAGCTTCTGCGTTGCCGAGTTGCGTGATAAGATAAAACTGTCGCCGGGTGGGTAAGTGCCGTTTAGGGCAATCTTCGTGTCGCTGTCTGTTCTCTGGAAATCCCTTGTGCAGCACCGGAAAACCCGTGGGTCACGAATTAAATGTTACTTGCTTTTTAAACAGGAACCTCATTCGGACCGTGCCGTGTAATCTCCGTGCCTGCTTACCTACCCATGTACATACCCCCAGCGTTGAACCTGCAGCTGTGTTTTATCGGTATCTAATGGGCGACAAAATCAGAAGGAAGTGAGGATCGCCAAGATACCCGGAAGATTAGTGTATGCGGCACGCCGTGCCGCTGATCTTCTTAAGATTTTTTTTTGCGAAACAACAAAATATCCGTTCCACCTCAACTTTTTCTTTGTTTTTAGCCCAATATATGTTTCCCTCCCACTAGGATCATGCCATTCACTTCTCCCTCCCCTGAGCTCCAAAAAAATCATCCACGACCCCTGGAAAATGCGCACGGTGATGAAACCTGTTCCAAACCCGTCAGAAAAATGACCATTTTGCCGTCCTGTGCCTTGCGAGAACACGCTTTGACCGGTTGCCCACCGTCGGCCGAAATCGACCACGCCGATCAGATCTGAGATGGCTTCACAGCCACCTCCCGCCCTGCCGGTCAATGCCGACGCGACGCGTCTATTTGTCGCTGCGTGGCGCCGCTCTCAACGCTGCCACGTCTCTTCCACTCCCACCACCACCGTCGACCGCTGCGCTGTCCACCTAGGCCTCGACCAACCCCAACCCTAAGCTTCCACCAAGCATCAACAACGGCTCCTCTCCGCTCAGTCTACGACCGAGCGAGCTCAGTCTTCCCGAGGTGTTCTCGACCCATCGCACCCTCGCCGCTCCTGCACGTCTTCAAGTTGAAGATCATCATCAGCGCCGCCTCCCTCCCCTTCTGTCCCTCCGCCTCTGAGCTTTCACGTCCTTCCGAATATTCCGGTGCGCGCGCTTTTCTATCTAACTCTATCACAACGCTGATTCCATATATCCTGTATCTGCTACTGTAGAACTTCGTCCACGGGACACTCTAATTACATCCTGCATGCACGCGACCCCCTCGGTTCTCTCGTTCTGAATGTTCGTCGCTTTCTGTTGCAGTGACGCTCCACTTTATCCAAACGACGATATGCCTTCTTTCACAGGTCCAACGTCTACTTCTTCACTTCGGCCGCAGATCGCGCATAGGCCCACGAGCGCCCACTCCGCGTCCGCCGCCATCGATTGGGCATAGCGGCTAAGCAGCGACGCCTACGGCGCTCAAGAATCTCTTTGAGAGTCAGGTACGTTTTTTCGTCCCTTTCCTTTCTTTTCCGCACTCCTTTTCCTCCCTCTCTCCCCATCCTCAATTTCTCTTTTTTCTTTCTTTTCCTTCATTTTACTGACAATATCTCCAATTATCCAGTCTCCGCGCCACCTGCCCGCGTTCTCAGACACCGCGCGTCGCTTCAATTCGCGCCTACCCCGCCCACTTTGCCTGCTGCGACTCCCATTGCCCTCAGATGCCCTTCGGCTCCCGATCGACATCCACCACGACTTTCCTCGCCACTTCCCGTCCTCGCCTCTCCATCGGCGGCGCCACAAGTCCGCCATCGAGGCGGCGTACGACCAACAGACCCCCACCAGCCGGCGACATCGTCCACCACGCAATTCCGTCCGCAGACACGCGACACAGCGCTCGCGCGCAGTCGAAATACCCCACGCAATTCCACTCGCACCCGCGGCACGCGGCACCGTCCTTCCCCGCTCGCCACGCCGCTCCTCCGCCGACCCACACCTCCCGACTATCCCCGTTCATTATCCCGCCCGCCGCCCGATATCGGCCGCCACGCACTCCCCGGCGCGACATGCAGCACCTCCCGCATGCCCAGGGCGCGCCGCGGTCGTTGTTCATCGCCGGCGCCGGCCTCTTCGCCTCCTCGCGTCGCCTTGGCCGCAGTACTGCCGCCCCACGCTCCACACCCCGTTGCCGCCTTCTTCAACGCGACGCGCAGCACCACTCGCAACGCCAGCGCACGCCGCCGTCGTTCGCGATCGCCGCCGCCGCGTTCGTCGCCGCCACGCGTACCACCACCATCCCCTGCGGAATACCTGCAGCATTGCAGGACACGCGCGCTCGAGCCGCCTCAACGGCGTCCCCAGCACCTGCGGCATCGTGCACGCCGCCTTCGTCACCTCCCCGAGCACCGCGACCATCTCCAGCCCCGCGCAACCCTCCGCTCGATATCTAACCCTGTCTCGCCCCACGTATACGACGTACGGTGCCGGGCATATGTGCAGCGGGCAGTCCCGATGGCCGCCGCCCGCCGTCGCCCTTCCCCTGGCCTGCGCCGCCTCCGCCCCGACCACGCCGTGGATCCACCGTGATGCTGGCTGTCTGCGCCTGCCGCGTTCTTGGGCCCAGCTGCCACCGACTCCCGCTTCGCCAGCACGCACCCCGCCGGCTCCCCATCGCCGGCTTCTGCTGCGACGATCCTCAGCGAGACGACGCGGCCGCGCGCGAGCGGCACACCGGCGACACAGCGACATCGCGCAGCGAGCGAGCAGCAGCATCGGCTGCTGCTCCGGAATTCGACATACGCACGCGCCACGTATTCCCATCATCCCGCGAGCAGGCAGCGCGCAGAAAAGAGACACCGCCGTTCCCCCTTCCCCACGCCACCTTCTTCGTCTTCCGTGTCGCGACCATCTTCAGCCCTTCCACAGACTTTGCACGGGGGCAGCGTGTCGACGACGCGGAGGATGCAGAATGAGGGTGATTCGCGGCCCCGCTTTGCGTAGACGGCCCGTAACCTAGTGGTGGTCGGCACCTGCCGGAAATCAGTGATGTGATTTGTGGTACTACCATATTTGGAAACTCAAGCCCCTATTATGCTTGGTTGGGGTCTTTTGAGGGTATCGCAGGCAGCTGTGGTGCCGGAATCACTTCCAAATATGTCTTAGAGTTAAATAGAATGCATTCCTTGTCTTCAAATTCCTTGAGAATTCAATGAGATCGACATTTCCAGAAATAGTATGTAGTGCACCCGTCGTCCGACGTTGACTGAGACACGCGAGGTGCGGGAGTCTTTCTGGGCCGTCCTTGGGCTAGGTCAAGAGTTGGCTTCAGGGTCGGTCAGCAGTTGAAAGGCGGACTTAGTTAGGTGTTTTCGCTGTGGGCTAAGTCAGGTGTTTTGGTGCGGGCTAGGTCAGGACTTTTTTAGAGCCGCAATCCTGTTTTGTTAATTTTGTACCACGACCACTGACGATCCCCTCCCTTGCTCAATGCCCTCCTAATCTCTGGTGCCAACTTGGACGAAATGGCTTCCTGGGCACGCTCTCCCGAGCTTGCTAGACCTCGGCAGGTGTAGCCTTGTTCTGGGCACGGTGTTTCGGTGGTGGCTTGGAACCCAGTGAAAAGGCCAGGTATGGAAACTGAACGAGATCGAAGCAGATTGAGAATGTGCTAAACACCTCAATCCTGTTCGAGAATCCGGACTATTTTCATTCTAGTTAGATTGCAAATGAGCCGTAACGACACTGATTGAACTAGAACGAATAATGCTTGATTTACAATGAACTACAATGAGGTAGGTAATTCCCACTTCCCCCCTCCCCTAACCGCTCGCCCTCCCCGCGTTGCTAGCTTGAAAGCCCGGGCTTGGATCGGGTCGCGGCGGGCTTGGGCTTGGGCCCGGGTTTGACTACATTTTTTTCCAAATGATCTACGGTGAGTTTTCAAACTCCTTCAGCATTATACAACAGGTTTCTCACTCGACAGGACCCATCACAGACTGGAATTCCCAAAATTGCAGTCCTGGCGGGCCATTTGAAGCGCAAGTTTGAATGCGGCACACCCATCAAATGTCGAGATGTCATGTTTGATCGTTGAACATAGACAAGTAAGTCTATTTCAAGTAGAAATCAAATTTAACTTGAGATTTAAGCAAGGATGGTTCAGCAAAAGTGGAATTCCTTTGGAGAATTTGAGCTCGGGCTAACTCAAAGAGCCTCGGGTCGCAGGTCTGCTCAGAAACTGAGCCCAACCCTGAGCCCGACTTGCCTGGGCTTGGGCTTGGGCTTGAAGCCCACCCGGATATCGCTAGTGGCGATAAACCCACGGATCAAGGTGGCATGGCACATCGCTGCGCACCGTCCACGACCTCATGTGTCACGGTAACCAAATACATTATATTCTTCCAATCACTGGAAAACAATGAAAAGGTTGCTTCAGTGTCAAGGACGGTGTACAACCCACCCTACGGCCGCGCGGACGGTGGCGAGCAGCAGGCGGCGCTACGCACCGGCCAAGATCTCACGCGTCCCGGTGAGCACAATCTGATTCGCGACTAATCCGATTTATGTCTTGGGTCCCCGGTTTGAACTGTTTGATCCTCTGGTTTAATCCTCCGCTTGCGAACCGTTTAATCCGCTGGATTAAGCTCGGGTGGTTTAATCGGCTAGTTTGATCCAAGCATTCAATGGGTGACTTCCCGTAAGCTGTAAATATTCCTCAGGAATATCTACGCAATTTCCGCCGTGATGCCGAAGAACCTGTCAGGACCCCATCAATAGCATCATCCCAAAGCGGACACATTTTATTACGCATCACTCGAATAAATCATAGTTCTGGAGGGGGGGTAGCTACCCCCCCTTCAGATTTATTCTCGTTGAATCAACGTCGAATAAGCCTTTTGGGACAATTTTGATTGATCGTCGCTGTTCTCACGGTCTCTACGTGCCTTCCTAACACGTCCCACAAGGGCTATACCTACGCTGCCCAGCCAATATTCATCCGAAATAGGAGGAAGCCAATCCCTGAGCATCTCAGCTGTCTTCAACCCAAGAGAAGGTCCTAGAAGCATCTTTTTTCGCGACCGAAATTTTTGAAATTCTGAGATTATGATGGTTCGCGGCTCTTGAATCCCCATGGCAAAAGGCTTGTGCGGACGCAGGAGTTGATGGAGACGCAAAGAGAGCCTCACTTTATCAAATTTGCTGTACTAATTTTTATTCTTGCATGCGGGAGACATGAGTGGCCCGAATATCCTCTAATATCCTGCGCATTGATCTCATCACTGGCACCTTCAAACAAGCTCGGAAATTGCGCCAGCATATATTTACCTTACGGGAAGTCACCCACTGAGAAGAATAAATTATCGCCCGGCGGATGGTTGAATATCGATAAACCAAATGTTTGTCAGTGCCGTCCATGCGGCCTGATTGCCGACAGCAACTTGGGTGATCGAAGTAAAGCGGCAATCAAGCCATGCTTATCCTTCCTTTCGACCTCCACAGTTGCTTTCCCATTTTACTCGTCCCGCCACGCCTCCGCCCCACGACCCCGGCGTCTCAAGGTGCGCAACCTTACGTGCTTACTCCAATCTTTATGTACTTACATTCTCACTCCGCGGCGCTCTCCCCGCGCCAGCCCCAATTCGTCTGTTTCTCTCGACTCCACGCCCGAATCCATAACTCAGAGTCGTCAGTGTACCGCTGTGCTTCCGCCTCCCTCCCACACATCCTCTAGTCCCATCCGTCTCCCTTGCCTCCATCGCACGAGCGCACGAACGACGCTAATCCTCTCTTCCAGACACCATGCTGCGCCGACTTCGTTCTCCATCCGCCAAAACGCGACGACGCCTGCGCTGATGCAGCCTGTTTCCACGCGCGGGGTGCTGTCCTCTTAACACCCCGCTCTCCTCTCCGTCTCCGCCCGAGTCGAGGGTGCCGCAGCCCAAAGGGGAATGCGCGCGGACGTGGCCTCCTGCACTGCGCAGCGTTCTGTGCCCGCCTCTGCACGAGCGCGTACTTGCGCAGAGCTGTGGCGTGTGTCACCCCAGTACACCGAGGCTGGGCGCGAACGACGCCCGCGTGAGCACGAGGATTTGTGGGCGGCGAGCAGGGTACGAAGCCAGCGCCCCGCGCCCTCGCGCTCGGGGGGTGCAGGTGCGAGGGGCCGTAGCAGCGACTCCTTGTGCTCGCGCGGGGAGGCATCGTGTCCCCGTACTCAGGCACGGGGAGGCGGTGAGCGATGCGCGCGCGGGGAGACATACTCACGGGGATTCGGTGAGTGAGGCCCGCGGATGGGGTGCAAGTACGAGGAGGAGCGCGGGGCAGGGGATGCGGGACGGGCTGAGCGCGAACGAAGCCAGCGCAACGCGGGGCGCAGCAGTGATTACTCCCAGGGCCTCTTACGCCACTTCCGATCCCGCGATCTCCGAAGGCAAGGTCGGTCTTGAACCGGTAGATTTTCAATTCCCTTAGTGAAAGAACGTGTGCTAACGATGTCCCTTTCTCTAGGTACTTTGGGGCTTTACCTGTCTGAGGTGCCACCGCCACAACACGGCTCTTACTGCCGATCCCACCGCTCTCTTTCTCCGTGTCGTCGAAGCAGCTGCATCAACTGTTTCTGATCCCCGTGTCTCTGTCCTCGCCTCCCTGCGCAGCGCGACAAGATTCTGCGGATTCCGCCGTTACCGCTCGCCGCGCCCCGCAGCCCTCGTTAGTACCACCTTCCGCGCCCCGCAGCACGCTCCGTACACGTAGCACATGGGAATATGGAATGCTCTTTTGATACACTGCATAACCTAGATGTCTGGCCTATCTGAACGAAACCAGTCCGCCTGTTCGTTGCCCGCGTGGAATCACACGAGGAACTGCAGATCCTTTGTGGTGGGTCCCGGGACCAGTCTTCCCTTCCGCAACCTCGCTGATTATAGTCGGGTAGTCAAGACCTCAGTCAAGCCAACCAGTGGAGCATGGTCATGTACATTTGCGAAGTTCCTTCAGATGTAGCTTTCGGGGGATACGGTGGTTCGACTCCATCCGAGGACATGCGAGATACGGATGACCGCGTTTTCTGTTTCCCACCTTTCTTGCTTTTCCGACCTGAATCTTCGACATCCACGCTACGGCTCGGCCGTACCCCAAACTTCCCCGCGGCACATTGCGCAATTCTGGCATGGACAATATGACGTGAATTTCCTCGGCGCTGCAGTCTTAGATCGCGGAATTTCGATTGAGCCTGCCAACGTCAGGGGTCGATGCATATTTCGAATGATATTAGGCACATTCAATATTACAGTGCTTACAATGAGTATCCGGAGAAGTCGGGGCTGTCGGTACTTTCGCGCTTCTTTCCCAGAATGTTGACAGGGCCATTGGTAGAGTTCCAATTGAATCATCTTCGATCTTGGCGCAAGGCCCATCGTTTGCATTTCAATTGAGCATGCATGCCAACGTCAGGGGTCGATGCAGATTTCGACTGCTGTTAGGCACAGAACTCTTCTTCGTAAACAGTGGTAGTATCCGGAAAGGTCGGGACTGTCGATACTTTCGCAGACTACCATGCTTCCTAGGATGTTGACAGGGACATCGGTGCTCAGCATGTCGAAGCTGATCCTTCTTAGTTGACTCCAAGACATTTAAAAAGGCTCTTCAAATTTCGTTCATCCTAAGGCACTCCCCCCCCAACCCAGACAGCCATCCACTAATGCAGATCATCTCTTCTCTCGTTGCCCTCATGACACTTGCTGCGGCTCGCATGGTCGCCGCGACAGCCAAGCCTGTCGCATTGACTCCTGCGAACGTCGCCGTCGCTGGCTTGATCAATATCAACGACTTCCAAGGGTTCGGCCTCAATCTCGTCGACAACGCTGCTGTTGCGCCTGGTGAGGGCACAGCAGTCTTCGTGTTTCCCGGCAATTTTGCTAGTTTCGTCAATCAGGAAGTGAGCACCGATTTAATCTTGGCTTGCTGACTGCTTGTTCATATAACGTAGTGGGCTTTTATCCCTCAAGGATCTAACTTTCACATTGCTAATGGGTTGAACTCGTCGCTGTTCTTGTCGTACCCGGCTGCCGCGTTCAATGGAAATCCCTACGGCGCTGAGCTAGTCGTTTTCTCAAAGTTCCCCGCCACCTTCTCCCTTCAACCCGTCGGTTCTTCAGGAAATACTGTCCGGTAAGTCATCTCACAGAGTTCGGTTCAATAATTGATTTATATTTCGGTTAGGATCGTTGAAGTCAGCAGTCAATTGGCACTGACGTCCTGGAAGGCAGTTCCGGGCATGTCGGGTGCTCCGGTTCGTAATTGTAATTTGAATGGAGTAGAAGCACGATATAATACCTCTAAACAGGCTATTCTCGCCCAGATCGACGCTTCCCTACAACCGCAGCAGACCTGGACGCTTGTTGCAGCTCGTGAGTTACATCGCCTCTTGGAATGTCGTTGTTGAAGCTGACCGGCTTGAACCCCGTAGCTGTTGTGTAATTAGGCGTGTGCATATCACATTGCGCAAAGGATTAGCATTACACTTCTGACAGCTAGTTGAAACAAGCGACAGCATTCTACCTACTGTTCACTATAAGGCTCCAACCGTTTTCCTTTTTAAACGTTTTAAACGGTAAAAACCGTTTATATTTTCGTCTAGTTTGGGCCTGGGCCTAGACGAAAATAAATTATAAATGATTAGACGATTATCTTTTTCTGCGCGGCAGACTAACTCGGAGACCCGACCTGTGAACCCGCGGATCCAAGGCCGATTTTCGGCCGACTAAATCCTCCGAGCTGTGGCACAAATATGGGACGGCGATCTTCAACTTTGACGTGTTCTTCGGCCCCGTACCGAACGCTGAGCTTCGATCAGAAGGTGGAATTTTTCAATTATACGCCTTTCTATCATTTATGCTCTCATTCCCGGATTATTGTGGACGGCGATCTTCGACTTTGGCATGCGCATTGACGCCACACTCAATACTGTGTCTTTATCCGAAGACGAAAATTTTCAATCATACTCCTTTCTATCATTTTGCTCTCATTCCCTGGATTACCCTTTGCATTTGGGCCGGCAGCATTCACTCAGGCTCGACGGACTTGCGTACATCCCTGGCTCTTTTTTCCCAATTTTCTTTGTTTTGTTGCTGGGACGTGGTTAGAATAAATTGAGACCAATGTGATGGTACGTGTTTCTGAGACTCGCTGCCCATTTCCTCGACCATGTCCACAACGGCGCGCGTAAACACGCGCCGAAACAATCAACCACCATCATGCGTACTTGACGACAACAACTCAGAGGCCCCCGACGCGCTCCAGCAGCAAGCCGCGGCAGGTACGTCAGATTCGGTGCGTGTCCTGACGCGTCGTAATGGAATTCTACTGTCCTACGACCAGGCGATCGACCGATGGGTTCTAAGCGCCCGGAGCTGCACCTGCTCCTCCTCTCGCCCGAGGAGTGGAAAAGGCTCGAGAAATTGGGGGACATACTCAAGGTGCGTACTGTAACTTTTTATTCCTGTTTTCCCTTGCGAACTTGACGAAATTGCACATAGGAGTTCACGAGCGTTACTCTTCAAATGTCCAAGTTGCCGACTCTACCCTGGGTTCTCCCGATGTACGAGCCGATGCTCACCCTTGCCTCCCCCTCCGAATCGCGGCGGCGGCTGGCTTGGACAAGTGCGATGTAGCGCATCGGCACCTGGTAAGGATGAGATTGGCGGCGGATGGCGGCAGAGAAAAGCGACACAAAAGGTGGTGTTATGACAGGCTGCAAAACGAATGGAGTCAGAAGGGAAGGTGAAGGAGGGTAGATGGGAGAAGGCAACACACGAAGAGGGCCGGAGACTATGCAAGCATCATAATTAACATTCCCCAATGTGTTTTTCTCATCAAGTGCTTGCGTTTCCAGGATCTGGGAGCAGAATACGGGGGCACAGCCTACTTCATCACCCATTCTGCATCAAAACTGAGGTAGATAGAATGATTTCTTGACTTGTCATATTAAAACGAAAATCTCAATTCTGACTCTAGTCCGAAGTCCTCATATAGGTACGTGATTGCTAAGGGTTATCCTATCAATTATCTCCCTTTTGGTGTAGCAGTCATGAACACGTCTCTGGCCTGCTTACAGAAGAGCTGTTGTGAAGGGGACAAGTTCACCAAGACATCTTCACATCTATATAAGAAAGGAACACGTTGTCTCGAGACAAACCGGCTATCAGCTCCAACGGTAATCTCCGAATAATGTCATTCTCCACCGATTCTCCACTCGACTGTTGCACTGATATTTATAACCTGCAAGAATGTTGAATACTTTGCCGAGGAAAATAAGCTCGAATTCGGGGGTTATGAATTTTTTCCAGTGTAAAAAATAAAGGAAAAGAGCCCCGAAAGTACTCAGCCATAGAGCTTTTTTGCTGAAAAGCAATCCTATGGAGAGCTTGAAGGCACGCAGTGCTCTGATAGTATCAAGCGGAGTTATTCGGCTGTCGAGGCTCCCAATGAGGTCATTTGGCCTGCTCCACCGTGTTGCTGGATTCTCCACCGCGGTGTTCGATTGCTTTTTATAATTGTTGGGATGTTAGATACAAGCTGGAAGAAGGCACAGAAGACACCTATATAAACATGGATGCCTCGGGATCATGCCACCACCGCGATGCGATGTTGACTTTCTACTTTTAAAATGTTGAGATGCTGACTTTCGGCTTGAACTACTTTACGCTTGAGCTCATCTTGCCTGAATAGTAGATATCTTGCACAACTGCCATTCGAGCCATCAAATGGCTGTCTTATGTTGCGCAACCGAATGCCTAATGGCCGGCTGCCGGCTGATAGACACAATTTGAGCCATGTGTTTTGATGCGGAAATCTGGTAGAAAGGGAGCTCATGATTATACCTCAACCATTAACATCTGAGGCTCTGGTTCCCGTGAAACAAATCACTGTGGCTGTCTAAAGGACCACCGAAAGGGTCGAAATATGAGAGCTAAGGATGGGCACCTGCCGATGAGGCCGCGAGGAACCAACTGAAGGTTGGTGACAAGCGGCATGATTGAAATCTCAAAATCTGTTGAATTCTCTGTTCCCATAGCGTAGCACGGGTAAACTGCTAGTAGTCTTTTCATATGAATGTCTGAAGAAAATGCTTTAACATTATTTCCAATTTTTCACTTTGATTTTCAGTGGAAAATGTTAGGAAACTATTTTGATGTTTTCACCTGTATTTACCACTGGTTGAGCATTTCAAGTTTTTCAGATCAATTATCAGTGAAAAACTTCCTTTATTTTTTACACATTTTTCACTGAGAAAGCATCTCAAAATTTCAAATCGTTTTCAGGACATTTTTTGACTGAGAATCAAGGTGAAAAACTGGAACCAAAATTCGTGAATTTTCTTCCAAGAGTACTACCAGTTTCTGCAGTATTTTTTCAGTTTTTTCACTGAAAAAGCAACTGAAAAATTTAAAATTCTTTTCACTACTTTTGTGAGTGAGAATCATGATGAAAAACTTGAAATAAAATTCATGTCTTTTCTTGCAAGGCTGACACCAGTAATCCAAACATATTTACGGGCGAAAATGGTGGTGAGAAATTTAAAACTCTTTTCACCACAATTGTCACCGGTGAAAAACAAAGAAAAAGCCTGAAAAATCTCGAGTAAAAAACAGTGAATAATTTGAAATGGATAATCAATGTGTTCACACATTTTTCACGATCTTTCATTCAGGTTTTTTCACTGAAAAACATAATGAAAAAGATGGGGCACTTATTACCCCGATTTCCAGTATAAATACAGGTGAAAACATCAAAATAGTTTCCAAACATTTTCCACTGAAAATCAAGGTCACAAATTGGATATCAATCACGCACCTATATAAGGACGTGGGACTGTAATAAGGTTACTAACGCCTTCTGCACTGAGAATCTCCTCTGGCATGCCCAGATGGGTTCCAATCGGGCGGGAAGTCTCAGAGGGCTCTATGATGCATGCTTCCACCGATTTGAACGCCGTGGACCATCCATTCTCGCTCAGCTCACCCAACAGCAAATTTTGCGGGAAGAGTGCAAACAATTTGCGCTCTTGCGGTTGGGAGTGTGTTACAAGCTCAGGACTGTGTCACAGTTGTCAAGGGCTCGATGATGCATGGTTCCACCGATTTGAACACCATGGACCATCCATTCTCACTCAGATCACCCATTGGTACATTTCACAGGGAGATTGCAAATAATTTGTGCTATCGTGGTTGAGAGTGTTGTACAAGCTCAGGACTGTGCAACGGTGGTAAGAGGGCTTCCAGATACAACTAAGGCTGAGATCTCGATCCCTGCGGGGAGCCAGAGCAGCGGTCGGACCGGAGATGTATTGTACGGAGGATTGCAACAATGTTGCACAACAGCAAGGAGGTATAAATGCCCCATTGCGCAGGAAAGGATGACCGAACACGGGTGAGACTTGGGCGAGACTACTTGTTAGGTGTGTGATGGGGACCAAACAATTCCACTCCCATCTCGGCCCAGGACCACATTGACTGTGCTACTACCAGTGGGCGGCGTAACAGAAGCGCACGGTGCAAAGAATCAAAGCCGACGCCCATGAGGATGCACAAACGGCATTGTCAGTGGTGTGCTACAGATGGAGGTTATCAGATGGACTCGCCTCCCGGGGAGGATTGCGAACGATGATGGTCCCATGAAGGCTCCACGCTTACAAGCGTTGCCGTATGGGGGCCTCCGCGAGTCCTCGTGTCTTCGGGTTAACCAAGAGAAGCTGCCCCGAATCTGGAGCAATCCAGGCCAGAACGTCGACAACACGAAAATCCATAGACCCCGTGAAATGTGGTGATGGGTGATCTGAGCGAGAATTTATGGTCCACAGCATTGAAATGGGCGGGAGCATGCATCATACAGCCCTCTAACCACCATCACACGGTCCTGAACTTGTACAACACTCTCAACTGCAATAACACAAATTATATGCAATCTTCCCGCAAAATTTACTGATTGGTGATCTAAGCGAGAATGGATGCTCCGTGCCATTGAAATCAATGGAAGCATGCATGATAGCGCCCTCTGACCACTGTCACACAGTCCCGAACCTGTACACTGCTCTCAACCTCAATAGCGCAAATTGTTCGCAATCTCCCTGCGAAATTTGCTGATAGGTGATCTGAGCAAGACGAGATGGACTGCTGCATTGAAATTGGGGAGCATGGTCCTCCGGTGAATGATGGTCCCTGCTGGTCACCAAAGAATTTGAGCGCAGAAGAGCAAGACGGCAGATAACTGCTTTGGCTGACTGTGCCCTATCTTGTCTGGAGTGAGCCCTGGGGTCTCATTGTAGAGAGAGGGTCTTGATCCTCTGCAGGAGTCTCTGTGAATTAATAGAAGCAGTTTGCGGCCAGTCACATGAGCGCCGTGATGCCTGGATTGAGTAATATATATCAACACTCTTCCCTTCCTCCCTCTCACCATGTGCTACCTTGCCTCGTATTACACATATGGCCTGCCCACCTTCCTGGTCATGGCCATCACTCTGTCCCTTTCCTACACCGGTACTTGCGGACATATAAACTGTCCAGCATTTGGTTAGAGCCGATAACAGAACTGAAGGCATAAACAGAAATTATTGTTTTCGGTTGTTTTTGATCCCCGTGAAAGACTCCTCCTTACCTCACTCACTTCTGGATGGAATTGGGCTGGTGATTAGCTAGATCTGACCTACGGATTTATGCACAACTTAATGATACAGTCAGAATTATGATTTTCGTTTCATTTTTGGGACCTGGCAACCACGGCCTCCTGTGCCACAATCTCGCCTAGCATGCCCAGATGGGGTCCAGGCGAGCTAGATTTTTTGGAGGGGGGACTAATATGGCTTATGATGCATTTCATAGCGCGTAATCTGCGCATTCATTTTTTTTTCGGCTCCCTATTTCCCTCCAACACTTCTCAAATTGGCAACACAGGAATTCAGTTCATCTACCTCGGTTCTGATCCTTGCCTTCGCATCAGTTATCAACCCTGTCGAGTATTCTGAATCACTAAGGTTGATGGTCGGGTCTCTGAGCTTGGCGCTAGAGAATTTATACAGCCATGAGCGTTGCACTAACACAGCCAATAGTTCCATAGAACTTCTTGAGGGTGTCATCAAAAGATGGTGAAGACATGATAGAAATCTGTTGGTTGCCTGTGGAAGCTCCTTCGGGAACACTGAAGACATTAGTATAAACATGCACTTGTTGGAGGACTCTTCTCCACAATTTGCACAGCGTCAGACTCCGACCCCCACACAATACCGAGGACTTACTCTTCGGATTCACCTTGGGTTCACCTTGGGTTTCACCTTTTGCTTCTCTTTGGTGACTGCCTTCTTCTTTGGTGGGTTTGGGAACTTTTCCTCGCCTTTTCCTCACCACTGGTCGCTTTTGCCTTCAGTTTCGGACCGCGCTTCTTTCTGACGGGTTTAGCAGGTGAATCAGAATCATCTGCGTCCGAAGTCACACCCAACTTGCCTTCGTCGATGACCGTGTCTCACGGGCATCTGAGATGTTGCCAAGGGACTCCCCTTCAGATTTGAATGCCGCAGACCATTCATACTCGCTTGGATGGCCCATCAGCAAATTTCGCAGCAAGGGTGTGAGTAATTTGCGCTATTGTGGTATAGGGCTCTGTACAAGGTCAGGACTGTTTGACGGGGATCAGAGGGCTCTATGATGCATGCTTCCAATGATTTGAACACCGCGGACCATCCACTCTCACTCAGCTCACCCATCAGTACATTTCACAGGGAGATTGCAAATAATTTGCGCTGTTGCAGTTGAGGTTGTCGTACAAGTTCTGGACTGTGCAATGGTGGTCAGAGGCATTTATGATCCATGCTTCCACCGATTTGAATGCCGCGGATTATCTATTCTCACGTAGATCACCCAACATCAAATTTTGGATGGAGATAGCAAATAATTTGCGCTATTGCAGTCGAGAGCATTGTACAAGTTCTGAACTGGGTGATGGTGATCAGAGGGCTCTATGATGCATGATTCCACCGATTTGAACACCGCGGATTATCTATTCTTGCTTAGCTTGCCCATTGGTAAATTTCGCAGGGAGATGGCGAATAATTTGTGCTATTTTGGTTGAGAGTGTTGTGCAAGCTCAGGACTGTGTGATGGTGATCAGGGGCAATCCAGATGCATGCTTCCGACGATTTCAACGCCGCGGATTATCTATTCTCGTGTAGATCACCCAACATCAAATTTCACATGGAGATTGCAAATAATTTGCGCTATTGGGGTTGAGAGTGTTGTATAAGTTCGGGACTGTGCAGCGGTGATCAGAGAGGGTCATGATGCATGCTTCCACCGATTTGAATGCCGTGGACCCTCCATTCTCGCTCACATCCCCCAACAGCAAGTTTCATGGGGAGATTGTGAATAATTTGTGCTCTTGTGGTTTAGAGCTCTGTACAAGTTCAGGACTGTGTGACGGTGGTTAGAGGGCAGTATCATGCTTGCTCCCGCCCATTTCAACGGCCCAGACCATCCATTCTCCCTCAGATTACCCATCACCACATTTTGTGGGGAGATTGCGAATAATTTGTGCCATTGGGGGTAAGAGTGTTGTACAAGCTCAGGACTGGGAAACGATGGTCAGAGAGTTCTATAATGTGTTCTTCCACTGATTAAAATCCTACAGACCATTCATTCTCACTCAGATCACACATTGGCAAATTTTGCAGGGAGATTGTGAATAATTTGCGCCATTGCGGTTGAGAGTGGTGTACAAGTTCAGGACTGTGTGATGGTGATCCGAGGCCTCTATGATGCATGCTTCCACCGATTTGAACACCGCAGATTGTCTATTCTCACTCAGATCACCCATCGGCAAATTTCGCAGGGAGATTGCGAATAATTTGCGCTATTCAGTTGGGAGCATTGTACAAGTTCAGGACTGTGACAGTGGTCAGAGGGCTTCCAGATACAGGGCTCCACCCATTTCAATGCCGCGGACCATCCATTCTTGCTCAGATCACTCATCACCACATTTCGCATTAGTTTATGGTATATTTCCGCAACAATCTCTTGGACATTCAGATTGATCTCCCCCCATATGTCACGCTTTGATACCAATCTCCACGTGACAACGCCGAACCTAAGCGCTGAGACTTAAACGCCAAAGGGCACGTGACACCGGAACAGATCAGATCGGAACGATGATGTCAGGGATATGTATAGATAAAACGCAGATGAAGTCCCGGGGATAATAGGACATGTTGCTACGGGACGTTCGACAAAAGGTTTTCCTAACTTATGACAGGTGTAGCCCAACACACGACTACGGGCTATTGTACAGTATAAATACATCGTAGTTCACACGGTTCACAGAACAGTATTTAAGCAGTGTAGTTATTGCCTGTGTTCTTTAGTCTTTTATTCGATCATCTTTTCGAGACCACCACTCGCACTCCCCAATCTGCTCTCTTGTAGAGTTGGACGCGAAGTCTTGACTGTGACATAATAAAAGACTCCCATTCTTACCCTCGTACCGCCCCTACCCCTTTCCAACCTCGCGCACTCCTTGCGCACCAACCACTACCCACTCGACACCGCACACCGCGGTCGTCATTCTTACTTCTACCTGGACTCTCGTATCTGAAGCTCCATTTTCCCCCCTCCGACATTCACTTCGTCCACACCGAAGTAAAACAATTGCAGCGCCCCTCGTGCGCGGTCCATTTAAAATAGACAGACGTCACGCTACGGGAAACGTTGAGTCCTTCCCCGTGCTAAGACAGTTGCAGGAGTGCTAGTCCAACCTTCGGGGAGGATTACCTCGCTATCGCCGGGGGTGTCGTAGAAGACCCGGGATAGTTCTGTTCGCAAAAGACCGCTTCGAACCCACCACCCGCTCAGTGCGGAACAAGAAAAGCCGCGACGTTTCGCGCACCCTCCACCGGCTCTTCGGAGTCCCCTCCTATTCCGCCCCATCGCTCCCCTACACCTTCACCGCCGCGTGCACTACTTGCGCTCCCCCCTCTACTTTTACCACTCGCGCCTATTGCGCCGTCCCTTTCCCCATCCCCCACCACTCAGCTGTATCACAGCTTCCCCAACATCGCCGAGATGTCCCGACCCGCGTCGCCAACACGTAGCAAACCCATGGAGCATGTACCCTCTCCCATCGATGTGCCCGCTCCATTTTACCTTCCCACCCCCGCCCTGAGGTCCCACATAACCTCAAAGATCACCCTCGCTGCCACGCCGCCGCACTTTGATGGCGTGGACAAGTCCAAGTGGGATACTTGGAGAGACGCCCTCAAGAACTTCATGTGGGCGTATGGTGAGGAGTTTGCAACCCCGAAGGCAAAAATAGCCTTCACCATCTCGCTGCTTGGCAGCAAAGACGGCGCGCCCACCCCAGCCTCAAACTGGGTCCGTAATTGGCGCAGAAGAGTACTAGAGGGAGACGACGAGGAGTTACCCCACGACTACTCCTTCAAGAACTTCCTGGATGATCTGTCCAGAACGTTCAAAGACCAAAATGTGCGCCAGATGGCATACATTCGCCTCACCACAACGAGGCAAGGGAAGTCGGCTCTGGCCCATTTCATCCAGGCGTTCGAACTGAACGCAGAGGAGGCGGGCTACAACCCGCATAACGAATACGGGGACCATGATCAGTTCCTGTGCGAAAATCTCGAGAACCTCGTTAACCCAGAGGTTCGCACCCAGCTGTATGTAGGTGGCATCGAGATCCCTGAGGACTACCTCGGGCTGAAGAGGAGGATGATGACCATCGGTCGTGTCCTTGAACACCAGAAGCTGCGAGACGCACAGCAGAAGCACAACGCCGGGACACCTTTCTGGGTCCCCGCGAAGATCCCGGTCGCCCCCGCCGGTCATACCAGGGGGACCGTGCCAAATCTGGCGAAGAAACTGGCTCCAGGGGAGACAGCACCAATGGACGTTGACGCGTCCCGACAAAGGCGGCGGCCTTCAAATGTTACAACTGTGGCAAGGAGGGCCACATGGCACGAGAGTGCCCGCAACCATGCCGGGAGCGTGGGAGAATCAATGTCCGCTCGCTGCGGACCGACGAAATCTCAAAGGAAGACTTCAAATTCCTTTTTGAGCAAGCCCGAGCCCGCTTCGGGCAGGATTTTTAAAGACTGCCCCGGTCACGGCCAACCCGGCGCCCCCTTCTTCGAATAAATATACTCTGGTTGACGCAGAGTCCCCCATGCAGACCCCCGAGAACGATTTTGTAAAATATATTAAAAGGTGCACTAGCCTACGTACCCAGGACAATATAGTAGTAGATAGTGTAGAAAAAGACAAAAAACAAATACGTATTTTGGAGAACAAGAATCACATCATTAACATTAAAAATCGTCGCATGGATGAAGAGAACAAGTGCTGGAGCGCATTCAAAAAGGCCCCTGGAGCCCAAACCAGTGAGAAAAATAGTGCGGATAAAAAGGGCGACAATGTCGCGATGGCTCAATCCTCGAAAGAGGAGGAAGCGCCAAAAGCAGTACGAGCCCGAGTCCCATTTGGACTCAAGAAGCAAGAAGCAGCCCAATGGCTGGCACGACGCGCAATGGGGATAACTGAATCCCGATTGGCGCAGGAACTCCGGGAGTTCCAGAAGCAATGGAACAAGCATGAGATGCTTGTTTCAGTCGAATTGTTGTCTCCCGAGACGGGAAAAACTCGCCGCATCAAAGCGCTGTTGGACAACGGATGCACAACAACATGCATCGATCGGGCGTATGCAAAGGCCGAAGGATTTGAGCTCAGGGAGCTCGATCAGAAGATCATTGCTCGGAACGCAGATGGATCCAAGAATGTGGGGGGACGGATCACTCATTACGTAGAGTTGATCATGGGAGTCGGAATCCACCATGAGAGGCAACGATTCTTTGTCACGGGCCTCGGGAAGGCTAGGATATTTATAGGATATAATTGGTTGTTTAAACACAACCCAGAGATCGACTGGCGGGGCCAGACAATCAAATTTAGCTGTTGCCCTCCGGAGTG
The DNA here is from genome assembly GCA_029204335.1 of Mycena vulgaris. NCBI lineage: Eukaryota > Fungi > Basidiomycota > Agaricomycetes > Agaricales > Mycenaceae > Mycena > Mycena vulgaris. The sequence continues at coordinate 862,174 of JARGYA010000031.1, forward strand.
CAACATGACCGGCAGCGAGGCTGCCGAGGGATGCGAGAAGGAACCCCTCGAGGAGGGAGAGTCGATATTGATGGTCGACTTTGCAGAGCATGTGGATCTCCGCGTGAAGGGCACGCAGGCCCAGCAGATGGCAGAGGGAGCGTATGTGGAAAAGGAGAAGATGACGGAGGATGCCGTCCTGGAACAATATCGCGAATACATCAAGGTGTTTGCAAAAGAGTCGTTTGATAAGCTACCAGAGAAACGACCCTGGGACCACGCAATCAAACTTAAGCCTGGATCGAAGGCTGTAGATTGCAAAATCTATCTGTTATCGCAGAATGAGCAGGGGGAGTTGACGAAGTTCCTAGAGGAGAACTTGCAGAGCGGACACATTAGGCCGTCCAAGTTGCCGATGGCATCGGCGTTCTTTTTATCAAAAAGAAGGACGGAAGCCTTCGACCGGTACAGGATTACCGAAAGCTTAACGATATGACGATCAAGAATCGTTATCCATTGCCGCTTATCTCAGAGCTGGTACACAAACTCCGAGGAGCGAAGATCTTCACGAAGCTAGATATTTGATGGGGATATAGTAATATTCGGATCAAAGAGGGAGACGAGTGGAAGGCGGCATTCCGAACAAACAGAGGCTTGTTCGAGCCTTTGGTCATGTTCTTTGGGCTCACCAATTCGCCCGCTACTTTCCAAACGATGATGAATGACATTCTTCGCGATCTCATAAACGAGGGAAAAGTCATTGTCTACCTCGATGATATTCTTATTTTCACGGACACCCTGGAGGAACACCGGACAATCGTCAAGCGAGTACTGGACATACTCGCCAAGAACCAGCTATATTTAAAGCCGCAGAAATGTGAATTCGAACGGACCGAGATCGAGTATCTCGGCGTAATTATTGGACACAACTCGATGTGCATGGATCCCATCAAGATCCGTGGCATTACCGAGTGGCCAGAACCCAAGAACCTCAAGCAAGTACAGGCATTCTTAGGGTTCACCAACTTCTACCCCCGGTTCGTGAGAGGTTATAGTGAGGTGGCCAAACCACTCACACGATTAACCGGGAAGGAAGGCTTCTCCTGGGGAGAAGCCCAGAAGTCCGCGTTCCAGAAGCTAAAGGACCGGATTGCCGAAGACGCAGTTTTGGCACTTCCCATGGATCACGGAAAGTTCCGGCTAGAAGCTGATGCATCGGAAGGAGCGACTGGAGCTGTGCTCAGTCAGGAGCAAGAGGGGGGGTGGAGGCCGATAGTGTTTCAGTCCCACGGACTCAATGAGACGGAGCGAAATTACGAGATCTATGACAAAGAGATGCTCGCGATAATGCTCGCATTGGAGGAGTGGCGATCGCTCTTGATGGGCGCAAGGAAAACATTCGAGGTTCTGACGGATCACCAGAATCTCCAGTATTTTAAGAGTCCGCAGAAAGTCAATCGGCAGCAGGCACGATGGATAGTAGAACTATCCGAATATGACTTCACGCTTACCCATCGGGCCGGGGCCCTGAATAAGAAAGCGGACTTATTATCCCGCCGGGCGGATCACGATCAAGGGAAGAACGACAACGAGAACATTGTCTTTCTCAAGCCGGAGTACTTCCGATCTCAGGAGATTATCGTGGAAGGGCCGGAGGCCGAGATCATGTCACAGATCAAGGCCAAGAAGCGCGTAGATAAGAGTGTCAAGCTGGCGCTTGAGAAGAAGCTCCCTGGATGGGAAAAGATCGAAGATGTTATTTATTACAACGGATTGATCTATGTTCCTTTCGATAAGGAACTCCGCGATAGAATTATTGGTTTGCACCACGACTCCGTTCTGGTTGGGCATCCCGGAGAGAACCGCACGCAGGAGTTGATTGAGCGAAACTATTGGTGGCCGAGGCTCGGCAACCAAGTCTCTATTTACATCAAGGAATGCGAGGCATGCCAACGCACACGAGTCCACCGGTATAAGCAAGGAAGGCTGAATCCGCACGGGATTGCGGAAGGACCCTGGCAAGTCATATCAGAGGATCTCATCGGACCACTGCCATTCAGCAACGGCTTTAATGCTATTCAAGTTTGGGTGGATACATTCTCGAAGATGATCCGTGCCGAACCAACGAACATGGAGTTGACCTCCGAAGGAATGGCCCGGTTGACCCGAGATCACGTGATTAGATATCACGGTGTACCACGGAAGATAATCTCGGATCGGGATCCAAGATATGTCTCCGGCTTCATGAAGGAGCTTAACCGGCTCCTCGGGATTAAGATGAACCCGAGCACGGCCTTCCATCCAATCACTGATGGACAGACGGAGCGCATGAACCAGGAGATAGAGAAATATCTCCGCATTTTCGTAAACTATCGCCAATCAGATTGGGCGGAGTGGCTCGCTTTGGCCGAGTTCACTCACAACGATAAACAAAGCTCGTCGACGAGCATGTCGCTGTTCTTCGTGAACACGGGATACCATCCCTGGAAGGGGATAGAAAATGCAGTTGAGTCGCGCAATGAAGCCGCGAACGACTTTGCTGAGAAAATGAAAAAGATCCGTGACGAAGCGGCAGCAGCGCTGGAAAAAACCAAGAAAACCATGAAAAAATACTATGATATTCATAGGCGCGAGGCACCTAACTTCAAGGTCGGCGATAAGGTGTGGCTGGAAGCCGAAAATATCACCACAGATCGTCCAACCAAGAAGTTTGATGACAGAAGGCTGGGACCTTACGAAGTGTTGGAGAAGATCGGAGCTTCGGCATACAAGCTCAGATTGCCTGAAACGGACCAGTCACATCCGGTTTTCAACGGGGCACTGCTGACACCCTATATCGAGCCACCGATTGAACGTAGAGAAGAGAGGCCGGCGCCTCAGATTGTGCAGGACCACGAGGAATACGAGGTGGAGGAGATATTGAAGCACCGCAAACGCGGCAGAGGCTTCCAATATCTAATCAAGTGGAAGAATTATCCTCTCGGGGAGAGGACGTGGGAACCCAGACGTCATCTGACACACGTCAAGAAGATCCTTGATAAATACAACAAGGATCACGGCATTAATATTCGCGCACTCCCAATCTTTCCGAAAGGACATTGGGATTATTTAATCAAAAAGTACAAGCATAAGGAGGAGTCCTTGCAATACTCGACGAAGAAATTATTTATTCCCGAGTCCAACACGTTCATTGAAGTCAACGAGGACGTTGATCCTAGAGGGGGGGTAATGTCACGCTTTGATACCAATCTCCACGTGACAACGCCAAACCTAAGCGCTGAGACTTAAACGCCAAAGGGCACGTGACACCGGAATGGATCGGATCGGAACGATGATGTCAGGGATATGTATAGATGAAACGCAGATGAAGTCCCGGGGATAATAGGACATGTTGCTACGGGACGTTCGACAAAAGGTTTTCCTAACTTATGACAGGTGTAGCCCAACACACGACTACGGGCTATTGTACAGTATAAATACATCGTAGTTCACACGGTTCACAGAACAGTATTTAAGCAGTGTAGTTATTGCCTGTGTTCTTTAGTCTTTTATTCGATCATCTTTTCGAGACCACCACTCGCACTCCCCAATCCGCTCACTTGTAGAGTTGGACGCGAAGTCTTGACTGTGACACCATACAGGACCCACTCTTTTCGTCGCGGGGGTTGTCAGTACCTTGCAATGGTCCTCCGCTGGCCGTTCCGTAATATCTGCTCCTGGGGCGGGTGGGCTGAGAATTTTGATAACCCTGGAACTCTATTTAAATACCTGCTGCCCTAGACTGATACACCCCTCCTGGAACGAGAAGACTACCTTAATCCTAATCGGATGATAGGTGATGCATGTGCCGCATGGAACTGTAGTTGGCATTGCTCGTAGAAACATTGGCTTCTAGTCTTGTACAGATTTAGTCAGTTGGACGTCCCAATCCTTTCTTTTGTTCTGCTGGAGATTTCAATTTTTGTACGACCGGAAGCTTTCTGTTTCCAACTGGTGCATTAGATTTGTCTGATTGAAAGAATTTAAGAACATCTTCGGTTCATCCTGTCGGAAAAGACAGAATTTCCGGCCGGATGAAGTCCACAGATCCTTCTGTTTCTACCGGTTGAAGGTTAATTTTGTTCAGTCGATGATTGGGGCTGATCAACTTTTGGCACAAATTGCACTCAGGCTGATTATGCATTCCACTCAGGTCGAGGGTAAAATAGTATTTATTAGCATTGGAGCACAGCAACACTACATAGCTAATTTACGCCCCAAATACCTGCTAGATGGATGAAGGAGCAGAGGAATCGATGACGCACGTACGTCCCAAGTCATGTAGTCAAAAAAGCACAATAGCACAAATTATTCACCATCTCCCTGCCAATTTGCCAGTGGGTGATCTGAGTGAGAATGGATTGTCTGCGGCATTGAAATCGCTGGAAGGATATATCTGGAAGCCCTCTGACCACCATTGCAAAGACCTGAGCCTGTACAATGCTTCCAGCCACAATAGCACAAATTATTCATAATCTCCCTGCCAAATTTGCTGGTGGGTGATTTGAGCAAGAATGGATGGTCTGTGGCATTGAAATCGGCAGAACCATGTATCATAGAGCTCTCTGACCACCGTCACACAGTCCTGAGCTTGTACAACACTCTCAACCACGATAGCACAAATTATTTGCAATCTCCCTGTGAAATGTACCAATGGGTGATCTGAGTGAGAATGGATGGTCTGCGGTGTTCAAATCAGTGAAACCATGCATCATGGACCCCTCTGATCCCTGTCACACAGTCCTGGACCCCTCTCACCACCGTCACACAGTCCTGAGCTTGTAACACACTCCGAACCGCAAGAGCGCAAATTATTTGCAATCTCCCTACCAAATTTGCTGCTGGGTCATCTGAGCGAGAATGGATGATCCACGGTGTTGAAATCAGTGGAAGCACACATTATAGAGCGCTTGACAACCATCACACAGTCCTGAGCTTGTAAAACACTCTCGACCGCAATAGTGCAAATTATTTGCAATCTCCCTGTGAAATGTACCAATGGGTGATCTGAGTGAGAATGGATGGTCCATGGTGTTCAAATCGGTGGAACCATGCATCATCGAGCCCTTGACAACTGTGACACAGTCCTGAGCTTGTAACACACTCCCAACCGCAAGAGCGCAAATTGTTTGCACTCTTCCCGCAAAATTTGCTGTTGGGTGAGCTGAGCGAGAATGGATGGTCCACGGCGTTCAAATCGGTGGAAGCATGCATCATAGAGCCCTCTGAGACTTCCCGCCCGATTGGAACCCATCTGGGCATGCCAGAGGAGATTCTCAGTGCAGAAGGCGTTAGTAACCTTATTACAGTCCCACGTCCTTATATAGGTGCGTGATTGATATCCAATTTGTGACCTTGATTTTCAGTGGAAAATGTTTGGAAACTATTTTGATGTTTTCACCTGTATTTATACTGGAAATCGGGGTAATAAGTGCCCCATCTTTTTCATTATGTTTTTCAGTGAAAAAACCTGAATGAAAGATCGTGAAAAATGTGTGAACACATTGATTATCCATTTCAAATTATTCACTGTTTTTTACTCGAGATTTTTCAGGCTTTTTCTTTGTTTTTCACCGGTGACAATTGTGGTGAAAAGAGTTTAAACTTTTTCACCACCATTTTCGCTTGTAAATATGTTTGGATTACTGGTGTCAGCCTTGCAAGAAAAGACATGAATTTTATTTCAAAATTTTCATCATGATTCTCACTCACAAAAGTAGTGAAAAGAATTTTAAAATTTTCACTTGCTTTTTCGGTGAAAAAAACCTGAAAAAAATACTGCAGAAGCTGGTAGCACTCTTGGAAGAAAAGTCACAAATTTTGGTTCTAATTTTTCACCTTGATTCTCAGTCAAAAAAGTGCTGAAAAGAATTTGAAATTTTCAGATGCTTTCTCAGTGAAAAATGTGTTAAAAATAAAGGAAGTTTTTCACTGATAGTTGATCTGAAAAACTTGAAATGCTCAACCAGTGATGTCTGGTCACTTCTGACTTTCCGCCTCAACATGACCTCCAAAATAGGGAATTTGATAGTGGCAGGTATCGGCAGTTTCAAAGTCCGCCGACACGGTATTCCCGCCTTGTTTCTAGGATTAAAGTACCTTTTCCACCTGGTGCGCTCCTCAAATTTCCTGAGAATCATCTGTGTTGTCTGAAAACCCCAAACTCAGTTCCTTTGACACAAAATTGGTTAGTTTTCGGTATTCAGTAAGCAAAGTGAGGGTATGGTGCAAGACTGATGTTATTATCTTCTGCATTCTCCCATCTCTTATTGTTGGTTTGATGTATTGGTTATTATGTGGTGGTCTTTGTTCATTGTTCGTGAGTTCGAACTCAGCTGCTTCCTTTATTTTATTTTTCCAGCACACCGTCTCCCAGGACTTTCTTTGTACACCAACCAGCTTCAGCATTTAATTATTCTTTATTTGGTGCTGCACCACATACAATCACAACACCACACTCGTAGTTCACCAACTGGAGTGAAACTCTGCAGTTCAACACGCCCTGATGACAGATCGGCTGACTTCTAGGTCCTAAATGGACAAAAATTGGCCTTCGGGGGACGAAATGCTGGGTCATGTCCGGACAAAAACTCGGAAGCAGGTGGAGAAATCTTTGGGCAAAACATGGTCAGGAGGTATTCTCGGTAGAAATTTGAGCGGAGATGTCTCATGTTCACAAAATCCTGTTTTGGCAACAAAACTGAGCTTTTCTCACTTAAAAGTCTGGTTTGTAACACTAGTTTAAAAATTGCGAATAAATTTCTCATTTCAAACTTTTTTGAGGACTGGAAAAAAAAAAATCTTCTTCCCCGGTTGGTCGAGATTCAGTCACATGATGCGGTGCGCTGGTTTGCCATCATGAAACATGACCAAATATAAGCCCTTTTCTCGCTCTAGGTAGTACAGTCGGCTGGCTCATAATGCATTAGGTCGTAGTGCATAATGCTCATAATGCATTGGATTCACCGATCTACCAACTTGGTAGGCTTGTGTTTATGCATTTTTAGTCATAATGCATAATGCATAGGATTTGGCGGGTTTGCCCAGGCCAGTATGCATTATGAGGAGCTGATTCTTTGGTGTCATTTCGGGTTTTGGATGGGATTTCGAGCAGATATGGACTACGATTTGACCAGGAACTGACAGGAACACTGATCCGTAGCAATTGGAAAGGTATTGGCTCACGTCTGTCCAGGACACGTCTCAAAATCATCCGAAAGTGACACAGAAATTTCCAATTCTGGCCATATGTCACAGATGTCACACCGTGGGAAGGATTCCACAATGCATATTGCTTATAATGCATAGGCTTTGAGGGTCCACGGTGTGGAAGGGTAGGATGGACCGCAGGTCGCCTTTTCCCTTTTCCTCATTTCCTTATGTAGGCTTCGGTACATCGGACATCGGACCCGTTATTTGTTCCGTACGTACACATTGCCAAATATCACCTTCTTACCCACGAACCACCACCATCGACGCGACCAGTGAACCGAGTAGCCCACCGAGGCTACGTCGCCAGTGAACACATTCCACCCGAGCCCTACATTATCCCATCTCCCGAGCCTTTCCGCGCTACACGCGTACTCCGAGCCCACACGGCATTTTCCCCAATCGACATCTGATTTCCATTCCACGCGTCTACGACTTTCTGGGACCTGTACATCGACTTTCTACTTCACCCATACACCCCATTCCCCGGACTTCCGACCCAAATATCTGTCTACCAGCACCGAACTCCGTTCTGCGACAACGGACCCTATGCATTATGAGCCAGTCGACTGTAACCCATTGCCTGATGGCCGAGTTTGGTCTCAGATATGGACCCCTTAGTACTCCATATTTGACCACTTGAGAGTGCCCATCATATTTTGCCCACTCTCAAGCAACTGGTTGACTATTTGGTGTCAAATACCACCATCTGGTGTGATTTCATTTCTGCAGAGTTCAATTGGAGTCAATACCTACAACTGTATATACTATCAGCTCTCTATACCGCTAGATGAGATTCAACTGCCATATGTGGGAGGCAGAAATTACCGCTTTGGACGATTATCAGCAGAGGCTGCCCTGTCAGACAAAAACCAACCAAAATGTGTCCAGACAAAATTTGGAGGATCCAAGATTTTTGGGACCTAGCCTCGAAAGGGAAAATTCGGGGTCCTGTCATTGTCAGGTCGAAAATGCGCAGCCACGTGATACACACCCTCAGTAGACTCGTTAACAGTCTGCCATACAGAGTGCAATAAATGTGACGAGCACTATTGCCATAGGCAGACTGGTACTTGTTGTTTGATGGCATTCAGCGGGGCGGGAGTTTGAAAATTTTAACTGGTGCCAATGACGGCCATCAATTCGCTTTCGTCATTGAATCATTTCGGTTGTAAGATCACCTCTTGTTTCTACCCATGCACAAGCCCCTAAAACATTTCTGAGTAGACAGATGTCTCCAAATTCGAGTTTCACATCTGCCCTCGGTTTAGAGTTTTTGGAACCACTCAGATCCAAGGCCAGAACAGGAGCCATCAAAAGATTTCAAACTCCCGCTCGGCTCAATCCCGCTTAACGAGAAGTACCAGTCTTTCGTTTTCATTTCTTGTTTATACCGGTTCTCTAGACAATCATTTTCTTGTAAGCAGAACTATGCTCTAAGAATATTTGCCTGCGCAATTTGCGCAGGAGCCCCCTCTCACCCGCTGTACACGCAGATGGTAATCATCGAATGCTAGCCATTGATTACAATGAGCTTGTCACACTCTGTCTATTAAAGGGCTGCGGAGTGGCCTAAACGACAACTATCTCAAACTTACGGCTTCCCATTGACTTGGCAATCACCGTGAAATGATTAGGGTACTCTGTTCTGCTTATCAGAGACTAGAAATGGACTCTACCAGAAGAACCCATGGTTGAGGGCAAGAGATTCTCAGTAGTTCCAATGGACCTGTACTGTAACCCTGCTGACCAGATAGGTATTGGGTAGTATCGAAAGATATCTGAATGAAAGCAACAGTCGGGCCAACCGAGTATTGGCGATGGTGATTGGGCCGGGCAGGCATCAGCTGTTATTTATTGGGACAGACCTTCTGCTTTTCTGTGTAGGCCCCTGATCAGATCACTGCTTCAATGCCGCGGTATGCAAGCAGCCATTTGTCGCTTTGATGGAGCAACCAGACATCTTTCAATCATGATCAATCAGACACAATCGGCATTGCTTCTGCAGGTGGCATCCATTCTTTTCAGTTCTAAGGCAAGTTAAAAATGCATGCCTCGAATACTAATTGTCAGGTGGTCGTTATTGACTTAGCCAAGTGGTTTTTTTACATAAGTAGCGCGACCAATGCGCGCCCCTGTTCAGTGCTATATCAAATAATTAAATGTGGGTTCAAAGCCAGGCCGCTGACAGATGGATGTAAGAGAAGATCTCACGATAAGCAAGATAAAATTGTGGAAAGGGTGAACACGCACCTGGGGAAGTGCCCATCCACGTCGGTTTACACCTGCCATGTCAACTCTCAATCTACAAACACAACGTCAGAATCTCCTGTGATCAGCGCGGTTTACGATCTGCAACAGGCGAGTTCATATTCCTACATGCACAGTTTGATCCCATCCAAGAGTAACATCGGCCCTGAGAGTTGAGTAGCGCAAAGCACAGATCAACGAAGATGTTGGTGCAGTCATTTTGAGACATTGGGAAGGGCTGGGATGTGGTGTGATGAAACAATGTTCATGTTGTAGCAGATGATGTGTGTTCCCGACTCTGTTGCTCCGCAGTCGATAAGCGGTCGACAATAGAGCCTTTTCTGCGGTTCCGTGTGGACGCTGATCAGCGCGCAGGCCTTAAATAAAAGACCTGGTCTCTGAATTGGTAATACAGTGTTCCACCGGTCAACGGAACACCCAAATTAAATTGCTGATGCCCTTATTTTGGGGTACTTTTTGAAGGTTCCTAGTAGGCCAAAATGTGCATCCATAGCTAGTACATATTTGGATATGAAGTCTTAATTTTTGGTGCAGAAACGAGGGAGCAACTGAGTGAATTTCTGCCACCACTCAACGGTACACTCACACGGTCTGACGTTATTATGATTTGATGCTGTTTTCAAAGGACTGCCTAAACGCGCGCTGAACCTCGATGACACACAAACAAGCTATCTAAACCTTCTAGAGAATAGAATTAGTGACCCTGACCATAGTTGAACTGCAATGGATGTGTTGAAGATATTCTGTGGCTGACTTCCCACGGTGTCTGACCGATCATTTTTCCCAAAACGGACGACGACACGAAAAAAATTGTTTCCTCCCAATGAACTACGATCTAAGTCATTGAAATGAACTGTCATATCTCTCCCAGGTATTACAACATACCACACTTTTTTTCTCTCATTTTTAAATTGACTTTTTATGCTTTGCAACTCATAAGTAGCGGTGAAGATATTTCTCCTGCAAAGAACACTCACTCTATGCTCAAGTTGTGTTATACACATATGGGTAACACCCTCAAGACTGCCCCCAATTTATTATAGAACCTCACTGCATCTTGCACTGATATAATACAATATTCTTTCCGGCTGTACCGTTGCCACGTGGTGTACCGTTGACTGGTGGAACACTGTATTGCTCAACAGTATCATCGGCACTTGAGAATCCCGGCCTCTTGTAAAGCAAGTGAATTCAAGGATAATATCGGATATTGGATTATTATAAATACTAAACAAAAGAAGGAAGAAGGCAAGATTGTAAGCAGGCATAGCCAACAGAGGAACGACAACAACTAAGTACAGGGATATATATACTTAACACCATAACATGAATACTGAGTGAAGGACTGAAACAACAAGTTCAGAGTAAACAGACATCTCAACCACACTCCTCTGACCCAACTCAAACTGGCACAGGACCAAGCTCTTTCCCCTCACTCAGACCTAGATTCTCTGTCTCTCCAATTTCTTCAACCGGGTTTCGAGTTGTTGCTTCGAGGGCTGCACTGGGTGCATGGATATCTGAGAGAAGTGCAAAGCTCCTTGTGTATCCTCCAAGCACATCTCCCGTGATGCTGAGAAATTTCTCATCAATGAGGGCAACTTTTTTGGCTTGAGATGACCGTTCAAACAGAGATCTTGCACTTCTCAAATACTCTGTTGCCTTTAACACATCCCCTCTTTCCTTTGAGATGTATCCAAGTTGAAGCATACATTCTGCTCGGCTGCAGTGGATGTCCATCTGTGTGAATCCCTCGAGGGCAACTGTCAGAAGGCTGACTGCTGTATCCTGATCACCTTCGGTGCAGAAAATATCCCCTAGGAACTGGAGAGCCTTATGAATATCTAGTCTCTGCTGTGACTTTGAGGCATGCACAAGATATACTATTGTCCAGGAAGATGGCCAATCTGTTGAACCCCAGAGCCTTCTATCACCAAGTTTCTCTAAACAATAGTTTACCATTTCAGTTTGTTTGCCCCAAAAGAGTGAAAGGCACGTGTGGAAAAGCAGCTTTGCAGATGGTTGATTTCCTTCTCTCAGATGGAGGGCTCCCTTTATAGCATCACAGATCATTACATAGTCCACATCTCCTAATGAATTGAATATTGATTTCGCTGTATCAATCTTCCTTTCCACAGCCTCCATCGGTACATCCAGAAACACATTGACTTCCACAATATTAAGCAGAGTGAAGGCATGAGTGTGTGGCACTAGTTCAACAGGGGCTCCATGAAGAATTTGTCTGTGGATATCTCGGGCCTCCACATATTCTGACTTCAGCTTGTAGATCTCTGCCTGAGTTCCCATAATCATGTTTTCCAAGTTACCACCAGACCTCCCACAGTGAACTAGGAGATCTCTTGCCCTGTTGCAGAGGGAGGCTGCATATTTGTAATTTCCAAGTTTATACCAACACTGTGCTTCAATGTCTAGTGCCAGTGCTTCCTGATATAAATTTGCAGAAATCTGTGCTAGTCGCTTTGCCTCAGATGAATATATTTGGCCTGCAGCTGGATCACCCATTTGCAACTGGAGCCCTGCTAGACCAATTGATGATTCACACTGTCTTTTGGTGTTCCCAGTTGAAATTGCTAATGAGAGTCCAGTCTTTAGATAGTTTGTAGCTGTAGGAATATCATCCTTGGAGTGCTGATAATAGGCTCCTAAAGTGTTGTAAAATCGACCTGTTGAACCTATTCAATCATAAATAAGTGATATTGCTTGAGGACTTACATTTGACTTCAGGGTCATCAAAGTGAGGTAATTGGTTTATTGCTTTGTCAACCAGTTCTTCGGGATTGGGAATTGGCTGATATTGCGAACACTTGAAGATCTCTGTAATCACAAGGACCTGCAGTCCACATGGGAAAGGTTGAATATGGGTAATATGGTCCATCAAAGGAGTCCGGCCATGTTCAGCAAGTCTACTAAATCCATTGAAATATATGATGCAGTAGACTGTATCAGCTGCTGCAGGCTTCTGGTGCTGGAGCCTGTTGAGAAGGAGGCCCTGGATATTTGAGAAATTTGATGTGATTTGTAGGACTTTCCCAGAAACTGAGATAGTTCCAGAATATTTGTAGGCTCGTCCCCATCCGGTATCCAGCAGATACAGACAATCAGATCAATCAATCACCAGAAGAACATGCTGGATACCGGCTGGGCCCTCTTGACCCACATTAAGCGGGGTTTTGGATCCCCCGCCATTTCAGAGGTGCTGTCTTAGTGCGAAAAAAGTTGAAAAAACGTAAAACACTTAGAATCGAAAACTATCGCGAATGAACTTGATTTCTTTTTTTTGAAGAAAAAAAAGGGGTCGAACAAATCGAGTTCAGTCGCAATAGTTTTCGATTCTAAGCATCTTTCAATTTTTCAATTTTTTTGCACGAAGTCCGCACCTCTGAAATGGCGGGGGATCCAAAACCCCGCTTAAAGTGTGCCAAGAGGGCCCAGTCCGCTAGCGGTTGATCTCCCCGTTGTGCTCTCTTTGTCTGATCGTTGGTCTTGTTGTCTGATGTCCTCGATTTAGCTTTACCTCCGGACTGTGAGTGAGATCACTGAGCACTCCGCTAGCGTCGCCTGGTTCACGAGTCTAGAATATTTGTACTCCAACTCCAAAAGCTGATGGAAGTAGTTGAGAAGAGCCTGAACAAGGTCGTCCATGGGGGGATAATATCTTGCCATATATTCTCGAATGGGGACCAAGGTCTTGAACCGTCTATGGTCATCACTATAGGCCAACGAGGTGGAAACTAGGGCTGCTTTACATCTGAGGATGTCTTTTATTGGAAGCTTGCTTTGTACCAGCTCCATATCTGAAAGGCCATCTGGGAGCATTGAGAGAAGGCTCAATAGATCCTGGCAATGAGGCACAGATGTGATTCGGGGGCTTGATAGAGACATTGAAATGGATAGATCAAGATTTGATCGCTTGTTGTAGCCATCCGAGATCATAGAGGTTTGCTCTTCCTCCCAACGGGCCAGCACATTGGGGCAACCCTCAGAGTCAACCAAGTGGGCCATGAGATCAATTGCAAGTGGCATGTTTCCAGTCAGGAGGAGAACTTTGTCAATGTCATCACTGTCGTGACAATCATCTGCAATATCAATGAAAGTCTGTTGGGCAGCATCCTGTGTCAAGGGTTCCAAAGCTGGCAAGAAAGGCCGAGTCCAGCGTACAGAGGCTGGTCTTTCTGTCCCTCGGATTGTGATCTACTGAGTGTTAGTTGCAATAACAAGGTGAGAATATCCGCACTTACAATTAATGCAAGGTGCTTTATATCTGTAAGCAGAGATAAAAACTCCTCAATGCCTCGACGGATTTCTCTTGGCTCCCACAGTGTCTCCAAGTTATCCAGGACCAATAGACAGGCTGGATTGGTGGCAAAATGATGCAAAATCACTTTGGCCAGATCTTTCGTCAGCTTCAGTCCCAAATGGGCCCCAATGAGAGTAACTAGTTCATCTGGACTTGATGTAGAGTCGCAAGCAATGAAGAAACGATGCTGGGCATATTTCCCAGCAATTGTTGGATGATGCAAAATAGCTCTTGCAAGACTTGTCTTTCCCATTCCACCTGCACCCAAAATTGATATCCTGGGTGTCTCCTGCATGAACAGCTTGAGAATGTCGAAAGTTCAGATTCTCGGCCATGGAAGATTTTTGGTTCTGATGGCAGCATGGAAATTGAAGTTGAGCTTGAGCAGAATAAGATCAGCTTCAATTTTATCAATCTTAGTTTAGACCATACCTGTTGTAAGAGCTAGAAAGGACCCTAGTTTTCTGTACAAAGTCACTGCTTGCTACACCCAGAATACAAGGTTCACCCACCAATGACCCTCTGTCTGAAGTGGTCCCATCAGAAAAGGCATCAATCAAGTCCAGAACTTCTTGGTGTTGGTCTTCTGCAAATTTCTGTATAACTCTAACCTCATTGAGGAGATTGATATCCTGAAGCTGTTTTTTTTTGGGTTGAGTACTTGCATGTGCATATGATAAACCACACCACTTCACCCTAAAATGATCTAGTGCCTCTTCCAAACCCATGTTACAACCCTTCAACAGTTTACTCATTTCTCCCTGGCGGAAAAAATGTCTGATCTTGCTTTTATCCTGTTGGGCCTCCACAAATGTATGGATCTTGTAGAGTGTGCTGAGGACATACAATCAACCAAAATAATGTAGTTTTGTAGCCAGAAAGACTACTCTGTGAATTTCCCGAGATGATTCAACATGCTTGGTGACAAATCTTGACTAATCTCTGGCTTCATATAGAGAGAAACAATTGCATATAGCAACCCATAGGTCTGCTGCATCAATTAGGCACAATCACTCTTGTTTTGCTTGACAGTCTGGCAAAAGTGAGATGGATTTTATGATTTATAGTCAATATGTACCTGCACAGCAGTCAGCAGAGACTTGGCAGTGTTGGAGATAGGTTCCAAGAATGGAGTCTTGAAGCTTTTAGCAAGGACCTCGAGGGTATCCACTGCTATAGTGAAACATTTTATAATGTTGTTTAATCTGATTTCGGTCACAGTAGGCTGAGGCATTTGGTCTGATGGGCAAGAATTTGGACTGTGCTGGAAACACAATCCTTTTTATCCTTGATGTACGTGGTGTTAGCGGATAGCGCACTTTTAGCAAGGGGTGATTGATCTCTAGATCAGCCAATAAGTCCCACGAGCCCCCCCCCTCTGGGAATGATGGACAGATGGCATCAGCGGCGCCACTTCAGACGCATCATGTATACGCCACTCGCCAGCACTCGCCACTTGCGTCGCAGCGGGTCACCCGCCCTCCTGAATGTCTACTCTTTCAGTTGATTCCTAGCACACCACTCTGCAGCCAGAATGGAACCCTATCCCTGTATATGATGCACATAGATCTCTGTCAAATAATGCAAATCTTCCGCCACAAAGTTCATCTTCAGCTGTATCTAATACTAGCAGCCATGTGACCTAGGAGCAAGGGGATTGGAGCAACAGGACATGCAAAGTTCTCTCAAGTGCGTCCAATGGGTAAAGCATGGACATGATCAATGTTCACAGTCGATGCAAAATCACTGGAGCGTGATGTGACTATATAATTTCTATTGAGCATATGTATTGTAGCCAGATGAGTAGCAGAGAGCTTGCAGAGAGCGGCAGCACAGCGAGCACGTAGAGAAAGCCACGACAGTGGCTGTGCTGCCGATGATCCGAGCAGCCATCAGTCGACCGGATTATATTGAGCGATTTAGAGATCAATCACCCCTTGACTTTTAGTGCACTCGGGATTCAAGTCCAACTGATATATTGTCTCGCCACAAAGCTATGTACAATTATTACCTGAAGGTGCGATATAGCAGGATAGCTCGTAGCTGATAGTTTTCGCATTTCCTCTTGTAGTTATATCCAGGCACTTGTAGTATTCTTTTGGTTATACTCAGGCACTCGTCGTAGTGTATATTTTCACACTGACTGAAGTGAGCTACTCAATTACTTACTATGGTTCTCTTTTTGACTTGTACTAGTTATTATTGTCTAGGTGAATATGTACTGACTTCCGCTTACGTCTGTGTGTGTGCAAACACTAAGTTATTATTGTCTAGCTCTCGCGCACTTCTTTGGAGTCTCACTCTTACAGGTTATTGTAGGTTCGGAGCAAGCCTGCGCAGCTCCGGCCCGGCAAGCCGGCCCTTCGCTGAAGGGGCTTGCTTCAAACTCCGCCAAACAAAGGACTTAGGAATCCTTTCACAACACACTCAATATATCCTCAAATCGCTAGGTATGAACCGGAGATCTGCGGCCATATCCCTGGGCCGTCTAGGCTACGTTTACATGTCCGATTCAGCAGACCACTGTTCTTAAATCTACGTGTTGATCGCTTCTTCTTCCATTTTCGGAAATCATCCTCTACAAGTCTAGGGACGAGATGGTGCAATGGGCCATTGCAGAGAGAATCGTTCAGGGTCATCCTCGGAATCACCTCAAATATTCTTGCATTTTTAAGGTGATGGTCCATGGTACTCAGCGCTCACCGAAGTGGGGGAAACGGATGGTCACATCCTGTCACACTCATCATCCTGACCTCGACACGTCCTCTGCTGACCTGCGGCACAAACCCAGGACTTTTTGAGCCTCCATTCGTAGTATGCTACACAAAAATCACGTAGTGGACCCGAAAACACAGAGTTGGGAGGTATTAAGATAGCTGGATTTCCTCGCCTCCTTAAATCCACGGCATCTTCTTGTAGGAAGGGAGGAAAGGACTGTAGTACCCGGAAACCAAGCCTTAAATGTTTCATATGTCATCTGCAATGCTTTGGAGGTTTATTCTGGCCAATTGTGATTCAACTGGAGCCCGCATATATGTTTGGAGGCCAAACCTCTCCATTGACGCCATTCCGTCTATATTCTCCCCATTCAACATGAAAATTGCATCTCTAGCATGTCCTTGAGCATCCACCATTCATCCGTGCTCGAAAAGTGATTTTATAGCTTGTATTCGAGGCATAGTTAATATTTAGCGATATATGAGGGGATCAGTAGTCCGGCCGTCCTCGCAAGGCTTACACTGTGATTTCTAATCCCTACTCTTCAGATTCCCTGGTGCTGCCGCCGCAGCCCCGCCATCACCGGGTCATCAACGCGCCGTTTGCCCGATCTTTAAATTCGGCGCTCCCGCGAGCAACGTCACATATGTTCTTCCCCGCAATATTTAAAAAAAAATATTAACCATTACCTTTCAGTTCTTGTCCGCACTATAACGCTCCCACCCTCTGCCATTTAATTTTGGAGTTGGCCTTCCCGCGAGCACGCTGTCTGTCCGCTCGCCATATTTATCTCGTGGCTAACCTTTTACTTTTAGTTCGCACTCGTACTTCCGCCCAAGACGCAAAACTTTTATTCTCAATTTAAGTTTCTGACTCCTTTCACACACACCCAGATCTCCGATTTTCCCTGCCTGCGGCGCACTTCGAACCTCCGCCCCAGTGTTGCACGCCTCGTGACCTCCGGTACTCCAATCTCGATTGATTTCAACGCAGTCCCAACTAGATTTTTCTCTCGGCCTGCGGCGCCTCATAATCATGTTGAGAGCGTCGGTTTGTGCCCTCTGGTTTTCTAATTTTCAGCCTGCCGCGCGAGAGGTGAGTCCTTCAAATTCTGCTTCTTTTAAGCCCTTCTCACGCAGTTCTTCAGACGTAATCTCCTGCGACTTAAGGCGTTGAAAATCCAAATTTTCGCTCAGGGACGCGAGGCAATCTGCATGCTGACCTGCCGCACGACCCGCTTTTTTCTCCGCTACGCGGCGCTTGATTGGATGTGGGAAGGGTTCCAGGTATGTGCTAGTACGTTGTTTCCTTTCTAACAGTTCCTCTTTTTTCTTCTATCAAGTCAACTTGATCGCGCGCAAGGCCAATGTTAAGATATCTTTCTTGCGCTGCGCTGCGCGGCAGTGTCTTGCTTTGAGGTCATATTTATTCTAATTGCAGAATCAGCCCAGAGGTCCAAGGCAAGGCAACGGAGTCGCGAGTTGTTGGACTTTTGGTTCACTCTCCATGCTCGCACGCCCCAAACCCATTAGATTAGCACTGACTCTGTTGCATTACTATTGTACCCTTAGAGTAGCGGGGAAACATCCTCTCGAACACCTAAAACCCTGCTTTTTGCTCGTGATCAAGCGTGCTCTACGTCTCGAGGTCCGTGCACGCAGTCTGAGGTATATAGTTGGGAGGTCGTGGCTCAGGGCAGGAGACTTGGCGGAGGGCGACTTAGGGGGCTTGATATCATGTGACCAAGGGCATATTTAATAAACAAGAAATCTCGAGTACGAGGGCCGGTGCAGCATTGAGTGATCCAGGCTTCGGGAGTCTGCTCTTCATGCAGCAGTTTTCTTTCCAAGTCCACGATTTGGTTAATGGAACATGTTCCATTAACCATTTGATGGCGCATCAAAACGGCCATGACGTCGTCGCCGCACTCGGTGGCGATGCAGTGTCAATTTTGACATGACAACCGTTTTCCAATTTTGACCAACGACGACTTGACTCCTTTCTTCAATTCGACCGCGATGATCTCCCTCATCCGATACTGCCTGCGTCATTTTCTGGATTGATCGTCTCGGCGTTCAGTACACCACGCTGCCTGCCTTCAAGTCCGTACGCTCCCCTCTCTTCCGTCAGCTTCATCACTCCATGCCCGACTCCACTCCCGTTCCACGAATCCATAGGTCCCACCCCCGCTCGGTGCACATCTCCGAGTCGTCAGTGTACCGCTGCACCTTCATCCTCCAGTCCCATCCCTCTCCCTTCGCACGACCGACGCTAATCCTCTCTTCCAGACACCCTCCAAGCACCTCCCTCCGCCGCGCTCGTCGTCCTAACACTCCGCGAGTCGAGGGTGCCGCAGCCCCAAGCCAGCTGCACTGCACTGCGCAGCGTTCCGTGCCCGCCTCTGTGCTCGCGCAGAGATGCGGCGCGTTTCATCCCAGTACACCGAAGCTGGGCGCGAACGACGCCCGCGCGAGCACGAGGAATCGCGGGCGGCGAGTCGGGTACGAAGTCAGCGCCCCGCGCCCTCTGCGCGCGCGCCGTTCGGGGCTGCAGGTGTGAGGAGGAGGGCGCAGTAGCGACTCCTTGCGCTCGCGCGGGGGTGCAAGTCCGAGAAGCAGTGCGGCGCGGGCGGTGCGGGGAGCGCGCGCAGGGAGGCATCGTGTCCCCGTACTCACGGGGATGCGGTGAGGAAGGCGTGCGCGGTGCGGGGAGGCGGCAGATGCCGTGGAGTCGGTGAGCGATGCGCGCGCGGGGAGACTTACTCACGGGGATTCGGTGAGCGAGGCGCGTGGATGGGGTGCAAGTACGAGGAGGAGCGCGGGCTGAGTGCGAACGAAGCCATCGCGCGCGGGGAGATACCAAGTCCTCGTACTCGCGGGGATGCGGCGGGGGATGTCGTGAGCGCGGCGCTCGGGGGTACGGGTACGAGGCCAGCGCGGCGCGGGGCACGGCAGGGACGTGTCGCGCGCGCGGGGATGCGCCAAGTCCCTGTGCTCGCGGGGATGCGGTGAGCGGGGCGAACGCGGGACATTAGTGCGCAGGGCGGCGGTGGTGCAAGGACGAGGGGCGCGGCGCCGGCGTTGCGACGAGCGCGGCGCGGGACGGGCTGGGCGGGCTGGGCGTGAACGAAGCCAGCGCGGCGCGGAGCAGCACCGACTCCTCGCGCTCACGCGGTGGACGACGCGCACGCGGCGCTCGGGGGTACAGGTGCGAAGTGGAGCGCGGCGCGGGCGGTGCGGCGAGCGCGCCAAGTCCTCGTACTCGGCGAGCGCGAGACGAGGGCACGCGGGGGGCGGGTGTGGCGCATGTACTGCGCGTGGCGTGCTGCGAATTGTGTGAGGCGGTCCCGGACGCAGCAGCGCCAGCGGCGAGTCCCGCTGCTCGTGGCAAACGCGCTGGTGGGATTGTGCGCGAGCCCCGAGTCCGGACCCGTACTCGCGCGCACCGCTACGTCCTCCGCGCGGGAACCTCCGTCGATAGCTAGTCGGTATTTATATAGTTTCCTTATTTCCCCAATAGATCTCGTTTCTGCCTTGATTTGCGCGAAAGACTTGGCGCCACGCTGCGGGATAACGAGTGGAGATGGCTCACTAGCGGGGATTGCGCGTTGGTGAGTCGGGACGAGAATCTGACACGAGCGCAGAGTTGTAATTACTGTAGTATGTGAAGTAGAACTGGAATGTAACTTGAAGAACTGGCCTTTAATTTGCTTTGAACTCGACTCGTCCTCAATCGCCGCCCATGGCCAGCTTCCCTTGAAGTCGAGTTAGTGCGCAGAAATTGAATAAGACTCGGAACCTTACTTACCTAACTCTCAATTGAACAAGAAAGCCAGACGTCGCGCTTTCTGAAAATGGTCAGTAACTCGAAAAAGGACACAGAGCGGGATTGCTTACTCGGAGAGCGGCGCGGAGAGCACTAGAAAACCAGAATACCTTGCGAAGAGCCGTTCCGAAGGCTATGGGCGAGCGAGATTAGCTCTGAGGAAGAAATATGGCAAAGTCAGTGAATCGAAATCCCGGGGTAAGGGCGCTGGAACTGACCTGTGTCGCGGCCTAGATGATGGTAGAAGTTATATACTGACTTTTTACCACTGCTCCTGGAGTGGAAAGGCCATAGGTTGTGTCTTGAGCACGGAATTATGTTCTGTGTCCAAAGGTCAGTAAATCGAAAAAGGGCAGGAAGACCGGGACTACTTACCGGGGGATGGGCATTGATTAGCCCATAAAATCACGATACCCGGCATACAGCCGTTCCGAGAGTTCTGGGTGACTCGGAGTTTTCCTGAGGAAGAAATATACTAAGTCAGTAAATCGGAAATTCGGAGTACGTACACCAAAAACTAACTGGTACCGTCGCCCATCTGGGACACAGTAAATGAGTGCATTTATTGCAACCAACGCGAAATCTAACACATACCACACAGCTGATGGAATGGCTTGAAGACCGAGGGCGCGTGCGTGGTCTCGGGGTTCGGCTGAGGCACGTACACCCCGGAATTCAACCCTGAGCCGGATGAATGGAGAACTGGTTGCAATTGAATAGGAGTTCCTGAAAAGAGGTCAGATAGGGAATGTATTCTGAGGGACGAGAAGAATCATATGGATACATATCGGAGGTTGAACCTTCAACCCCGATCTTCGATGCAACGGTATGCAAGGGAAGACTTGCCTTGATTAACAACAGCTCCATGTGCATGCACCAAAGTTGAACTCGGACTCGAACTCCAATCTCAACCCAAAGCTGACTCACAAATCTAGGATAAGTTATTCAATGAATGTGTCACAGTCAACGCGCACGAACCACATTATATTAAGGAAAAGATACGGGCTTGAAACCCGGTTGAAGACCAAAGCTATTTGAAGATAGTCTCGGTGTCAAGCCGAGGGCTCGTCTCAAGTTGAAGGTAACGGGGAGAGCACAGGAGCCCGGGAAATCTGACAAAGTCAGACACATAGAAACCAAATAGAGGGCGAGTACTAACCTGAATGAAAATCCAAGGGTTGGACGAGGGTATACTACGGCTGCGGAGTCAGCATCACCTGGGAAGAAATTCAATTGAAGTCAAGTGTTAGAAATACAGAGAATGAACGTACCTTATGGAATCGAAAGAGAAACTGCTTGAGCTGGGATGAGTTGAAAGTGGTCTCGGCGCCGGTTCAAAGCTCATTCCAAGGCGATGCAACAGTGAATGCGATGTCAGGTTTGAATTGAGTTGGATTATCAACGACTGAATGAAAACGGGTCATCGTGAGTGATTTGAATGCAAGCAACAAATAGGAACGCACCACGGTGACTTGGATTCAGAACGAGGATAAACACGAGGTTGGCTGTACTAATGCTGCGGCGAATGGGGTGCGAGCTGAATCACGGTGGGTGGTATAAGTGAATTGAAGGTCGGTAAAGACTGGGATACAAGTAAGCAGACGTACCAGAGCTCAAGTGAAGGGAGTGTGCGAGTCCACTACACGACAGGATCCGACATAAAGTACAAATGCATCACATCGAAAGTACTTACTGTGAATGAATCGAACGTTAGTGATGTGAGTAAGAAAAATCAACACCTACCAAAGGTCAAGTACAATAAGAGCACGAGTCCCCGACGAGCGCCAGCAATACGGTACAAATAAATTATATTGGAAATACTGTGAATGAATTGAAGGCCAGTGCGAATAAGCAATTAAGGAAATGAGGACGTACCGAAATCACAAAGTGCGAGTACACGCGAGTACATAACGACAGTCAACAGGGATTACTTATGACTTGTTAAGACTTGAACTTAGCCAGAGTTGAACCCAGGGTTTGAGGTGAAATTGAAGAGTTGATTGAATGATTTGTCAAGACTTGAACACTTGAACCTAGCCACAGATCCAGGTGAACGATTTGAGGTGAGACTGAGGATTCTGACGTTGAGGTCGCGGTAAATGATCTGGGGAGGGTTGACTGTTGTAAGGGCTCGTTTGGCTCAAATGCTACCCCAAGGTTTAAATTGACGGCGTACAACTGCTCCGAGTGCGGAAAGATGATAGGTTCCGTCCTGAAGTCAAGATTCTGCTTTCTGTAAATGGTAAGTAAATTGAAAAAGTACATTCACGGCGGGGTTTCGTACTCAAAGAGCCGCGCGAATGGCTCCAATGAATCAAAATACCTTTCATACAGCCGATCCGAGAGCCAAGGGCCAGTCAGAGTCGTCCTGAGGAAGAAGGATGACAAGGTCAGTAAATCGAAAATCCGGGGTAGGGGTACTGAAACTAACCTTATCGCGCATCAAAGCGTACCCAAAGATCGGTATCGACTGCATTGAGTCGCTCCGAGAGCGGAAAGCCGATAGGTCGTGTCTTGAGGACAAGAGATTGCTTTCTGAAAATGCTGAGTAAATTGAAAAAGTACGGCCAGAGCGGGACTGCTTACTCGGAGAGCGGCGCGGAGAGCTCTCGAAGATCAAAATACCTCTCATACAGCCGATCCGAGAGCCATGAGCCAGTCAGAGTCGTCCTGAGGAAGAAGGATGACAAGGTCAGTAAATCAAAAACCCGGGGTAGGGGTACTGAAACTGACCTTATAGCGCATCAAAGCGTACCCAAAGATCGGTATCGACTGCATCGAGTCGCTCCGAGAGCGGAAAGCTGATAGGTCGTGTCTTGAGGACAAGAGATTGCTTTCTAAAAATGCTCAGCAAATTGAAAAAGTGCGGTCAGAGAGGGACTGCTTGCTCGGAGAGCGGCGCAAAGAGCTCTCGAAGATCACAGTACCTTTCATACAGCCGATCCGAGAGCCATAGGCGATTGGAATGTGTCCTGAATAAGAAATATAAGAACGTGGGTAAATCAAGAATGCGGGGTGAGGGCACTAAGACTGACCCGCACCGCGGCCAGATAGTTCTAGAAAGTTAATATGGACTGCTTACAGCTTAACCAAGAGCGAAACGACCATAGGTTCTGTCTTGAGCACGAAATAATGGTCTGTCTCAAAAGGTCAGTAAATCGAAATGTACCTGAAGTACGGCCGGAGTAGTCGCTATAGCAACGGTGGAAGCGGGGAAAATTACCTTGATATCGTGCACGTCGGTACCGAGCAGCCTTGAAAGCCAGTGAAGGGCTAGACTTGTGCTGAGTACGAAATATTCCTGAGTCTCAAAAATAATCAGTTTGGGAATAAATCTGTATAACGGCGGAACTGTGAGCTCTAGCACGCCTATAAAGTGCTGAAAATTGCATCTGAAGTGATTGAAAAGATTAGTACAAGAATTGGGACGTAAAAGTGGAGTGGGGACTCACTAGGTCAAGTCGGCAGTTTGGCTCATTTGGTGGAATTGATTGATTGTGTGCACTCTGGCGCATTGAGGGGCTCGAGACTACCGATATACGTTAGCACTAATACAATCGAACAAGAATGGACATACCTGGGAGGAATTGCGGCCAAGATATTGGTGGAGGTTGACAGCTTGCTGGCAAGGTTAGAGCTGAAAATGCAATGTTAGTATGAAGTCTTGAGTCAAACGAACGTTCGCACAGCTTAATTGAACCAAAAACTAACCTTATATGGTGCCGAAAGTCACTCTGAACCGAATTTCCATGAACAGCGAGGCTAGTAGACTCGTTACCAGTCTGCCGTACGGAGTGCAATAAATGTGGCGAGCACTATTGCCGTAGGCAGACTGGTACTTCTCGTTTGATGGCATTGAGCGGGGCCTGAGTTTGAAATTTACTATTATTATTCAGATCATTTTCGCGTCTGGGCTCAATTTCGCCTCGTTTTTTCTCGGTGAAAGCTGCATAATACAGAGGAAATTAATCTCTTCCATTGTTTCTCCTCCCTTTTTTATTCCTCCCCTGGGAGGGTCATATCTTTGAATCAGGATTAGATGAGAAATCAGTTTTTGAACGCGATTGCCGGGATCGCCGAAGATTGCGTCATCGGCGTCAGCCAAAGAAGACTTAAATTTCAAACTCAGGCCCCGCTGAATGCCATCAAACGAGAAGTACCAGTCTGCCTACGGCAATAGTGCTCGCCACATTTATTGCATTCCGTACGGCAGACTGGTAACGAGTCTACGAGGCTAGGTCACCGATGAGTCATGACGGAAATGTCTTGAAAACTTACGTGAACTCCATGCAGGGACTGCCTGAGTGAAGCCTGGAATACCAAGGAACGTAGTAGTGAGTGACTTGAACTGAAAACACAGCGCCGGAGACTCACCATGAAGAGTCGGCGCAGGTCGGCGCTTGCTTACTGATGCCCGAGGTGCCCGAGAGCCCCGAACAACGTCTCGACTGGGGATTCTGGGAGATTCTTGAAGAATCTAGTCAGTAGTTGCATTGTATATATAAGATAGAACACCATTGAAGCCCCATTTACAGTACACAAGTCTTGAGAGACTTTGATAAAAGTCAGCTCCTACGTAACAGCGCGATGAGTACTTGAACCAATGAGATATCAGATTGAATCAACGTACCTCCGATGGATCAAATACGAGTCGACGGCCATACCTCTGACCCCGAGTCGGAGATCCACCAAGAATCGGATGCACGCGAGTTAAGGCAAGGCAAAGGAGACCTGCGAGCGGGGCAAGTAATGTGGGGGAAATGGGATAAAGTGAATGAATGGACCTCACTCTTATAGAATGGTCCGGGGGACAGCAGGCGCCGAGTTCTTAGTCTCATATCCCGAACTATCCGCGCATCCGGAAGGCCAAGCGGATGCGCGAGGGTCGGGTGTCTTGAAAGTGCTGAAATGTGCATGTGAGAGATAATTGCTATGGGGTCGGCGTGAGCAGCCCGCAACGTCGCGGACATTTAGATAAGATCCCTGGGAGTAATTTATGAGCCGTAGCCGACGTAGATCTGCAAGATCTGAACTTTCCGAATTGGGGTGGTGTTGAATTCTTGTGGCGCTTGCCCGCATTCGCGTGTGCTCTAATTGAGAGGTTTCAGCGTGTATAGTTGGAGGGGATGCACAAAAGAGTTCATCTAGATTGAGACTTCCGCGAACTGGCATCCGAGGCGAAGTATTGAGGAGGAGCGGGTAAGTGGATATTCTAGAAATATTCATAAGCGCACGGAATCGTGCGAGAGGAGGCCACGCACCACATGAAAGATCTGGAGTTTCATATAAATCATCTTCCCATCATTAAAGTTGCCCGAAGCCCCCCGGTGCCTGACTCAGATGCATATCTTGGGTTCACAGTCCCGACCGAGTTTGAGTGTTCCTGCGAGTTTATGAGAGCTGAGGTCGCATGAGAGCATAGAAGATACGCAAAGGAAGACATTTAAAAGGACGGGCTCGACACTAGACTGTTAGGTACACCGGAATAGCCGAAATAGGGTGAAAACCCACTAGCTCGATTACGGCCGTATTTTCAAGCGAAACGCTCTATAGGGACGACGCAGGAACAGTCCGTTTCCGTCGCAATTGATCCCCATCTTTTGGGGTGATTTGGCTTCGTATAAGCGCTTCTGGACCCCAGTTTTTCGAAAATGCGTGCAAATGCAGTTGCCGCCGTTCCGCTGTACCTGAGCAGCAGATAGGCGCAGAATCCGCCAAAATGGATGCACAAGTGGATTAGTTGATGTGGCTGTGTTGCAGAGTCGGCGAGCGGGCGAGGGGCAGAAAACCGAGGTAAAGTTTGGAAGCAAGATTTGAGTGCTTCCTCATTCGGCGATCGGACGAGTGAACTTTGCGTGTGTTTCGAAAACGAACATGATCACGTGGCCTTGACGCGTCACCCACTTTTCTCTTCTCCGTGAACCTCCGTCATCCCGGCTCATCCGAGGGCCACCTGTCGCCGGGCTGGCTTGGGGATCCTTTTCATTGGCTCGGAGATATCTTTCTGCTCAAACTTTTGCCGACTTTCAGCAGCTTCCTCCGTGAAAAGTCGCGTACTACTACGCGCCGATCCGAGAATCCGAGATCTCTGGGGTATTCTGTCAAAGCCTGTTGCACCATGGGTGTCCTAGTCAGCTTGTAGCTCTACATTCTGCTTGAGACACCAGTCTGGAAGCCGCTAGGCAAAGCGTGGTCTTGCTCAATGAAGTACGAGGATCAAGTACAATCTTTTTAGCCTCTTTCACTTTTCGCCGTTTCACATTCACAATCACACTGCACCATTAAAGATCCGTGTCACGGAGCTCACTAAGCATTTCTGTGCTTTTGAATGTGTCGACCGAGAGATCTTCCAGGGTTCATATTCTTGGATAGCTGCTTGCAAGCATTGCCCTGGCTCGCGCGAACTAGTGCTACTTGAGGAGAGTGTGTGTGCTGCATAGCTTGGTGAAGCGCGCCGCACGCATCAGCGGCTAGGTTCCGTCACAAATAATTGGTCTGATATGCTTCTTGCGCGTAGTTACGGAACTGTCTGTTCCGGCAACCAACCCACGCAACGGCTCTTACTTCCTTACTCCCACCGCGCTAGCACGTCCGCACCTCATTTACCCCCCGAATCGCGAGTTCCCGCAAACCGTGACAAAAGGTGTGGGTTCAAACCATTTTAAATAAGCTTTTAGTCGTATTCTGACCCTCTCTGCAGCCTGCTTTCCCAAAGAAAGCTGCCGGCAGGCACGCCACACCTTCAGATGGACAGCAACGTGTCTGCGGTGTACCACCAGCCTCACGGCGCTGCGCAGCGGCGCTCAATGTGATTCCGCCATGTAACGCCTTCCCGCGAGCGGTGTGAAATATCGGGTCAGCTCCCACCCTCAAGGGCGTTGATGATATTCTGACACCTAATGCAGCCTTTTTTTTCTGAAAAAAAAGCGGCCGGCAGGCACATCCCACCCGTAGTAAAATCACACCTGTTACAACCTCCCCCGGGGCCGGGAGGCGCCGCGAAGCGGCGCCGACATCGCTTCCACTATGGATCGCCGCCCCGCGAGCGACGTTATACCGTCGGTGAGCCCTGGTTGCCAATGACCTCTTGATAGCATTTTGAAGTCCAAATCAGTGTTTTCTTCTTCGACAAAAGCCGCGCCCCACCTTCAACCGTCCCCTGCGTTCCCTCGGCGCCACAAAGAGGCGCTCATTCCGATTTCACGATATATCGCCGTCCGTGAGCGGCCCGAACATGGCGGCGAGCGAGGTGCTGCTATTTATCGCAGGTGAGTCCCTGTTGTATCTGCCCATTCCTCCATTTCTGACCCCTTTTATGCACAGGATCTCCATTTTCACCTGCGTGATCCTTATTTTTTCCAAGTGGTGAGTCACCTCCGCGCTTTCAATCCCGCGAGCGGTGTTGAAACCTCCGTGAGCTCTCATCCCCAATGTTGTTTTGATGGCATTTCTGATGCCTAAAGCACCTCTTTTTCCGCTGGAACAGGCCGCCGGCAGGCACACCCCACTTTTAGTTGGAGTGGGACGTGTCTGCACGCTTCCATCACACCGAGGCGCCGCGAAGCGGCGCCAACATGGATTACACTATGTATCGCCGACCCGCGAGCGGCGTCAAATTGCGGGTGAGCCCCATTCTTAATGACCTTTTGATGGCATTCTGACGACCATACCAGCCTTTTTTTCCACCAACACAAGCCGCCGGAAGGCACACACTGCATGCCCGCGAGCTCGCACGACTACGAACCCGCCGCCCCGCAGCGGTGATATCGATTCAAATCTTTGCTGCACGGTCGCTAACCCTGACACGACATATCCGCTCCCTGCGACTGACGTCCTGCCAGCGCATCACATCCCCCCCTTCACGCGACTCAGAATCCTCAAATTTTCCGCTGCGTCCCACGAACGCATCAATCCCTCCCAGCTCGCCCATCGGGCTTCCTCATCGAACGGAGGTCCCGGCGTGCCTCGGACACACCATTTCCCCCTATTTGCGCGCTTCAAATTCCCGAAACGCCATCGTCACGCCATCACCACTACCCTCGGAATCTCACCCTCCGCGCGGCAGCGCTGCCATCAACACCGCCGAGCTCAAATTACATGTTTGGGCTTCCCGTGACCGACCTCCACACGCCATAACCGCGCTCGCCGCTGCTGTGGCGCCACAAGGTGATGAGGGGATCAGAGCGCTCCCCGACATTTAAACTCCGGATTTCATGTTCCCGCCAACGAGGTTACGTGTACGCTGCTTGTCGCGCTTTCTTTCTCTAATCACTGACCTCTCGCTTCCAATTCCACGAGCGCGCCATCCCTGCGCGCGCTCATCCACGTGTCCCCAAACGCCGCCGCCGATATTTGAGTTTCGGATTTACAGTTCCCGCGAGCGGGGTACCTGTATGTTTGTACCCGCGGAATTTATGGTTTGATCACTGAAATGTTGCTTCTGGATTGCGTTGATGCTGCCCGTCAACGCGCCGCCCCCCTCCATATTCAAAGTTTAGATTTCGCGTTCCCGCGAGCGAGGGTACATGTATGTCCATCTCCGCGGCGTTTATACTCCAACTTCTAACGTTGAGCAGCGTCACATGCATGTTCTTCCCCGCAATATTTTTTAAAAAAAATTAACCATTAGGGTTGTTCACAGTAGCCCTTTTGGTTCCTTTTTGTCCTCCTTTTTAAAAAAGTAGCCAAAAAGGAACGGGTAAAGGAAGCCAAAAAGGGCCCTTTTTCAAAAATGAGAAACCTCGTCCATTTTTTCAAAAAGGGTACTTTTTCTGTTCCTTTTATTTTCCGTTTTTCAGACTGGTTCTTCTTCTGGACTTGGTTCTTGTTGAAGGACGTAGTTCCTATCTTCTTAAATACCCTCTGAACAAACCATGTACTCCTTCCAACAGGCAAATATTTGATAGGATATACACGCTCCGGGAAGTTTCCCTTTTGGTCTCCTTTTCCCAAATACGCCAGACCACCCGTTCACAGTAGCTCATTTTTCGTCACTTTTTCGCTCATTTTTTTTGTGTATTCTGCCCAATTCGGCACGTAGGAGTCTGCATTTTGGGCTTTGGGGCCTTTTTACATCTCTGAATTGAAAAGTGAAAAAAACAGACAAAAAACTACGGGAATATCAAAAAGGAGAGAAAAAGGAACACAAAAAGGAAGCAAAAAGGGCTACTGTGAACAACCCTATTACCTCTCAGTTCGTGTCCGCACCATAACGCCCCCGCCCTTTACCATTCAATTTTGGAGTTGGCCTTCCCGCGAGCGCGCCGCCTTTCCGCTCCTCACATTTATCTCATCGCTAACCTTTTACTTCTAGTTCGCGCTCGTACTCCGCCCAAGACGTAAAACTTTTATTCTCAATTTCTGACTCCTTTCACACACACCCAGATCTCCGATTTTCCCTGCCTGCGGCGCACTGCGAACCTAGGTTCGGATCAAGCCGCCTTCCCAAATCACATGATATGCACGTGCTTCGCAGGGCATTTTGAGAAGGGGCTTGTACCAAGATGTCGAAAAAGGGCAATGTGTTTGTCGCGCTCTATCTCCCGCAATACCGCGTCAATTCTCTCGATTATTTGAGACATATTGTAGCAGACAAGCGCGAAAATGATCTCCCCGACTCAGATTCTCTTTTAACTCAATAGTCATCTCACCGAAGACACGGCAGTCGAGCTCTCAGTCGCGTATGACCGCATTATGTTACCATGAATAAAAATGTCTAGAGTTGAGGGAAAGGAATTCTGAAGAGATACTATTGTTCGGGGTCTAATCGCGATGCTCTAGAAGCCTTATCCCGTCTGAATACTTGGCAAACTGCGCTTTCGGAGTGAGTCGCGGAATGGTCACATTTGGGATGATTTGTCATCACCGCGTCGCGTCCTCTTTGCTTCACCTCTACTTCCACACATCTCCCCCTGGGATCTCCGCACTCCGAAATGTCGGGTAGACCTCCTAACACGCCCCGGTCACCTCAGACCCCGCGCCGTCGGCCATTTTCGCCCGTTGCACTGCGCTCGCCTGGCACTCCCCGAAAACGCATACCGCCGCGCTCGACACGTCTTCAGGGCATCAAACCATGGAAATTCACCGTAGAAGAGACACAGAAGATGGTCATTGAAAAGCTGCAGCTGTCTTACACTCCGGACGACTGGCAAATCCATCTTATTATTCGCATTCTGCGCGGCTTCGACTCCATCTTCCTCGCCGGGACAGGCTACGGGAAAAGCCTCATTTTTGAGGCGGTTGCTGCTCTAGGAGGGAGGAGGAAGGCCACGGTCATTGTATGCCCTCTAAAAGCGTTGGAGGCGGACCAGGTACGCACATTGGCTGGGCATTTGAAGTCATACTGAAAATTTGTTTCCGTCCTCTTTCAGGTCAAGCAGGCCACTGAAAAGGGCCTCAATGCGATTCTTATCAACGAAGATAATACCAGCGACGCCGCCGTGTGGAGGCAGGCGGAACACAGTGCCCAGCTCATCTACATTTTTTGTTTGGCCGGAATGCAAACGGCCACTGGCCGCTGAAAAATGGGATAAGGCAAAGGGATTTGGACATTTAAATTCATTCTGAGTCGCTACATATCTAAGTTGGTATCCAATGAACAAGTTGTCCGTTTATTTCGTAGCAATCGGGGTAGAAGTGAGAGAGGAATTTGCTTCCAAACACATGCCTTGTTTTCGGCAGTTTGATACAAGCCTCTCTCTGAGAATGTCCGGCTTGCCGGACCGGAGAGTGGCTTGTTCCGAACCTACTGCGAACCTCCGCCCCAGTGTTGCACGCCTCGTGACCTCCGGTGCTCCAATCTCGATTGATTTCAACGCAGTCCCAACTGGATTTTTTTCTCGGCCTGCGGCGCCTCATAACCATGTCGAGAGTGTCGGTTTATGCCCTCTGGTTTTCTGATTTTCTGCCTGCCGCGCGAGAGGTGAGTCCTTCAAATTCTGCTTCTTTTAAATCCTTCTCATGCAGTTCTTCAGACGCAATCTCCTGCGACTTAAGGCGTTGAAAATCCAAATTTTCGCTCAGGGACGCGAGGCAATCTGCATGCTAACCTGCCGCACGACCCACTTTTTTCTCCGCTACGCGGCGCTTGATTGGATGCGGGAAGGGTTCTAGGTGTGCTAGTACGTTTTTCCTTTCTAACAGTTCCTCTTTTTTCTTCTATCAAGTCAACTTGATCGGGCGCAAGGCCAATGTCAAGATATCTTTCTTGCGCTGCGCTGCGTGGCAGTGTCTTGGTGCGAGATCATATTTAATCTAATTGGTTCACTCGTTGCAGAATCAGTCCAGCGGTCCAAGGCAAGGCAACGGAGTCACGAGTTGTTGGACTTTTGGTTCAATATCCATGCCCGCACACCCCAAATCCATTAGATTAGCACCGACTCTGTTGGATTACTATTGTACCCTTAGAGTAGCGAGAAAACACCCCCTCGAACACCTAAAACCCTGCTTTTTTCTCGTGATCAGGCGTGCTCTATTTACGTCTCGAGGTCCGTGCACGCAGTCTGAAGTATATAGTTGCAAGGTCCTGGCTCCGGGCAGGAGACTTGGCGACGGGCGACTTAGAGGGAGGGCGAGCAGGGGAGGGCTTGCTATCATGTGACCAAGGGAATATTTAATAAACAAGCAATCTCGAGTATGAGGGCCAGTGCAGCATTGAGTGATCCAGGCTTCGGGAGTCTACTCGTCGAATGCAGCAGTTTTCTTTCCAAGTCCACGATTTGGTTAATGGAGCATGTTCCATTAACCATTTGATGGCGCATCAAAACGGCCATGACATCGTCGCCGCACTCGGTGGCGATGCAGTTTCAATTTTGACATGTCAACCGTTTTCAAATTTTGACCAACGACAACTTGACTACGACTCGACCTTTCTTCAACATGACGTCCCTCATACGATACTGCCTGACTCCTCCATTTTCTGGATTGATCGTCTCGGCGTCTCAAGGTGCGCAACCTTGCATGCTTACTCCAATCCTTATGTACTTAGATTCACGCCCGCCGTCTGTTCCACTCCACGCCCGTCTCCCACCCGTTGCACGAGTCCATAAAACCCATCCCCGCTCGGTGCACATCTCCGTGTCCCCTCCACGTTTCATCCTCTAGTCCCATCCGTCGACGTTAATCCTCTCTTCCAGACACCATGCTGCGCCATCCGCCAAAATTGAAAACACGACGACGCCTGCACTGATGCAGCCTGTCCCCACGCGCGGGGGCTGTCGTCTTAACACCCCGCTCCCTTCCCCTTCTCCGCCCGAGTCGAGGGTGCCGCAGCCCCAAGGGGAATGCGCGCGGACGTGGCCTTCTGCACTGCGCAGCGTTCCGTGCCCGCCTATGCACGAGCGCGTACTCGCGCAGAGATGCGGCGCGTGTCATCCCAGTTACACCGAGGCTGCGCGCGAATGACGCCCGCGGACGGCGAGCCGGGTACGAAGCCAGCGCCTCGCGCCCTCGCCCTCGCGCGGCGTTCGGGGGGTGAAGGTGTGAGGAGGAGGGCGCAACAGCGACTCCTTGCGCTCGCACGGGGTTGCAAGTCTGAGGAGCAACGCGGCGCGGGCGGTGCGGGGAGCGCACGCGGGGAGACATCGTGTCGCCGTACTCAGGCGCGGGGAGGCGGTGAGCGATGCGCGCGCGGGGAGACTTACTCACGGGGATTCGGTGAGCGACTCGGAGGCGCGCGGATGGGGTACAAGTACGAGGAGGAGCGCGGGCTGAGCGCGAACGAAGCCGGCGCAACGCGGGGCCCTGCACCGACTCCTCGCGCTCGCGCGGTGGACGCGCACGCGGCGTTCGGGGTGCAAGTACGAGCAGGAGCGCTGCGCCGAGCGCGCGCGGGGAGACACCGAGTCCCCGTACCCGCGGGGATGCGGCGGGAGATGTCGTGAGCGAGGCGCGCGCGCGGCGCTCGGGGGTACGGGTACGAGGCCGGCGCGGCGCGGGGCACGGCAGGGACGTGTCGCGCGCTCGGGGATGCGCCAAGGCCCCGTGCTCGCGGGGATGCGGTGAGTGGGGGGAATGCGGGACATTAGTGCGCAGGGCGGCGGGGTGCGAGGACGATGAGTGCGGCGCCGGCGTTGCGACGAGCGTGGCGCGGGGGCAGCACCGACTCCTCGCGCTCGCGCAGCGGACGACGCGCATGCGGCGTTCGGGGGTACAGGTACGAAGGGGAAGGGGGGCGCGGGCGGTGTGGCGAGCGCGCGCGGGGAGGCGCCAAGTTCTGGTACTCGGCGAGCGCGAGATGAGGGCACGTGGAGGCGCGGATGTGGCGCATGTACTGTCCGTGGCGTGCTGCGAATCGTGTGAGGCGGTCCGTGGTAGCATACTACTCGTTTCTCTCTTATACGGGATGAATTGTCGAATGTAATCGAGGGAAAGGATAATTTCATTCATTCATTCATTACTCATATCTACCCGTCACTCTCGGAGTCCGACTCTTCACTGGCCGTCTCCCCCTCAAGTTCCGAATTCGCCACTGCTCCCCTTTCTCGCAGAAATTGGACAACTTGTGAACGATATTCTTCCCGTTTGAGATGCTTGTTACCTCCATAGTTGACATACCTTTTCAAGTCGAGATTTAGTGCGAGCTTCAACGCGTGATCCATGTGTTTTTGAACGCCAGCACCATACTCAAGCAAAAGGCGTAGGGTTTCGAGGCGGTCGTCAATGGCGTCATCCGTGCTTGAGGCGGCGGCACCTAATACGCTGCCATAATCCCCTGCTGGCAAGTTTATATCGGCGCCGTTATCCAGCAGCAGGCGGGCAATATCACTCTTACTACCGAGACACGCTTGACCCAAAGGGCTTCCACAGGAACTGCCGGGTATGTTGACATTGGCACCGCTGTCAATCAGCAGGCGCACGACCGCGGTTTTGCCGAGGAAAGAGGCACAACCCAACGGACTGCCCGCAAATCCACCAGCAGCATTGATGTCGGCCCCGTTCTGGAGTAAAAGGCGCACAATTCCGGTATGGCCACGGACACATGCAGTACTGAGTGCGTCGCCGACCATTCCACCGAGTATGTTGGTGTACGCACCGCGCTGCAGCAGGAGACGCATAATGCCGATGTTGCCTTGCGAACAGGCAGACCCCAAAGGACTGCCATATTGTCCACCCGGTAGGTTGATGTCGGCGCCGTTGTCGAGTAAGAAATGCACAACCTCGGGTTGTTCAGACCAACATGCAACACCCAATGCGCTGCCATGGGAGTCCCAACCGGGAACGGGAATGGGCTGGTTTATGTCGGCACCACTCTCAAGCAGGAGGCGCAAAATCTCGATGTGGCCCCGCGAAGAGGCAGCAGCCAACGGGCTACCCCATACGCCGCCAGGCAGGTTGGCATCAGCGCCACTCTTCAATAGAAGACGCACAACCTCGATGTGGACATTTTGCGAAGCCGCAGTCAACGCGCATCCGTAACCATCAGACGGTATGTTGGGGTTGGCCTGATTCCGCAGGAGCAGATCCACAATATCCGTGTGGCCCCTGTCTGATGCGAAGGTCAACACGGTTGCTCGCGGATACTCTGCCGGTGCTAGGTTGATGTCGACACCAGTTGCGAGAAGAGCCTCCACGCCCTCGATATATCCGTCCTGGCAACAGATGTGCAGAGGGGAGGCGGTGGCATCTATCAAATCCTCCTGGTTTTTGCGTGAAGAGTAGAAAGCTCTGTATGGGCCACTCCCTTCCGCCAGAACCCGCATGGCTTGAGTGAACAGAGCAGGCGGATCTTCACAAAGCACCAGGTGGCGAATCCAATGCTTGGCCGCATATTTCGCCAACAGATTGCTTGCTGGTTCGGCTGGCATAGAATGGTTGCCAACACTGAGAAAATAGCTGATGCATGTGCGTGCGATGAAACTGTATGAGTGGTTCTTCTCGAGGTTGCAGCCGAATCTTGTGCTGAAGTGATCGGATAGGGCATAGTCCTTCACCGATGAATGGGCTAGAAACACCATGGGTGGGCTAAAATAAGTGGCGGACTTGACGACCAATCCTTCTAGCCAGCCAAAGATGGCGAGCTTGTTCCTCTCCCGGCGATCCGGTTCATAACTGTACTCGTCTGGGTTGGAAAAGTTGAATGAGAGAGCATCTGCAAGCTGATCCAACGAAATTGGTTCGGCCGCAAACAGGATCCACCGCAGCGCAGCCATCACATAGACCAAATGCTTCTTCGGGGAGACCTTGTCCAGGAAACGATCGTACACCTCGAACAGAGTGTCCGGTAAATTTTCGAGGGCCTTATCCAGCTCTGTCGTGGACATGCATCCCGAGATTTCGAGGAGGAGACAATCCGCGAGGCGGAACCTATTCGGGCAGACATCAGAACGGGATTAAATGAGCACCGGAAAAAAAACTTGCATTCCATTGCTTCTGCTCGTAATCTGCTCTGTGATACGATCCACATGAGGTCGCCAACTCTCATATTTCCTTTTGCTCTGAATTTCATGGTGAATGAAGAACCTGATGTCCGCCTCCGTGACGCTGTACTCCAGAGCGATCCGTGTTACACCATCGAAGCTCTCTGTGAAGACGGGGCGGGACTGGCTGGTGATGAAGACGTGGAGCGGGGTTTCGTTCCATTGGCGGAATGTCGAGATAAGATTCACAAGGCCGTCGTAATCGTCGCACTCGTCGAGCCCATCCAGAACAATGTACGTGCGGCCGAGCTCCCGGAGTAGCACTGGGAGGATCTTCTGCTGCAAATCCTTGTAACTTGGCAACGTCTGGCGGCCAGCATAGTGCTCGTCCAGAGACTTATAAGGATGCGGGCATTGATCGGATAGTTGGAGAATAATTCGTCGAAGCGCAATTTCCACGTCTTGGGTTTCCTTGTTGCTGAAATCGAAATAGAAGTACGCGAGGGCAGGTGCAGGGCGAGGGCTTTCCAATTCCTTTACCAGGCTTTTATCGTCATCAAGTTTGCTTATGACTGCCGAGCTAGTGAGGCGATCTCATCAGCGGCATAATCCAGAGAGCTCGAGAATTTTACCAGAGTACACTCTTCCCTGCACCCGCTAATTGGAAATTAGAAATGGGAAACAAATCTCGAGAAAGTTTCTCACAATGACCCTCGATCCACAATACTCCTGGATTATCTTGCCATTCAATTAATTCCTTGCCCTCCAAGAACCAGCGTCCAGTCCCGTCCTTGCGACATTTCTCTGTATTGTTGTGTTTTCGGGTCATCTCTGGGGGGGAAAGGAGCCATTTTTCCAGCTTTTCCTTGTTGCTGGCCTTGCATTAGGGGAAACAGTGGTTAAAATGAGGGACAGACGCGACTCACACCACGTCATACACATGATTGAGAGTATCCATGTTTGAACTCAGATTTATCGCAAGATCAACCAGGCGGTTGCTCTGAGCGACGGTGAGTCCCAGCCCATATCGTATCGACAGGTGCTCCTAGCGCTCACCCGGAACCTCGCTCCGACTTTAGCGAGCTCTTCGTTGATTTCATCGATTTCCCCGGCTAGCGGTTTGCGAGATGCGAAACACAAAATCTTGCCCTGTTTGTCGTACTTGTCGACGAGCTCAGAGGCCCGGGAAATCAGGCTTCATCCGTAGCCAAATGAGGGCAAGTAACAGGAGGAAGGGGAAAACACTCAACGCGGCATATTTCTCCAGGTCTGCCTTGAGGCGTACCATCAGATCGGAACACTTCGTTCCCTCCATCCGCAAGACAGTAGCACAAATATCACCGCTGAGAGCAGTAATGGTGGCGGCAAGGACATCCCTTTTCTCGCGGGTACTCTTCATATCCTAGCGAAAAATAAATAGAAATAATTAACCACACGGAAGGAATATGGAATGAGACGTACTTGGTAAACTTCCAGGATCTGAGACAAAAGGGCGCCAACTGGGGCAATAACCGGGGCAACCTGGAGGATCTCTGCGACCTTCTCTGCGACATCCACTGCGACACTGAGGTTATCGACGACGGACTCTATGGTGCTCTTAGCTTTCTTGGACGCGGCGCGATCGCCGGGAGATCCTTTGTGATGGATCCAATTGCTGGTGAGTTCCTTCCAATCCTTGAGGTCCTTCATCCTGGGTGTAGCTAGTGTGAAGCTGCGTGTCGACGTGGGTGGCGTAAACGACGGTTTCGGAAGCAAGGCGGTGACAACGTGCCAGTGCTAAATTAAGAGTGCACAAATTGGCACGGGCTGTGCGTCCCGCGTCCCGGACGGCTTTCATTTGGCTTTCATCAGAGAAAAGCTGTCAAACCAGATTCTGCGTTTCCGAGTTGCGTGATAAGATAAAACTGTGTCGCCGGATGGGTAAGTGCCGTCTAGGGCAATCCTCGTGTCGCTATCTGTTCTCTGGGATCCCCTGTGCAGCACCGGAAAACCCGCGGGCCACGAATCAAATGTTACTTCCTTTTTAAACCGGAACCTCATTCGGACCGTGCCGTGTAATCTCCCTGCCTGCTTACCTACCCATGTACATACCCCCAGCGTTGAACCTGTCTTTTGTCGATATCAAATGGGCGAAAAAATCTGAATGAAGGGAGAATCGCCGAGATACCCGGAAGACTAGTGTATGCGGCACGCTGTGCCACTGATCTTATTAAAGGAAACAACAAAGTATCCGTTGCACCTCAACTTTTTCTCTATTCTAGCCCAATATATGTTTCCCTCCCACTAGGATCATGCCCCATCCATTTCTCCCCCCCTGAGCTCAAAAAAAATCATCTACGACCCCTGGAAAATGCGCCCGGTGATGAAACTTTTTCCAAACCCGTCAGAAAAAAATCATGTATGTATAAGCCGCTACTTGTAATCTCTCCGAATGTTCTTAAGTGCGTGGATGGGTCGGAATCCCCTCTTCCAGGGCTATCTGACGATATATAAATCAGACTTTTAGAGCGAGACCTCATAATGTAGTGAATTTCTTTTTTGGAAAATGGGTCTTGCGAGAACACGCTTTGACCGGTTGCCCACCGTCGGCCGAAATCGTCCACGCCGATCAGATCTGAGATGGCTTCACAGCCACCTCCCGCCCCGCCCGGTCAATGCCGACGCGACGCGTCTATTTGTCGCTGCGTGGCGCCGCTCTCCGTCGGCTGGGGTGATCAACGCTGCCACGTCGTCTCTTCCACTCCCACCACCACTGTCGACCGCTGCGCTGTCCTCCTAAGCCTCGACTAACCCCAATCCTAAGCTTCCACCATGCATCAACTACGGCTCCTCTCCGCTCAGTCTACGACCGAGCGAGCTCAGTCTTCCCGAGGTGTTCTCGGCCCATCGCACCCTCGCCGCTCCTGCTCCTCCTCCCCTGCACGTTTTCAAGTTGAAGATCATCATCATCAGCGCCGCCTCCCTCCCCTGTTGTCTCTCCGCCTCTGAGCTTTCACATCCTTCCGAATATTCCGGTGCGCGCGCTTTTCTATCTAACTCTATCACAATGCTGATTCCATATATCCTGTATCTGCTACTGTAGAACTGCGTCCACGGGACACTCTAACTAAATGCTGCATGCACGCGACCCCCTCGGTCCTCTCGTTTTGAATGTTCGTCGTTTTCTGTAGCAATGACTCTCCACTTTATCCAAACGACAATGTGCCTTCTTTTACAGGTCCAACATCTACTTCTTCACTTCGGCCGCAGATCGCGCATAGGCCCACGAGCTCCCACTCCACGTCTGCCGCCATCGATTGGGCATAGCAGCTAAGCAGCGACGCCCACAGCGCTCAAGAACCTCTTTGAGAATCAGGTACGTTTTTCCGTTCCTTTCCTTTCTTTCCCGCACTCCGTTCATCCCTACTCCTCTTCCTCCCTTTCTCCCCATCCTCCCCATCCTCAATTCGTCCTTTTTCTTTCTTTTCCTTCATTTTACTGACAATATCTCCAATTATCCAGTCTCCGCGCCACCTGCCCGCGTTCTCAGACACCGCGCGTCGCTTCAATTCGCGCCTACCCCGCCCACTTTGCCTGCTGCGACTCCCATTGCCCTCAGATGCCCTTCGGCTCCCGATCGACATCCACCACGACTTTCCTCGCCACTTCCCGTCCTCGCCTCTCCATCGGCGGCGCCACAAGTCCGCCATCGAGGCGGCGTACGACCAACAGACCCCCACCAGCCGGCGACATCGTCCACCACGCAATTCCGTCCGCAGACACGCGACAGCGCTCGCGCGCAGTCGAAATACCCCACGCAGTCCCACCCGCACTCGCAGCACGCGGCACCGTCCTTACCCGCTCTCCACGCCGCTCCTCCGCCGACCCACACCTCCGACTATTCCCGTTCACTATCCCGCCCGCCGCTCCACGTCGGCCCCCCCCCCGCATTCCCCGGCACGACATGCAGCGTGCCCAGAGCGCGTCACGGCCGTTGTTCATCGCCGGCGTCGGCCTCTTCGCCTCCCCGCGTCGCCTTGTCTGCAGTACTGCCGCCCCATGCTCCACACCCCGTTGCCGCCCTCTCAACGCGACGCGCAGCGCTACTCGCAACGCCAGCGCATGCCGCCGTCGTTCGCGATCGCCTCTGCCGTGGATTTGAGGCGGAGCTGAGACCACATGACACAAGACGCATCATGGAAGGATCCTCGAATCATCATCATAACGAACGTTCTCGATTCTGGCTCGGACGACGTCTGAAGCGACGGAGTCTGAGCTTCCTCGTGCCAGCCATAGCACCTCTTCCAGCTCCAGCCAATTCTTCAAGACTTCAAGTTTCTCGCGTCACTCGACTCTGCCTTCGTTGCACCTCTCTCTGGCTTCAGCTCACCAAAACCTTAATCTTCCCGTTTCAAACCTGCAGGCCACAGCCCGATATTCGTACACCTAATAGTACAACACAAAAAATACACGAAGGAGGGAGGGTGAGATACGGGGCTGGACTGGACTATAGTACACTACTTCCAGACTTCCGACTCGCTACATGGACCGTCCCATATGATGAAGGGCGGGTCGAATCACGCACGCACGCCGGGAAGAACGAGCAGCATCAGGCGCGCCAGCAAGGGATCGCGCGACTCGCACGGGCCGCCGAGGGCGAGCGCGGGGCAGGCGCCGGTGTCTTCGAGCGCGGAGCCGGGGCGGGTGTCTTCGAGCGCGGGGCGGGAGCGGGCGTCTTCGAGCGCTGAGCCGGCGCCGGCATCTTCGGCTTCGAGGGCGAGGTCTTCTTTGCGGGGGCGACGCACCGCTTGAGCCCGCTGGAGATCGTGTCCACGGTCGACAGGTCACGCCGGATGTTGCGGGTCCGAATGCTACCATGGGGGCGCGGCTTGCGCTCCTGCTCCTCCTGCTCCTGCACCTCATCTTCGCATTCCCGCTCTTGCGTTTCTTCTTCGCACTCGTCGCCCTGCTCCTCGATGACGCTCAGAATGCGGTGGTGCGGGTCCGCCGCCCACGTGCGCGCGGCCTCCTCGAGGAACGCGCGCGATAGGCCCCGCTCCATTTCCCTTTCCCTCTCCTCCTGCTCTCTTTCCCCCGAGTCGCACCCGAACGAGAGAACGCCCATCCCGTCGAATGGCGCGCCGTCCGCGTTGAAGAGCCCGCGGAGTCCCAGTCCGAGGCCGCGGGTGGGCGGCGGGGGAAGGGTGAAGGAGGTATCGGAGGGGGAGGAGGGCCATGTGGACGTGGGGTTGTCAGAGGAGCAGGTGGTGGAGGAGGAGGTGTCGCTAATGAGGGAGAGGGTGAGGGAGAGGTCGAAGGAGGAGTCGGGCGTCGGCGCCTCTGGGAGCGTGTGGGAGTGCGAGTGGGGGTGACGGCGCGGGCGGGCATACACCGGCGAGGAGCTGTGCGCGGCGTCGGCGTCGAACTCGAACGAGGACTCCTCTTCGCTGGTTGCGCGCGTCCAGGCGTAGCCCGCGGGCAGGGGCGTGCGCACGCGCGGGGGCTGACACGCGAGGACGGGCGACGCGCGCGTGATCTTAACGTCTGCGAGGCCCTGCTTTTCGTCAGCCTCCGCACAGTTCCCAACAACGCGGAACTGCAGAAACACGGACCTTGAGACCGAGCTCGCTGCGTGCGCGCAGGATCATCCCGCTGCTCGGGCCGTCCCAGCTCCAATATCCCTCGATCGCGCTGCTGGGGTGCGGGCGCACGCTTGCGGAGCTGGTGGGGCGGCGTAGGGTGGACGCGGTGTCGGGGTCGCTCTGGCTAGTGGGGATACTGGAGGCGGCGGCGGGGGGCGCGAAGAACATGCGGGAGAAGGAGCCGAGTAGGGCGGTGGTGAAGTTGGACATGGGTGCACAACGGACCGGGGGTGGATAGGATATAGGATGTGGTGGTGTGAGGAGAGAGACTGGGGAATATTCAAAGCGCGTCGGAAATAAATATGGAGGGAGGTGGCTGACATTGGGTGGCTGACAATAAAATGAAGACGCGGTCATCGCCATGTCATGCGAGGTTTCCTATAGAAATAATTTCCAATCGAGCGCAGAATGTCTCAGTGTAAGGATAAGGATCTTGTCCATTTTTCGGAAAGGCGAATGGTTGTTTTTGGCTGTGCATTCAGTTGAATTTCATTGTTCAATTGAACCCTTGAACGCGATCACGAGTTCATTTGGCATCTTTCCTTCCTTGAGTCTTCCCAGCGACACGACGCGTTGCAGTGATGCTCGTTCGAAATCTCGAGGTCCTCCGAGCCATAAATGGCACTTTCGAGCCTGTGAAGAACTCCCTTGAGGCTGGTTAGCGCCTTAGGTAACCATTACGAGGATAAGAAGCAGGATAAAATTGCTGTTTGCTACTTCTCTCTGCTTCCCGTCTCACACCAAAATTACTCTCACCAGAAACGTGTAACTTTGGCTGACAACGTCGCCGAAACTTATAGACTCAGCACGTCCCCAGCGTGAATCTGTGAGTTTCAGCCGCGTTCTGGTGAATTTTTACGTCCGGTGGACTGACTTCGCTTCCAGTGTGTCTTCAATGCAGCCCGCGACAGAGACACCGCCGATAGACCCGAGGTCCACCTTCGCTCGTACAACCCCACATTATCGATCCTTCACGTTTGAAAGCTCTCCAATGGAGCCTCCAACATCGGCACCGACGACGATGGATCCGAGGGCCATTTCCCGCACAACCCCACATTATCGACCCGTCACGTTTGAGAGCTCTTCAATGGAGCCTCCAACACCGGCACCGATGACGATGGACCCGAGGTCCATATTTTCTCGCACAACCCCGCATTATCGGCATTTCACGTTCAGCGTCGATGGAGGGAACGCTTACGGACTCAGAGCTGTCG
Organism: Mycena vulgaris; assembly: GCA_029204335.1. Lineage (NCBI taxonomy): Eukaryota > Fungi > Basidiomycota > Agaricomycetes > Agaricales > Mycenaceae > Mycena > Mycena vulgaris. The sequence continues at coordinate 904,724 of JARGYA010000031.1, forward strand.
ATTCAGACGCCTTGAAGTCTGGAGATACCCGTCAAATGGAGACACAGCCCGAAAACCCTCCATTGGAGTTCGATATCAAAACAGTAAGCCTCTAAATCCCGTCCTCTGCACCAACGCTCAGCGCACGTAGAGCAATGCGCGATGCTGTTCGGAAACCCTAGATCCTGAAGATCCCCTTCGAATCTATGATTACGCGGTACGTAGGAAAGCTTATCTTACACCCCGACGCTGACCCTCATCCGGAAGGACTCGCGCAGTTCAGAGGATACACCTGATCCAAACACAACGGTGAGTCCAGTCCAGCTCCGCAACGAACTAAGACTCTTACCGAGCCTTCACCAGAAGGCTGGGACGCCCGAGCCTTTCACCGCCGCCCAAAATCCTCCAGAGCCCACCACATGTAATCCCACTGAGCCACAGAATTCTCGCAGTTCGTTGGAAGAGGATACTCCTGATCCAAACACAACAGTGAGCCCACAATCTATCTCCGCAACGAACTCTTACCAAGCCTTCACCAGAAGGATATCATTCCCAACATTTCCACCGAACCCGCGAATCCGACGGAGCCCCCAACCCAGGAGCTCTTCGAGCTAATCCCGCACCCATGCACCTTCCCCCCGCCCGAATCAGCGACCACGAAAGGCATCGAGTGCACAACCCGCACCTTCCTCGTTGACGTCCTCCCCGCGACGTACCCCTACCTCCCCTACCGCTTCTCCGCCTCCCCGTGCGCCAAATTCCAGATCCCCTTCTTCCTCTTTACGGGGCCCGACCCGCCCCCGGCGGACATCGGCACCCCAGGCGACATGTACGTCGCGCCCGCCTCCAGTGCGCTCTACGCGTACCTCGCCGGCGGGTGGACGCGCTGGACCCCTGCAGACCCCGCGCCGCCCGCGCGCCGCGCGACGCTCAAGCTCGGCGACGCGGGCCTGCTCCCGCACCCGCACTTCCCCGCGCACCTCCTCTGGGCGGGCGAGCGCGCGTTCGCGTGGTACTCGCTCAGCAGCGTCCTTAATGCGCGGCGCGACGTGCGGGCGAACGCGGTGGTGTCGCCGGACGCGGGGCCGGCGGAGGCGGCGAAGGTGCTGGTGGCGCGCACGCTGCGGTGGGCAGAGGAGAAGAAGCGACGCGCGGAGGGGGGCGGGGAGACGCCGCGGAAGAGGGCACGCGTGGGAGTGAGCAGGAGGGCCGAACCTTTACCTGTCGTGCGCGTGAGCACGGAACCTCCGCCGGTGGTGCACGTGAAGGCGGCGCGCGGGGCGAAAAGCGTCGAGGCGCGTGAGGTCTCAAGCGTGAGCGCCGACCCGCCGCCTGTGGTGCGCGTGAGCGCCGAGCCCGCTGTGCGGGTCAAGGCGGCGCGTGTCACGAAGAGCGTCGAGGCGTCCGCTGCGTCCGCCGCGCCGGAAGGGTGGGACGCCTTCTACGCGAAGCCGCGGACCAGCGGCGTCAGCGCCACGCGCGCGTCGCGGCAGCTACAGGAGCAGGCGGACACCATCGCGCGCTTGGAGGCGGAGAACACTGCGCTGCGCGCGCGCGTCGAAGCGGATTCAGAATCGACGGAGCGTACCCCTGCGCCCGAGCGGATGGCGTTCCACCCCGAGTTCCGCGAGTTTATGAAGGAGACGTTCGTGCGAGAGGTGGTGAGGACGTGTAATGCGCGTGCGTCCATGCTTCCCCTTCTCCTCGTCCGTCGTTGTAGTGGAGAGCAACGCTGAGGCCCCCAATAGAACGCATTGAAGCGGAGGGCGTCGCCGCCAAAGGTACGCACTGCTCGGCTCCGCGAGCCTTCCTACCCGGAGGCCTAACGTACGTATTCAGCTAAGGGGCAAGTGGCCGTCCTCCAGTTGTGCCGTACGTGCCCCTTCACCTCCGAGTCGGGCCCCGCTGATCCCCAGGCCGCGGCAGTGGAGGCAGACGACGACGACGCGATGGAGGACACCACGCCGACTGTGGAAGGCGCCACCGACGCGGATGACATGGAGGTTGGCGCGGCGGGCAAGACGCGCACCAAGCTCGCCCACAGTGCGCCCCACCCCCTGCGCGTCGTCCACCGCTGACATCGCCCCACCCGACGCAGCGCGCAAGGACCTCGACGCCGCCCGCGCAGCGAACACCGCGCTCGAGGCGGAGATCGATCGGCGTGCGTGCGCCTTCCTCTCCCCTCATTTCCGTCCCCCCTCCATGCTGAGCCACGCTAACCTCCCCGCAGTCAAAAACGCCGCCATGCAAGATGCCGCCTCCCTTCACCGCGGCGCGTTATATATCGCCGACGCACAGCGCAGGATCGCCGCGCTCGAGGCGGAGGTCGGGCGGTGTGCGTCTTCTCCTCTGCTCTCTTCTCCTTCCCTCATTTACCCTTCCCCCTTCCCTCTTCTTCCCTCCCCTCATGTTTCATCTACGCTTCCCTTTCCCCTCTGCCCTCCCCGTCGTCGAATCACTGAAGCTGATGCCGACCCCCCCAACAGTAAAGCAGGCGGCGCAGCACGAGACCGAGGCGCTCCGCGTGCTCCTCGCCGTGCGCGAATCCGCCGCCGCAGCTTCCAGTGACCCATGTGCGTTCTCCTACGTCACACGTTCCTCTGCGTTCCCGCGGCTGGCTGACGCGAGGCTGCAGGACTCCGGCGTCCGATGTATCCGTAAAGTTTGTGATAACTTGAGAACATGCTTCTTGGGAAAGAATGTGCGTGTCCCTTTCCCTTGTCCTTCTCGTCGATGGAGCGCTAACCAGTCCCCCGTTCAGCGCCCGAGCCTCGCGCGGCGCGGCGCGTCAGAATTCTTGGAATCTTGGAATCTTAGAGGGCAGAGTCCGTGCTTCGTCATGAGGAGTAATTAAAGCCAGCAGAGTCGTTGAGTCGTCGCATGTTTAAAGTGCTGGATGCTCCGATGAATTCAGCGCTGACAGTGAGTTGTGCAGCGCTGACAGCTCGAATGAAGACCGAAAGCAAATAGAAGCTGATGATTTATAAGCAGGATCTGATGGCGGCTGATGGCGGGCGTGGCGGGATGTCGCGGGATGTGTTCGTGCGTGCCCGCTGCCCCACAGATAAATCCCAGAAAATAGATAATTCAATGGAGAATATGGGGCTACTGCCCTGATTTTTCAGAGAGGGATTGACTGCATACTCGACGTCGAATCTGACGAACTCCGAGTTTTTGCTCATCAAACTGACCTAATACAGGGCCAAAAATGCGGGGAAAATCAGGAATTGGACCTCGATGCAGGGACTCACTGATATGGCCTGTGCAGCGGAGTCCTCTTTTTTTTGAGGCCAACTACAAAAGGTCGTCAAATCGTCGGGAGGGTTTAAAATCTGAGATGTCTCATTTTTAAAGGGGTGCCGAATAGAGAATTCGTATATAGCACCCGTCCTGTGGCACGGTGCCAATGAGAATTATCCGCCCGTTCCTGAGAGCCTCGACGAACTCAAAGTCACGACCACTGCTCATTTCCTGCCTGATTGCAGCACTGACTTGGACGGTAAAAAATGAAGAGTCCGGCATCGCTTTAACTTATAATACCTACATATGTGACCCGCTAAACTAACACTTTCAATGCGGAAGATGTCAAAATATCCATGGAGACGACCTTGAGAGCGACTTAGAATGACAATGCTTCGTACACTGAGGACTTCGCAGAGAGGCGAACAGAGCTCTTCGGTAGACTCACTGTGTTCACTAGGTCGACTCCAGCCCCCGCTTCGGAACCAGCACTCAAGTTCAATGCGCCGAGAACCACCTTCCACGCTAAATCGAGTGTCCCACAACTCGGGGTCGTACATCCCCAGCGCCACCATGTCCTGCCACAGCTCCTGGACGCGTATGGACCATTTGATCATGAGAGCCCATCATACATACGACGATTTGGTAGGTTCCTATCTGCGGTAATACCGTCAAAATGAAGTAGAGACTGTTCAGAAAGAAAATGCACCAAAGAGCGATGCCCATTCTTGCGAGCCCCTGCTTTGCAGCGGCGTTCTCCGCCACCTTCTTCGTTGGTCCCTGACCGCTTCCAAAGACCTCACCGCCAATAAATAAATTTGCGGACCACATCTCCAGTGGCCTTCCCTTTGAGCCTCCGCCTCCGTACTCCCACTGTACTCCCAGTTGCGTGGTCCGCAGCCTCCTCTGCAGGTATTTGGTCAGCAAGTCAACGTGGTTGACCGCGTCGGTTATTTCCGTGCATTTCGCGTTAGCGGCTATCGCAGGTTGCACTCCGCGCTGACTTTTGTATGCCGCAGTCATGAAAGGCCGGTAGAGGGCTTCGAGCCATGTCTGTACACACGCGATCCCGCCTTGGTCTTCGTAAAGGCCCCCTATGTAGGACTATAGACAGTTCAGTTATACTTCAGTCGGTCGATGGCAGATACCTCGAAGACGTCGGCTGAAATACAGGTGCGTGTGAGAACGTTGATGTGATTATTTTAACGAACCTTGAGGATTCTTTGCGGACCGGATCACTTCAGCGCTTCCTGGATCTTGTACCTTGAGCCGGTCGGGCAACTTGTACTTGACGGATCTACGATAAATCAGTAGCGCGACTCTAATGCAAGGGAAACCCACATCTTAGCTAATGTCGTGTTACAGACGAGGGACGCCAGTATTGTCTATCCCATTATGAGATGAGATCAGCGTTCGTCGTAGTTATGTGTAGTTCTCACGCATATTTGGCCGATTCGAAGACCAGGGTACATTTCAAGCATCAGCCGAGTCAAGACCAGTTTCAAAACCGAGTCGCCCAGAAGCTCAAGCCTGCAAACACGAATGATGAGTATCATGTGAGTCGGTCGTAGACGTGGCAAGCAACTTTTGCATAGGATCGGGATCCCCTTCAGATGCGTGGTGGCTGCTGTGGGCGAATATCCGTGAGAGGATATCCTCACTTGCGATATTCGGGAGAACCGGAAGTAAGTGTCCAATATCTTCGTCACTGGATGATGAAGGTCATTGAACGAACATGTACATGTAATTAATGGAGGGACACTCACTCCCAGAGATTCAGATGCTGAGCTGGCTCCGTATTAGAGTTCAGTGTGGACAGTACTACATTCATCCTTGACAGTGCCCGTTCGTCGTCCGCGGTCGAACCTGGTTGAAATCGGGTACCAGTGGTTGCCAGATGTACAGGACTCGACCGTTCCCCGGAATTGAAGTTGACATCCAGCTCCGTACTGCTCTTCGAAGTGGATCTGACTTAGGGAGGCTTTCAGTGGAATATTCTTCAGTTGAAGCAACGCTAGCTTGCTCAATCCCTTGTCCATATGACGTTTGATGGCCTGTACAGGTGATTTACCAGCGATCTTCAGCTTCAGTTCGCAGTTGTAACAGCCTCTGGAGGCTGCATATCTGTGTATCCCGCCAGTGGTTGGCCAGAACCTCCCGGCACCGATCGAGGCAATCCGAGGCACTGAGATGAATCAGCGAAGATGTTCAGTCTACAACTTCCTGTGACTGACTGAGACTCGGGAGGTGCCACGATGGAGCACACTGGAGACGCAAGAAGCGTGGTCGAAAGGAAGCGGCACTTTATTTGAACGCCGGCTGACTCAGATGAATCGCATCCACAGCGCATGTGATCACAATTTTCTGTTCAATTTTGCCACCAGTCATAGGATAATTTCCTCTTCGTTCTGTTAATTGTGGATTATAGGGACTTAATTTAAACCTTTCTGAACAAAGTGTTCTCTTTCTGAACTCGAACGAACCACATGGCGAGTGGCGAGCCCCGTTCCAGGCTTCCAGCGACTCGGAATTTGTCGAAGCAAGCGGAAGCCTAATTAGGTGCAGCACATGTTCGCGGAGACGATGACGGTCATTTGGAAGACAAACCAAGGGACTTCGGCTTTGGGTTTGTTCTGAGCTTTGCGATGCGGGAGTGCCGGAATTAAATATACGCTGAAGAATGAGTGTGAAGGGGCGTCCCAGGATAATAGATAAAAGAAAATGTACGTCGATATCTCAGTGGTGTCATTCTGCTATCAGTTGCGAGACATGCCACTACTAGAGCGGGGAAAGCAGAGGCGCGTTGTAATGGGCCACGTGATCGCGAATTCAGTCGGATCAAACATCATCAAAGCGGTTTTTCTTCTTGCCTCTTGCCACTGCCAGCCGTTTTCCTCTTCCATAATATGCCGGAAACATGAAGTTCTACTCCCCAATAGCCAGCTTCAAACATCGCTGCCCCATCGCCCCGGAAATTACCTCTGAGTCGGAAGGAAGTTCAAGGAACTTGAAGGAACTTGAAGGAACACATCGCGGACGATTTCTTCTCTTCTCTGCGTAGGCACTAGGAATCACTCCGCAAACAATACGCCTCGCCGAATTTCACGCGTTCCGGCCGTTTATCGGGTCCATTGGGCAGGCATCGATGATACTTACATACGGTGACTGTGCTTGATAGTTGGAGTCCGCATTTATGCTTGCACGATCACATAGCGCCATGAGAAGTCCTTCGCATGAATCTAGGGATCGTGTACGAACCTCCGTACAATTCTTTGGAATATTTAACTCGCTCTGTGGGTAGGCTTTACGCCGATTTCGGCGTTGGCACTTTGAATCTCAATTATCGTTACCCCGTATTGTCCCTTGGTACTTACGGTGGCCCTGCCAGAGGACTGTCCGTTCAACTTGGTAGGCAGTGGAATTTCTTTCGTGAGCGTCTGCAATCTGATCAGGGACTCCCGCCGCAATGAGTCGCCCCCAAGTTTTTACACAACGGCAATTTGAATCTACCTCAATTCCTCGGCGTCACCTCTCATTCGTTTATAACTTTCCAGACCTTCAATATCGAGTCCAAAAAGAGAATCGGTTTAGGGAGCGGAATGTGACTCCCCGTGACTCCCGTGACTCTGCTTGACATGAGCGTCAACTTGAACGCCGCACAGCCTAAGCCGCCCCGACGACTAGTCCTAGTCACTGCCGGCTCCGCGTCAGTCAAAACCACTTTTGACACATTGTGCACCCCTTGAATCTATCTTGGTTTTGCCACCGATGGCCATCGTATCCACTCCTAGCGACACTCAAGAGAGTCTCCCTAAGGGTGTTATTGTGGCGGAACTTGAAGAGCTCTTTGGCGACTCTATACTGCCATTCGTTGAGCATGACCCATCCGGAGAGTATGGGGAGCAGCGTCCTTGCATGAGGGACCCCGCGGCCAGTAAGTCTAAATCTCCACGATGTCGCCCCTGCCGACTCTCATCCTCCACAGTCAACTACCTCGCTGCTGGGTGCTGGGAGGCTCTCCGTATGGCCCATAAACCCAAGAATCCTGCACTACAGGACCTTAGTCTTTTTCCGCAAATGCACCTCGACATTATCCTCGAGGTTTGTGTGATGGTTTTTCGATTCTCGCCTACGTACGCTCAGACGCGCTTCTAGGTTCTAGACTACCTGCATCCCCTCGAGCTTATGCAGATTTCACATGTGAACAAAGCTTTCCGTGGTCTCCTTCACGCCCCTGTCGCAGCCGCGCTCTGGCGCTCCGCCTTTGCTGGGCACCCTCCGCTCCCGGCGTGCCCTCCCGAGATCCCAGGCCGACGATGGGCGAAACTACTTTTTGGCCCGCGACGGTGTGATGTACGTGGCTTTCCTCTATCTCCGGCAATTGCGCTCACACGACCTATGTAGGAATGCGGCGCGCTTAACACCTTTCCGGATTACAGGATCTGGCGCCATCTCTGCACGGACTGCATGAACTTGAAGTGAGTCTACTCATATCGTCAACCTTAACTACACTCTGACGGCAAGCGGTAGACTCTTTGACGGGGTGCCAGAGTACGCGTCCTCGCACGAGGTGAATACCCTCGTAGCAAAGACTTTCCGCCTCGGTGCGTCCTGGTGTCTTTCATGTAAATTTCATCTCAACGGTGATCTCTAATCATAGACGGCTCGCAAGGAGAGGTAGACTCCGATATCGGGCGGCTCTGGCCCGCGGATGGGATTGCGGTAGCCAAAGAGTACGAAGAACTCAAGGCCGCAGAGGGGGACGGTGCCACCGGGGCACTAGCGGCCTTCATTGAGGCTCGCACGAACATCGTCCAGGCGACCGAGGACCGAGCGGAGGAGATCGAGCGCTGGTCGGCCAACGTCTTGGATGACTCCTTCGGACGGTCGCAGCAAAGGCTAAGCCTTGTGGTCAGGAGGTGCGCGTGTCCAATCCTCGTCATTTTGTTTCTACTGACGGCCGGTATCTAACAGTGCTCGCAAGCGCCTCGTACAAGAAGGACACGACGCTCGCGATGTCGAGGAAGCGCATGGCCTGTGGGCAAGCCCCTTCCTCGAGCACATCGCGCGCTTGACGTCGAAACGCTGGAACAAGGCTCGTCCTCACGTTCTCCCATTCGTGGCTGCAGCGCGGACCGCGCGCTTGGAGCGCGAGCGCGCCTTGCTCGTCTCCTCGCGCTCAGCTGCTGTTGGCATCGCCGCCTCGCACGTTCTCCGCACCGCGCCGCCCGAGACCTGGGCGTACAACCCGCCAGCGTACACCGTCGAGACCTTCGAGCCGCTGCGCGAGCTCATCCAGGACCCTTCCACCGCGCAGCTCGCCGACAGCGACCCCCGGTTGGCGGACGCGCTCCTCGGGCTGCCGGCCTTCGTCTTGGCGTGGCGCGCGGAGAAGCGCGCGCTCCTGGCGTCCCTTCTCCCTCTGGCCTCGACATCTGAGGCGGCGGGCCCCCCGGATGGACGCCGCTTGGAGCTCGCGACGACCGTCTTCACGTGCCTCGGGTCGTGGGTGGGCGGGACGAGCGTCACCGCGGGGCGCAGCCTCATCGGGTGGGATGGTGCCGGTGCGCACCTCCGCTGCCGCAGCCTGCAACGCTTCTGGCAGGGGCGCCCGCATTACGCCCCGGAGGGCGCGGCGGCGGCGCGCGAGCTCGTGCGCCTCGTCGGACTGGACCCGGAGACCGCGACTGCGGCGCAGATGGACCAGCTATGCGGGGAGAAGCGGTTTTTGTGCGGCCTGTGTCCCATAGAGAAGTACAAAAGAGTACGCGGGCGCTGGGCGATGCGGTGGCGCGAATGTGTCAGTGCGCCGGTTCTTGTTCCCCTCCAGACCTGCTGACGCATCATGGCTAGGTGCTGCACACGATCGAGCGTACGCGTCTCCGCGGTGGGGACGCGGCGCACGGGGCGCCAGCGTGGGTGCTTCTGACGGACGAGGGAGCGGAGGACGTGCGACGGCGGGAGACAAAGGACCCCGTCGCGCAGAACCGTGCATGGGTGTGCACCGTGTGCACCGCGCACTACGAGGGACGGGTGACGCTGCCGGCTGTGATAGAGCATGTGCGAGATGTGTACGTGGTCTGCCTTCTTGACCCCGTCTTGTCTAGTCATTCTAATATCGCCTGTATGCTTAGGCATACCATCCGGACTCCCATCCAAGGGCAGCACTTCATCTACTTTGTGGGCGCGGAGCGTACGCCACGCGTCCCCGCGCTGCTGTCGCAGGAGCGTAATGTGGCGGAGTACCGCTGTAAGCGGTGCCCGCGGGGGAAGCTGCGGTCCCTGCGCACGATTGGGCCGCATGTGTTTGATAAGTACGTTCTCTTTCTTTGTCCTCTGTATGGGCGCTCGATCCTTTTTCACTGATGCACTTGGTGCAGACACGGCATCGCGGTTCCAGGTGAGGCGGACTGGACGCGCGTAGAGCGGATATTGCGCAGCACGATTCCTACTGCTACTGATGGGTGACGGATGTGCTCAATTGAATGATTCTCGATGAGTGGACGAAGGACAATTCCTGCACATGCACTAGCATCTGTGTATTACCTCAAATAATCGATTACGATGCGATCCCATTTTGGAGAGTTTGGAGAGTTTGCCGTCGAGACAGACCATCTCGTAGATTCCGCATCGTACGTTCACGCATCGGACATCTTGTGGGGTCTTATTCATATGCCATTATGCAGTGCTGAGCGAGCCCGTCCTCTTCTTAAGTAGATTCAGCTGCGATCACTCACTTTCGTAAATACGCTCGTCAAGCTGACTGAAGCGCCTGGGACAAACAATACCCTCAGATTCCCTACTTGCGCTCATTGGGCAGCGCCTCCGAACACAATTGTCGACGAACTTGGCCAACTGACTTGTTGGGCTTTTCTTTCTCTCGCACAATCCGATTGGAGTGGCGTTTTCTCCGCAGCTCAGGTGGCCGCGCTTTCCAGCTGGTTGCTTACGGCCCTCTGTGCCGTCCTCGCCGTCTCAAATTCATTCCGGCCGACTTCTGGTTACTCAACGGATCCACATCATTCGGAATCTCTTCGGCCTACCTTCCACCCTGCATACTAGGACCTACCAACGTTATGGGTTTCAGGAGATTCCATGGAGGCGCTTGGCATAATCGCGGCTACATGGTGTGTATGCAGTCTTTCATTTATGTTCGTGTACTAACGGTCCTATACGGAAGTCGCGTTCTATTCTGCAATCGATGCGATATTCCGCTCGCCGGATGCGGGGTATTGAACTATATCCGAACTAGTCAACGGCCGTATCAGATTATTACCCTCAGCCCGAAGGAATTTCTACGGGAACATATTTTGGACTGCTCCATCCACAATTGCCTCAAACGGTCTGCTGACAGTGACACAATCAAGCCGAGACTTTCTGAGGTAAATCCTGGCCAATAGCGAGAGTGCCGGATTTCCGGGCAACGCATCCAATCCCCGGTGACCTATATGCAATGTGCTACACCCTTTGAGTCTCGGTCCGTTCGTAGGGAATTTTTCGGACGACTCGCCTTACGGTACCTCGGCCTCTTCGTTCTTTGTTTGGATGGGTGGGTGATGGACGCCTGCAATCCATCTCCGGCGTCATTTCCCCCTGTGGAAGTTCGAGTACACGCTTGAAGATCCAAAAGGGAAGCGTTTCTACACGCTCAAGTAGATACCCCGCTCCGGATTAAAATACTCAAGGATAATCTGCGGCCTTGTAGGACATCTAGGTCATTCGGGATGGTGGAGCCTGTAACACGAGGAGACCTCTTCGATTTTACTAAACGCTTACGCCATGGTCAGCTTGCTTATGCTTCCGTCATTTTTCCGCCGGTGCTTGGATCTACATCAATAGTGGAATATACGCTCCAGTATAAAGGGCCGCAAGTGTTTGCCAATCTCCAGTCTTCCAGGAACACAGCACTCAAAGAAAATGCGCTTCACATCCTTTGTGTCTCTCGCTATCCTCTGTGGCATTGCCTTAGGTTCGGCTTAACTTTCCTCTGGTGTGCATTGTTTTCTGATGCATGTTTAGCCGTCCCTACTGCCCCCGCCCACCAAGAAGTGCTCGGCAGAGATCGCCAAGTACAACCTGGAGCGCAGAGAGGCTCGCGGACTTGCTAAAAGGACCTTCTACCCTAAAATGCTCAACGTACGCCAGTCCTCGGCAACCCCCCTTGGAAACTAATCTAATCCGTCGATAAAGCTCACCTGTGCTCTTTCGGCTGAGGTGACTTTGGGTGCGCAGGAATCTCCACACCACAGCTTGTACTAATATCATGTTTCCCAGAGGACTACGTTCCCAATCCTGTAACTCTATTGTCGCTCTATCTTCGCAAGGCTCATGATATCTTCAGCCTGTCCGCGTAGACATCACAGAGAGCCAGCCGTAAGCCAAATCATAGTCCATCCAGACTGTGGCTCGTGCTGATCTCAGCCTGACAGCGGTGTTGCACTCACTCTCGACATCGGTAATGG
>JARGYA010000310.1:0-165079 GCA_029204335.1 Mycena vulgaris
AAGAAGCCAGACAGCGCGATCCTTGAGATCATCGCTAATAGCACGGTAGACCATAGAGTGGTAAAGGACAAAGCAATCGGATTCGATCCCACGTCATTACCCGCCGCGTGAGAGCGGGTCGTCCGAAAAAGGAAATCCTTAGCATCAATCAAAAATTCGTGCGCTGGCAAAATAAATCGCGCGTCTCAAGGTTTTCGGAAACAGCTGTAAGATCGTGAAGATTTAGACCTGGATGCGCATTTGCGAGCACCGAGCGCGGGAATTCAGATTCGAGACTTGGATTTCGGATGTGCTTGTACGGGATTCAGATTCGATCCAGATCTGGATCTGGATCCGGAGCCGGGGACGACGCAGCCGCGCGCGCGCGGGGAGTCGACGTTTGAATTTGCGCGGGCGGAGAGTCGAGGCTTGAATCGAGATAGGCGGGGATCAGAAATGTGGAGTTGCGAATGCGGGGATTCGACGTGCGTGAATGGGAGTCGAGAGCGCTGGACTTGAATATGGCGATGGGAGGAAGAGAGCGGGCGGATACGAGCGCGCGCACCGGCACTAGCGGCGAGGGAAGCGCGAAGGGACGGGACAGGACGGGCAAAGGGTGCGCGGAGGGTTGCGGCGGTGGCTGGGAGCGCGCACGATTGAGAGGAGGAAGAGAGGGCGAAGCCGAGGGTGAGGAAGGACAGGGAGGCGAGGCGAGACGGATACGGACGGATGATGAAGAGGACCAGAAAGAAAGAGAGGGCGGGAGGAAGTGAAGCGGCGGGGTGGGAATGCCGAACGCACCAGGATGATTAAGATGCGGAGAGGCAGGGAAGGGGACGCTGCGAGCACGAGGAGGGACGAGCCGTGGATACGAGAAGGGAACGTGTGCGGGATACTAGGTGGATGCGGGGTGAGCGAGCGATGACGGGCAAGGACACAGGAGGGTGAGGAGCTCGAGTGAGGTGCGCGGAGGAAGGAGGGAGGAAAGGCAATGCAGTGCGGGTGGATATGGACGCGTAACGCGGGGACGGGGGTGGACGGCGACGACGTGGGGTAGAGGCGATGGAGAGGAGCCATGGTCAGCGACGCGACAAGTGGGACGTTGGACGATGCAATTGCGGGCCGTCCGGGTAAGACGAAAAGGGTGCGGTGAAAGAAAGTGCAGAACACTGAAGGAGAGGACGAAAAGAAAAGTGAATGGATGGATGTGAATGGTGAATGAGAGCCACGGGGAGCCGAGGATGAAGGAAGTTTGGCGCGTGCGATGGGACTCCAGGGTGGACGACGCGACCCAGGTCCATCACGGGGTGCGCGCAGATGCCGGTGTCGGTAAGACGCGTCAGAGAAGACTGTTGAGGAGGACTTGAAGGACGCAGAACCGGAGAGGGCGGGCCATTTGGGCGAGGGGCGCGAGCGGGGTGTCGACAGCATCGAGAGTAAGTGGTGGTGGTTGCGGGTGACATGGGCTGGGTAAAAGTGCCGCGACTGCCGCGGCATTGCCGCGCACTGACGCGGCACTGACGCGGCGGTGGCTGTGTTATTGCCGCGGCGCTGCCGCGCAGCATGTAACTCAATCCACAAAGGTTCCCCGGCCCTAATTTATGTTTGCACACGCTGTTCTGGTTGCGATACATGATTTAGACACAAAAAACTCCTAGTTGAAATTTCGTTAGTCGGGCTTAGTCGGACCTGGACAAACCTCGCCCCATCGCAATGATCGCCGGTTACACCGAAATATTAGGGATATTAATCGATTGCTATCCCACTACAGTCCAATCAGTCGAAATGAATGAGATGTTACTTCAGATCTGACTCATGAACACTGATTAAAATTTGGGTAAAGATGCCGGGTTACTACGGGTCCATTTTAGCCGAGTCCGCAATACTGGGCTGGGTGAATGTGCCGCGCAGCGTTTAACTCAACGTAGAAAGCTTCCCCGAGCCCAAACCATGTGCACGGAGGGTTTATTTATCCCAATACATCGTTTAGACATGAAGAACCCATACCTGAGATTTTCTTAATCGGGCTTAGTTGGAGCCAATTTGATCTTAGTCGGACTGAATTGAGGGCTCGTTCCGCGTAGTTCTTCTCTGTTTCATCGAATTTTGGGAGAAATCAAACGAAGGAACCGAGGGGGAAAAGCCCCACTCACCACAGAATTTCAGCTGGGAATAATAAAGTAGGAATTAAGAATGTGCTGTCTCGGCATTCGTTGGTTGCATTCATAACAATCAGCGGATGTGGGTACCCCTCTGATTGCTACAAATCATTTGTCCCTAAGGCCATATCCAACGTAGGAATCCCCTTTCATCTACCATGTTTAGACACATGCCACCAGGCTGGATGAAAGTACCATGCAGTTCTAGGTGATTAAACTGCCGCAGGAATGCCGCGCACCTCCTAATTCACTGATGTTGTCTGCCCTCTCGGGCTTCATAGCTCCCATCGAATTAATATATGGCCTGCGAAAGATTGGTGGGCTCAATCATAATTATAAAGTGCACCAACTCTTGTGCATCAATGCACGACAGAAGCATTCTATGTCTCGCAAGACAGTAGCCAAATTCTATGGTTGCATGTAGGTGACCACAACTCCGCTCGCGCCGCACGTGGGCACGCACTACACGCCCTGCCCGTGATTCAGTTGTGTGCGCAGGCATGGATTTCCCCATATGTGCCTGTACATTATCATTTCGAACCAGTTGAACCATGGGAGTCAGTCTCTGTTCTTGGATATACTGTGAAAGTAGAACCTCGCTGAGGATATGGTCGAAGAATGGACGGAATCAGCCCGAACGGAAGAGTAAGTACAGTACTTCAGTTGGTCAGGGCATTCAAGTTGTTCCCGAGGTTGACTACGACGAAATTCAACAATCTGCAGAGACGAAATTCTCTCCAAAATGATTTATCTTCTTGCCTACCATGCCCTCCGAGGAATAGCCCGAAAACGGAGTCGTTCAATTTAAAACACTGCGTTGAAGGAACCAGTCTGCTGGTTGATTCAATTCTACAATCGTCACGGTTCTGCCGCAGTGTTGTAGATTGCTGTGGCACCACCTCGCGCAAGTTCAACAGTTCTCGTATGGTCGACTCGGACCCGCACGGTTGATAGTGTACCCCGCCAGGTATGGCACTCAATATTTACCACCTCTGGTTACTCATGTAGGGAAGTCAACATGAGATTCGCAGACGGTGAATTCAGTGTGTGCGCCAAGAATATTCGGAGAAACACCGGGGTACTTCTCCCTTCAGTGTTGTCGTGGCACTGCGGAAAGCGTGCTGCATTCCCGGTTAAATAACCACGCGGAGTTCTCTGAAGAATAAAAACTTGAATCCTATCAGTGGGAGTCCTAATATGTTACCCCCAATATGGGACGGGGGGATGGGTACTTATTAATCCTCGCCCGCAGGGTGTGTGCCTCGAGTTCACCTCGGAATTCATTCAATTAGTCATAGGTTGGATTGGACGTGAACTCACCCCAGGCACAGGCATAATGGTATTCATCCCGGAATCTCTGGGGAAGTGACATGCCCGCAAAACACCGTCTTGAAGTCTGGTTGTTTCTCAGATTTGTTTATATAAACACCTGGATAAAAAGCTCACCAACTTGATTCAAGCGGGCGGAATTGGTTGAACAGGGCATGGATTCAAGTGGTAGAATGTGTTAAACCGGGCATGGCAATTCATTGTGTTGTTTAGAAATGGTTCATACCGATGCCAGGGAGGTTTAGAGCAGGTATTCTCATCCAAAGGAGTCCACTAGGTCATGAAACCTTGTTTAACTCGAGAATATCCCAAAAGAACTATATGAAATGAGCTAGAGTGTGCGCGGCACTCTGCCGCGGCACTTTACCCGGTGGCTGTGTTGCCGCGGCACTGCCGCGCATTGACGCGGCACTGACGCGGCACTGCCGCGCACTGACGCGGCGCTGCCGCGCGGACATGCCGCGGCGTGCATCCATATCTACAATTGTAACAACGAAGTCCAACTTGTCATAAAGCATTTAAAACCCAATGTATCCTTGTCCCATCCAATTTCGAGGGTCAAGTTGGGTAAACCATGACAGAATCTGGACTTCACAATCACAAATTGAGTAAAACGTATGCAGAGACCAGTATATTCAAACTGTATAACGGTCCAATACACTTCCAGGACCTAATTACGTAGTATAACTCACGAGTGAAGCATTTCCTATGTTGCTTAGTCGGGCTTAGTCGGGCCTAGTTGGGCTTAGTTGGGCTTAGGTATTACCGCGGCAGTGCCGCGGCAGTGCGCGGCAGCCGCGGCAATTTCTCCTGGCCCGGGTGACATCATTGATGCAAGACGGTGGCTCGGACCGCGGCCCTGTTGTGGACTCGAACCTCAGCAGCTGGCAACCCCGCCATTCAAGGAGTATCGGTCGCATGACCTATTCATTCGGCTGACTTCAGACGGAAAACCCTGCAATTTGGAGAGGTCTTGGGCCAAAATATATCCCTTGGAATGTCGTTCACGTCCTCAATCTGCCTTCAAAGTTCAATTGTTCATGCGTCGAATGGGATGGTTGATGCACTTTGAAGATATGGAAAAACGGCAGCCACCCACGGTTCAGTATAGGGGCACGAAACATGGCCCCTGAGCTTCCGTCAGCCCCCCCGGCTCTGGAGACTCAGAGTATAGAATCGTGAATATGTCGCTGCAGGGTGGACTGAATCTGTATTGCGATACGACACCGCTCACGTAAGCTCCGCTCTGTTCATTTACCCGCGCCTTTTGCGTTCGGCGAAAGGGACTGATTTCGGGTCCAAGGACATGCTCGCATCGCACGCCCAAATCCATTCAAGTCTGCACATCTTCTTAAGGGGTTCACTCCTCCAGTAGCACGGTAACTCCTCGCGTGGGCCGTGCCACCGTGGCGCAAGTGACAGCTCTACTGCAAGCCCCTCATCCAACACCAATGTGCCGTCAGAGTGGCAATGCAGCTGGACGTGGAGCACGCAGAACAGCGTGTCTACCGTCCGGCACAGCCCACTCGAGGAAGCCGAAACTGCTGTCTCTCCACCACCACCGTCAGTCTTGCCCCGTCACCACCAACCCAATTTCTAACACACTCATAGCGCGTCATCCAAATGCCACAGGGACCTCATCGAAGGAGTCCTCTGACCCCATGCTTCTGGTCCGGAAGAATAATCGGCACAATCTGCGGCGTCGCCACGTTAGCCGCGATTATCTGGGTCATGAAACTCTTCATTCAGGACACGATGGCCACCGAGAAGGAGCTTCTCTCTAGGATCATTTCCGATACCCCCATCTCCGGATTCTACGGCCCAGGCGCATGGTGGGCATGGCTCATTACCCTTGGGATGACCAACATCCACACAAGTTTGGCCTTGCTCAAGGGCGGCGAACTCTCACTTGAATGGGACTCCGATCTCATTGGCGCGTCCTGCTACACTGCCGCTGCTGTAATCGATCTCATCCTCAAAGCGAGAACAATTGCAGCCCTCGGTGATAGTGGCAGTCGGTCGGTATTGTTGCCGGCTCTTCTCTGCGCGGAACGCGTCGTCGTGGTCGGGACTGGATCTTCGGTGTTCACCGTTGCGAGCGCCCTTGTCTCCGAGTCCAGTCCTTGGTTACGTCTCCGCACGGCTGGCATCGCCATAGTTCCAGTGGTTCTCGCCCTCGCTGGCGTTCCGTTCACCTGGCGCGCTCATGAGGCTATCGTGAGGACGGTGCCCGTTCCCTGGTGTCTTTTGCACAACGGAATACTGGAGGGCATAGTCAGACTAAAGGCCCTCGCCTTAACCGACGTTGACTCGGTCCTCCTCTTCTCCGTCCAGGGTATATCCCCCTTGCACTTCCGCGAGATATACAATTGGCGGGAATACTGGATCTTCGCGGGGATGGCAACAGCCATCGCCATTTGCGTTGTGTTCGTACATCAGCAAAACCTGTTTTTTGCCCTAGTGGGCTGTAGGTGCTGTAGTGCACTGTAGTAGCCTCATGTATAGCTGTAGTGCTCTGTAGTGCTCCATAGTTTTGGGGGGTACTACATAGTGCTACATAGTTTGGCCAGGGCTACATAGTGCTCTGTAGTTGAATAGGGGTGCTATGTAGCGCTCCATAGCTAAATAGGGGTTATGTAGTATCAGGAATTTATGTAGCCCTATTAATGGCAGTCAGTAGTATATTAAATTTGTTGCTTTTCTCAGCCTGGTTTGCCCAGCAGTGTGTATGGGTTGGCCTGGTTGGATGTTATTTATTCAAGGTTCCTCAAATCTGAACTTGATGTGAACCCACAAGGGAAACATTATGTGTAATCTTTTTTTTTTTAATGCACATATTATTCATGTTCCCAAAAACTTTCATACAATAGTCAAACAATAGTCAACATTAGTTCAAGATTGGTTCAAGACGAGATTTGAGCAAAATCTAAGGGTATAGTGTCAGAACACAATGTCTGGGCCATATGACAACTGGAGAGACCCCCCCTTATATTGGCTCTATAGTCTAGTGGTTGTTTTGTCTGACTTCGAAATTTCTTTGCTCGCGCGAGGTCGTGTGTTCGATTCTGACTAGCGGCAAATATTAAACACTTTAAATACTATTTAAATACTATTAGAATTAGAATGTAGTCCCAGTTAGGTTCTGACTTGAAAAGCTACTGACTAATTGTAAGGACATAACAAATCGTAAGGGTTGAGTCCTCCCTTTCTTTTCTCAATAGTTACAGCTGATCTCGAAACTAATGAGATCGATCAGTTGTTTTCTGCTTGTTCCCAAAAAGGAAATTCCAGCGAAACAAGAGTGCATCTTACATCTACAAATACCTGGGACAATTTTGAGGGTACAGTGATTATTTACGACCTCCCTGGGCCAGTCCACCCCGCGAAAATGACCGAAACCCAAGGGAAACGAGGATGTCCGGAAGCACCCGGCAGTCACGTGCTGCATTGATCGCACGGATTGTTTCGGCCATTAGCGCAGACTCTCGCTTCTCTATGTCGTTTTGAGCATTTGACAACCCATAGGCATTCTAGACACTCAGTCTCGCGTAATTATTGAATGGATTAGCTGTGGAAGACCAAACCTTCCTTTTTGGGAACGCAGAAAAAAATAATCTGGCCGTCTCATTAGTTTCGAGATCAGCTGTAATAGCCCCTATTCAACTACAGAGCACTATGGAGCGCACCCCCTGAACTACAGAGCACTCTGAAGTAAA
This sequence comes from Mycena vulgaris, assembly GCA_029204335.1. NCBI lineage: Eukaryota > Fungi > Basidiomycota > Agaricomycetes > Agaricales > Mycenaceae > Mycena > Mycena vulgaris. The sequence continues at coordinate 7,184 of JARGYA010000310.1, forward strand.
CCACCTTCACTACAGCTGCTATGGGCACTACACGAGCTATGGGCTGCTATGTAGTGCTGTGTAGCTACCCCCAGGTTTTGCTGATGTAGTCCGTATCGCTCGCCGCCGCAACCTACGGAGCGCCTTGATCCTCAGCCCAACTATCGGATTCGCCTCGGGAGCGGTGTTTACATGCGGGCCACTCTTAAGTGCGCTCATGGTCGCCTTCCTCTACGGAATGTGCTGGGTGGAGCCTGCATTACCTACTGGCCAGCGGTGTACATCTCCGCATTCTTCCCACGGGGCGGATACTTCCTGCAGACTGAGATATCTGTCCTGGAAATGGACCAGATGGCAGCACTGCTCGCCATGGTCGCCGTGGCGGTGATCCGTGGCTACAAGTTCATTTTGAGGCTCAAACGTTCTTGTAATGCGCCCGGTGACTCAGAATCTCATGCTTCGCTGCCTATAACCAATGCTGGGACAGAGTGACCAGTGAGTATTCGTTAATTCGCTGGAACCGAGCGTAAAATGTTTCCAGAGTGGATTGAAAGAACCTTGTGTGGACTCGAGGGAGTGTAGGTACCAAATAAATAAAATAAAATAAAACAATAAGTATTTCGTGTTCAAATCTCAGGACATTCACGGCTCTACTGGGGTGTAAGCCCAGCGTAAACAGACTTCGAAGTTACACAAAGATTATCGATGCATATCAATCTGAATCGCTGTCGGACCCATCGTCCCGGAGCCCCACCTCAATCATGATTTCTGTGAACGGCGACTCGACGCTGAATTGCGCAGGGGGAATGTTTCCTCCCTAAGAATGAGCCAAGCCGAACTCGTACAGGAGCGTATTAACCCTGAATCGATAAAAACAGCTCAGGGAGTTGTAGAGCGGCGAGAATCGCAGCGGCGTACTTGTTGGCATGCGTAACTTTAGCAAAATGCGGGGCTCCCTGGACGGAAGTGACATTCACGTCATGGCCCCCACTTTTCAGTGATTTGAGGAGCTCCTCAGCACATCCGCCGGTGGGATATGCGATATCGTACGAGCCATGGATGATGGCGATGGGGACCCGGATGCGGGCGAATTCCGCGACGGCGGCACGCACCCCGTCGCGGAAGAACTTGACCGAGACCGTGTGGAAGGTCAATGATCATCGTGTTTGATGAGGGAGCGTGAAATACTTCCGACCAGAACAAAAACCAAATCGTCCCCAACGTAAACCTGACAGGTCAAAACGAAAACATGCTGACTTATGTTTTGTTTTCGCGGTCACGGTTTCGTTTTCTTTCCGAACATCAAGGTTGTGTTTTTGCTTTGGGGATATTCATTTTCCCAAAGTCAAGTTCAACTCTGCTTTCAGAAGATTTGAATTCGCACAGTAATTTCTTGTTTCCCATCTCAAATCGAGACAATTTGGTCATCATTGACAGCTGACATAAAGTGTCAACAACTCTCTTCGGTGTTGACCTATCTGTCCTGATGATACCGAGTGCGACGTAAAGCTGGGGCTTCAGGCGCCTACAGCTCTCGTCGTCGATGAATTGCGCCTGAGAGGAATCACAGCCCAGACTTTTCAACGGGACGTGAGATCTCAGCTCCCTTGCGAAGACGTCTACATCCACTCGGACAAGTCGTTTTCCATTACTTCAGGCAGATACCAGATCTCGTTCAAATGCCACACCGTCACAGATTCCCGCTTTTCGAATGAAATGTGGTTCCCCGGCGTCTATTTGTCGACGGACCAAATGTGGCGGGATTACTGGGTATATATCTCGTGCCACCCGGCGCCGGTTAAACTGTAGTTCAATTTCTATATGCTCACGCATCGACGAGCCGCAGTCGTGCTCGGACTGCTGCTCTTCTTCTTGTGGGCACTCGTATAATTTATATTGGGGGTACTGGCCTTGCGATCCTTGAGGTGCAGAAGAGCGGGCACGTCGGTGGCGCGGTCGGCGGGCTCGTCTTAAGCTTGCCTTGCAATGTTCAGCTTGGTCAGCTTAGGGTAATCAGAAGACCCAAGGCGTCCCACAATGGGATGACTGTTTAGTGCTCTCCGGAATACATGGGAAGTTTTCCCAGAACCGCGCGCGCGATGGTCAGGTGGAAGCGTAGAACAGACCTCGCATGATGTAACTACACCACCATTCGAGATCTTTATTTCTGAAATGTTTAGACTGAATACTGCTGAAATATCATGTGAAATGTACTGAACAGGTCAATGAGCACATTTTGAACACATTTGGCGCAAAATGTTCCCAGAACATCTGACTAATGTTCTCAAAATATTCACGAAACTGTTGAAACACCGCACATATATGTTTGCAGCCAGTGCACACAGAGTAGTTAACTAGTATTAATATTGACATGCCTACATGTTCTGAGGTATTATATGTTGCGAACTCAATGATTGTCCAAGCCCAATCCAAGCCGCTCGGGAGTCGGAAGTATCGGGACTTTGATTGACGGCATTGCGCTGATGCAGTACAGCTAACCCCAATCTTGACTTGAGATCGTGGCAGAGGAGTTCTCAGAGATGTAATCCGCTCGAGGCCTGAGGTGCCAGCAACCGAGTACGAGAAGTCTGAAATCAAAGTAACAATTGGAAGGTCCGTGCGCGTTGTTTGTGCGGGCATTGTCAATCACGTGCATGTTGGCTGGTGTCAATTTTCTTTGTTCCTTCCCCTTCCCCTCACTGCCGTTTCCTTGCTGTTTCACTTCTGTGTCTGCTCCCTGCTCTTACCTTTCGTGTGATCCCTCCGACGGCAGCGCACCCACACTCAGACTGCAGCCAACGGGCCTTTGCTACTGTCTTCTCGCATACACCCGCAATGCCCTCACCTGCTTCGGCGGTCACCTCAGCACCCCGGGCACCAGCATTGTCTCCGTTACCCGCTTCTTCCACGCAGCAAACCCAAGCATCCAGCTACACCTCAGTTTCGCCACCTCCCACGACTTTTGCTGACGCGGTTCCTCCCCCGCGCCAGCGCCGCAGCGCACGACGATGCTCATCACGGCCCGCAACCTCTCCCCCGACCGCCCAGTCTTCCAGCCGCTCCCGGATGACATCCCGATCGTCCTGATCGCTGGCGTCCCCTCGAGATGCTACTTCAAGCCGCACCTCAAGCTCCATGGCCCGAAGAGCAACCAGAACTCACAGGATCAAGTATAGAGAGGGCCGGAAGATATTCAATTCCCTTGAAAGCAGCGCACTGCTCCGGTTTCAAGGCTCTGTCGACTCTTCTAAGCCGGAGCTTCAAATGTGACATTAATTTCGCTCAAGTTCCAAGTCTTTCTGTGCCGCCGGAAGTGTGGACCTTCTCGCTCCTCATCAAATCTCTCAAACTGCAGCTGCACAACGCCGCCATTAGCTGAACAGGATTCATGGCTCGTGCCGGCTCCAAGTTTCTGATTTGACGCTCATCGACTTGACGACAATTGACCGTGAACTCGCGGAGATGCGTGGCCAACACCCTGATGCGAAAACATGTCGAACTCGAAGTAAGTCATCATTCCAGTCGCCGTCCTTGGCTGACCTGGCTCAAGCAATATATATGGGATCCGGACATGAGGTGTTACGGCGCCGTGGACCTTGCCGCGATCGGCGGCGCTTCCGGCTGTCGACAGACTGCCAATGCAGCATCGACATCCGCGATCCCCTCCCCCGCCTCCACCACCGCTGTCGACAACTGTTCATTGATACTCCCATCGCGCCGGGATGTGACGTAAATATTCTACTGTCTGCTGTATAATTCTTGCAGAATACTATTTCTTAAGCAACTGCCGAGTGATGTAGTGAGCATTTGCCTGAAGATTTGTTTTGTGTTTGTACACTGCGTCAAAAATGTGGTGGACAATAGTTCAGTAACATTTCAGTCTACATTTTCTGGATGTCACAATTAAAAGAGCCTGCCGGGATTGACCTTGTCACATTTTGAGAATGTTTGAGCAAGCTTCGACAAACATTGGCCACAAATCATTTTTAGTACATCTTTTACAAACGGCGGTGTACTAGCTGAAATTGCGGATATTGCAGAAATTGGAGGTGTTGAGTTTGGGGAAGGCTATATAGCATCCTGGAGCTATACAGAAATCTTTTTCAATGCCTTTCACTGCAACTTGACACGTAGAAGTCGTTCCAGACCGGAGAACGGAAGTTGAAACTAGTCACGTGATCTATGTTTGATATTCAACTTGTTCAATTCCGCTCAGAAATCCCGATGGAACGAGGGGCGGCGTCGGGAGTCGGAAGGAGGACTTCGGACTCTTGAAGCGGCACGACCAAGCAGCCGGCGCAGTGATCTGATATCCCGCTCTTCCCGCCCACGACGCCGCCATGCCGCTCACTGCTCCGAACGATGAGAAACTACCCATGAACATCGTCGTCAACGACGCCAAGATGTCTCTCAAATTTTTGATGTGCCACGTTCGAGAATCAATATCGGTCTGCTTGAGTTTAGATATATATCTACTCACGAGATTAGATATCAGGCAGCGTATCGATATATCGGGACACACATTCACAATATTTAGTCTGAAAACTTGCGTGATATGGCTTTCCTTGAAGAGTATATAGGCTTTTATTAAATGCCCAAAGTGAATAGCATACCAGCAGAGTCCGAGGCAAGTGAGTAGAGGGAGATGGGAAGAAGTTGACCGGTCAGGTGGTCGGACTTTACGCCAATCGAATTTTATCTTCCCGACTTTCCTTGAATGAGCTGATAAAACTAGCCCAAGCACTAAAGAAGGAGTTCAGGTGTGGTGTAGTGGGAACACAGCCTCCCACTCTGGTGATATTTAAAGCAAATTAAGAGGCAGTCTAGGGTTCGAATCCCTGCATCTGGATGTAGGACTGTTTCTTCTTTTGTTATATATTTTCCATTCCTACTCATCGGACTCGCCGGTATTACCCCACCTCGAGGAACCCCGCTCATGATCACTCGGTGCATTCAACCAGGATCCATTTTTTTTGAAAAATCTAATAACAGCCCTACATCCTTGCACCTTGCGACAAATTCTCCGTGCCCTCCCTCCGCCCCATCGCCTCTCCACGCCCGCACCTCACACCTACCTCGCACCTAAGTACCACACAACGTCACCCAACTCAACCCACCCACATACCCCGGAATCATAAATCACAAATCAAACCGTTCGTCCGCTCGTTCTCGTTGGACAGGATGCGCGGGGGCGTCGATTGAAGGTTTGGGATTCGGAGTTGCGAGCGCATGGACGCGGACCTGCACCTGGGGGCGCGGAAGTGGATCTTCGCCCGCTCGCGGGGATGTGGAAGTGGAATCTGGATGCGCACCAATTCGAGAAGGGCGCCACGGAGTCAAGACGGGACTTAATGCGCGTGAAGTTGGAGTCGCTCGTTGAGTCCTGGACGTCAGATCCAATAACCACCAGTGCCCATAACCATGCGCTCGCAAGCGGGGAACAAAGTAATCAAGGATGTGTACACGTACGCGGGGAGCCAACAACCCATTGATTTTTCGAGTGAAAGGCTGAACGGCTTCACAGAGTACGGCCGCGTCAAACGATCGAACGGACAGAGCAGGTGGCAGCCAGACCCACCACGACGCGACGAGAAAACGAATAAAATTAGTGTACATAGCGGGCAGATAGCTTTTGACCCGGCATCGGTGGGGGACGACACATAAGTATAAAGACGCGAAATGCGAAAATACACCTGTGGTTTGTACATGACTTATCACCATCTCTTGAGTTCTGTGTTCGCCTCGGATTCACAAGGCTAATAAGTTACCTTCGAAGGGATGGCACTGAATATTTCAGGTGGAGTGACTCAACATGAGAATCACTGGACAGTGAATTCAAAGTGCACCATGTTTTATCATTGTGGCACTGCTTTTGGAAGTGTGCCACACCAGGCAGCATACAAATCTCTGATCCCAGTCAGCCTTTTGACCAATCATGGACAACAATTCCCGTGGCCATAGGTATTTCGCACTTGATTCACGTGGGTTGGAGGTGTTGAACAGTGCATAGCAGTGACTGTCTTGTTTGGAAATTTATATACATGCTTCATCCCAATGCCATGGACCAGTTGGTGCAAGGATTCTCATTCAAACAGTCCACTGAGGTCTGAAAATGTTGTTGGAGCTCCAGGTTATCCCAGAAGAACTGTATGGAAAGAGCTAGGGTGTGCTGTGAGGGCCGAATACCCTTTGTGTATGCCCTCGCGCAGGAGCAACATTACACCAGCGATTCCCCAATCCGGAAGCACCAGGAAACCTGATTCGGCAAAACACCGCAATTCACCAAACACACCATACCCACTTCGCACACACCATAGACAAGACCTTTCGAGGTACCTGAAACTCCATCAATGGGGATGCAGACCAGCAGGAGGTAACCCTACATCGACACGGTGAAACGATGCTACTCGGGGTGCGGTGGAACGATAACTATGAAGCCGAGATAAAGGTCTAAACCAATATAACCAACTAAACAATCAATCAAACAACAGCTCCTCCTCCTTATGAGTAATGATAATCGCGGGTGTTCGGGGGTAAAGACCAAGTATTAGGTCAATAGATCGCTTACTGTTCAGAGAACAGGGGAGTGGGATAGACAAGGGTTGTGAAACCAAAGTCGAGCAATACGCGCTATGTTCGAAACTTCGTACAAGCGGTGGGTTCGTGGGTTTTTAAGGCAATAACGGCCAGTAGCCGGCGAGTTTATGTCAATTAAGACGAGTTTGTTGGATTTCTCCAGGTTTGGGACACGATACACTCCTGCAGGACCGCAGTATATAACACAACACAGAACACAAATCACAGAACACAAAACACACACAATACGACCCGCAGTGCTGGACAGAGTCCACACAATTCACAATTCAGTCACACAGTCAATCACAGATACAATCCAATCCAATCCAATCGTTTGCCAAAGGTACAGTACTCGGTTCGAGATAACGGTCACTTGGGTCTTAGAGCTAAACGACAACTCCGAGCCACAACGCCGGTGCATATGTGAACAAGGTAAACCGAGTGATGTCACTACACTGTTGTGCGCGAAACCCCAAGGCAGTCTGCTCTAGAAGAGTCAAAGACTAATCCTAGCCACAGCACCGATGTGCCTGTGAACAAGATAAACCAAACGATGATGTGCACGCGAGTTGTACACAAAACCGCCGGGCAGTCTGCTCCAGAACCTCTCTAAACTACGTGCTTTTATACTACTGGGATCTCGACTTTACAGCACATCTATTACTACACCTCGGAAAGCACTCCGTCCCGGTGATAAGCCGTGTACAAACCACAGGTGTATTTTCGCATTTCGCGTCTTTATACTTATAAAGCACGCTCTCTCTATTCTATAAGAAGCTATCGGGAGCTCCGAACGAGTAGCTTAACAGTCACATAGCTTAGGTTCTCTATTGGCATGATCCTATGGCGGTACCTCGACTTGGGGCCAAAGTACGACTTACCGAGAACAGGACTAACTACCTTATATCAGTACCCGTGTGCGTACGGATGAGCTGAGTGCTAGACTAGTATCAAGGAGATGGGAAGGAATACATGACATTGCATGCAGGCAACTGGGGCCTTCCAAAGCGGCCGACTTCGAGATTGTTTACCATTGTGTCTCTTATCGAGAACAGCGCGACAAGTCACATGATGGGTCCAGACCCTTGGATGGGGCGAGACTTCTGTAAATAGACACGGACGAAGTGAGTTGCCGACGGCCGAGCGTGCCTACGCATCAGAATAGCTGTGCCGGTTAAACATCAAATCGCGATGGCACCGGCACTTACCGAGACAAGTGGAACTTTGGTCTATCACAACAACCAGACTAGCTACGGACACGGGGAAGGTGTCCACAGGTAGCCATATCATAGACGATGAAGACTGATGCTCGGGACGAGCACTAGACGAAGAAGACGCCAGCTCGGAAGCTTCCGTTCGATTAACCAATAACTCTCAAACCGATTGAGTACCAAGGAGAGCTCTGACTCATAGAGCCGGCGCGTGGCCAATAGGAGTCAGGGGATTCCCTAAGATCGTCCCGCGGCTCCACGCCGGGATGGAGTGCTTTCCGAGGTGTAGTAATAGATGTGTTGTAAAGTCGAGATCCCAGTAGTATAAAAGCACGTAGTTTAGAGAGGTTCTGGAGCAGACTGCCTGACGGTTTTGTGTACAACTCGCGTGCACATCATCGTTTGGTTTACCTTGTTCACAAGCACATCGGTGCTGTGGTTAGGATTAGTCTTTGACTCTTCTAGAGCAGACTGCCCGACAGTTTTGTGTACAACTCGCGTGCACAACATCGTTTGGTTTATCTTGTTCACAGGCACATCGGTGCTGTGGCTAGGATTAGTCTTTGACTCTTCTAGAGCAGACTGCCTTGGGGTTTCGCGCACAACGGTGCAGTGACATGACTCGGTTTACCTTGTTCACATACGCAACGGCGTTGTGGCTCGGAGTTGTCGTTTAGCTCTAAGACCCAAGTGACCGTTATCTCGAACCGAGTACTGTACCTTTGGCAAACGATTGGATTGGATTGGATTGTATCTGTGATTGACTGTGTGACTGAATTGTGAATTGTGTGGACTCTGTCCAGCACTGCGGGTCGTATTGTGTGTGTTTTGTGTTCTGTGATTTGTGTTCTGTGTTGTGTTATATACTGCGGTCCTGCAGGAGTGTATCGTGTCCCAAACCTGGAGAAATCCAACAAACCCGTCTTAATTGACATAAACTCGCCGGCTACTGGCCGTTATTGCCTTAAAAACCCACGAACCCACCGCTTGTACGAAGTCTCGAACATAGCGCGTATTCCTCGACTTTGGTTTCACAACCCTTGTCTATCCCACTCCCCTGTTCTCTGAACAGTAAGCGATCTATTGACCTAATACTTGGTCTTTACCCCCGAACACCCGCGATTGTCATTACTCATAAGGAGGAGGAGTTGTTGTTTGATTGATTGTTTAGTTGGTTATATTGGTTTAGACCTTTATCTCGGCTTCATAGTTATCGTTCCACCGCACCCCGAGTACCATCGTATCACCGGCGTGGAGCCGCGGGACGATCTTAGGGAATCCCCTGACTCCTATTGGCCACGCGCCGGCTCTATGAGTCAGAGCTCTCCTTGGTACTCAATCGGTTTGAGAGTTATTGGTTAATCGAACGGAAGCTTCCGAGCTGGCGTCTTCTTCGTCTAGTGCTCGTCCCGAGCATCAGTCTTCATCGTCTATGATATGGCTACCTGTGGACACCTTCCCCGTGTCCGTAGCTAGTCTGGTTGTTGTGATAGACCAAAGTTCCACTTGTCTCGGTAAGTGCCGGTGCCATCGCGATTTGATGTTTAACCGGCACAGCTATTCTGATGCGTAGGCACGCTCGGCCGTCGGCAACTCACTTCGTCCGTGTCTATTTACAGAAGTCTCGCCCCATCCAAGGGTCTGGACCCATCATGTGACTTGTCGCGCTGTTCTTGATAAGAGACACAATGGTAAACAATCTCGAAGTCGGCCGCTTTGGAAGGCCCCAGTCGCCTGCATGTGATGTCATGTATTCCTTCAAATCTCCTTGATACTAGTCTAGCACTCAGCTCATCTGCACGCACACGGGTACTGATATAAGGTAGTTAGTCCTGTTCTCGGTAAGTCGTAATTTGGCCCCAAGTCGAGGTACCACCATAGGATCATGCCAATAGAGAACCTAAGCTATGTGACTGTTAAGCTACTTGTTCGGAGCTCCCGATAGCCTCTTATAGAATAGAGAGAGCGTGCTTTATAAGTATAAAGACGCGAAATGCGAAAATACACCTGTGGTTTGTACATGGCTTATCAACGGCACTCACACCAAACGACTCCAACCACTGGTTAAAAGGCGATTCCCTGAAGAGAGTGGTCACATCCCCAAATTCCACAATCACCATGTACCAGGACACTCGCGAGCATAGCTCCACCAGTTGCAGGAGAACTCTGGTCAAATGGCGCACCCCCACCACTTTGTACCCCCGAAACAACTAGACCCTCGCGTTTGACCAAGTTGACCTTCAAATTCAAATTGGCAGCTCGCATGTGTGCAATTCTTCGGTTTTGCTCTCGTGTTCGCCCAGATGCCGATACCGACTACATGAATGAGCTTGCCTCGAGGTAGGTAGCACATGTAGCGGGCATTTTGAGGCTGTGTAGCAAGGAATGGTATAAAAGAGGACATATTTTAGACACAGTAGTCAATTTACTCCTGGGCAGTGGCTTTCCCCCACTCTTCCCCTCCTGTGTACCTTGCCCATTCAATACAGAAGTTTACCACCACCTCAGTTCACACTTGCTTTCGGGCATTCTACCTTCCTCCCTACCGCAGGTCACCTCCCAGAAGCTTGTGCTCACCACCATCGGACATCCTACTCGCGCCACCTTCCTACACAGACACTCCGTTGTGCAGTGGTGGGAGCCTTGTAAAAACATCAACTTAGGCAAATTGTCTGCGACCACACAGACGTACCAAGCAACACCCCTCGCCATATTCCAACCCTCAACGACATTAAAGTCACCTACAGAGCCCCCATTTGGCGGATTCCTACATCCCAGCTCACGCTCGCTCATTCGGGGAAAAGGTGTTGACCTAGAGAAGAGTAGAAGGCTTTAGGAATTCAGGAAGCTAGAAGACAGCTAGCCTGACGAGTATATTTCGCCTTTGACCCCATTTTGCACTGACCGTCTCGCGATTTCCCAAACACCAACCAACAGGAACCAACAGAACATGTATCCACCACGTCCTCCAACCAAATTTCATCTGTATCACCCCCTAGAGGACGACCAAGCTACCAACTGAATACCATCCCATTCACACCTGTAGCACCACGGTCCTTATCACAGCACACAGCACTCTGCCGCGACATTTTACCCAGTGGCTGTATTGCTGCGGCACTGCCACGCACTAATGTGGACGTGCCGTGGCATGCATGCAAGTCCCAAATTACAACAACTAAGCCCAACATGGCTTAAAATCAATTGAAACATGTTGTATTCCTGTCTTGTTCAATTTTGAGGTTCAACTTGGGTTTACTGTGAGAGAATCTGGACTTCCCACCCCCAGTTGACCCAGAAGGACACTTAGAATACTTCATCCAAGCTTTATAGCAGTCCAGCACATCTCTAGGACTTGATTCTGCAGTACAATTCATGATTAAGGTATTTCCCATGTGGTATAGTTAGGCTTAGTCAGGATTAGGTATTGCCGCGTCAGTGCCATGGCAGTGCCGTGGCAGTGCGCAGCAGCCGCGGCAATTTCTCCTGGCCCAGTTATTTACTGTTATATTTAGGGGTGGCAGACCATAGACATCGATTTTCGAGCTTCAGCATCGCCCAATTATTTGTTTGTGTTAGGCATGGCAGATCGAAAGGAAAAGCATAGATAATTTCGAGGGTGTGGGACCTTTCCAACAAGGTGATTGAAACTGGGTTGTTTAGCTTGAAGATTCATATCCTCCTTCAACTCAAGTTCAAGGTGTCCAGAGAACGGGGCAACTTTGGGATGCCGACATTGCTGAGGGTGTACCACGTGCTGAATCACTTCACGGCTTCGTGATCGCTTGGGCAGATATATCCCCAGTGCTTTTGTGGGTGCATCTCATGTCATCCATGGTCAGTCCATATATATATCAAGCACTCATGTTACTCCATAAAAATCCCACTTGTCTTGAACATCTCGGATTCCCATTGTCCCAAACACTGAGTAGCTTATCATACTCCCGCAACCCCTGCGGCGCCCGGTACCGATCCTCAGGAAAGTATTCTAAACATAAAACTGGAACTAAAATGGGACGCAACAGAATGAAGAACCTCGTTTTGTGCTGTGTGTCTGTATTGGGGTCGGCCAGAACCGTGGGGTTTTGACAGATCTCGGCTACCCTCGGCGAGCAGCCTCGGAACCACAACCTCGAAGTACTGTACATCCTCCGCAATCAGAAACACACGGTGATCGCCAACAATGACAAATATTTTGTGATCGTGGTTGGTAATTTCTTCCTCTACCAATGGTTGAACGGTGAACACTTATTTGTGTCGCAGGAATTAATCGGGGCCAAAACCTTGATCAAGTAAAGTCAGTGGACGAGCAGGGCGAGGCCCAGTTCGATGTACTAGTTGAATCTACTCCTACATTTCCAGGTGTGTCTGTACCATTATTGCAATGTGTCCACTAAATAGTGTAATGCACATTGCAAGAAAGCCACTAACTTAGTGGGCCACTAAATGGGCAGTAAATTATGATTTGTGCCACTAACGTGGTCCCTGCGAAAAATTGGCGGACTTTCTAAATGCAAAACAGTTACTGCTAGAGATAACTGAACCCCGGACCTTTCTAATTCATTGAAAAGGCAAGGAACTCAGAGGAACCACTAGACTAAACCACCCATGGAATAGTCATTTTGGGTCCCAGCTAGGGTAAGGCAAGCCTTACTCTACCTGGCCCTGCTAATACTCAGACCTAGGGCAGGCAAGCTGCCCTAGGTCTTCGAAATTGTATTTATGTGCTTATTATGTCTCTTAATAGTGTTTCTAACCCTAACCAACCTAACCATCACTAACCATCAAAAGCTGACTAATCACCTTCCACAGCTTTTTTCAATGTACCTGAATCCTAAGCCCTAACAAACCCTAACCACTAAGCCCTAACCACCAAACCTAACCACCAACACTAACCAGCCCCTAAGGCGGGGCCATGATGGTGTTATTCAAGCTGATTATGTGTTTGGGGGGTGTGGGGTATATCCTCATGAAGATGATGTCTTGGAATTGCACTGTGGCTTAGTTGGTATTCCTGCTTCTCATGGTTATGATGGTATTTTACCATCACATAAGGGTTTTGGGTTCTACTCCCACCCTTGGCATTATTTTGCCACTAACTTAGTGGCCGACATTGCAATTTAGTCCCTATTTAGTGGCCAGTACCTTAGTGTGTTTCTTGCAATGGCTTTCGCACTAATTAGTGCAGCACATCATAATAGGGCTGGAGACAAGGGTGACATTTCCCAGCTCGGGATAGCTTGTCATTGATTCTGCTTCAGATCTGTGAAGCTCAAGCATCGATGAAGAAATACCCCGATGCTTGGCCTGTCTTCACGCATATGAAGTGTCTCTTGAGCACGGAAGGAGTTGGGCTCCCCGGAACGCCGAGGGAAAGCCAGTGCAGCACATCGGTATTTACCTGTTCTGTTCTGAAGTTGATTTATATTTTCTGCAGCCCCGCCACACAAGTGCCCGTGGCAACGAAATACCTGGTCGTTGCACTTTTGGTGGACTAAGGTACAGAGGAGCTTGGCCCTGCACTTGTATTCCTGGGGATCAAGATGGGACAGACAATTCATGAATATTTTTAGGTGGAGACTGGCGAGGGCCAAAGCACAGCTTCTTGCTACCTTTTGCCGCTTGGTTCATCTGCTTTCCAGGCCAGTATGATGTGGTTGATTATCGAACGGGTTTGAATGAAAAATTTGTGGTCTGGGGGGTCGAGTCGACTCGTAAAGAGCTGTGTAGGCTAGTTAAACAGGTTGAAATGGTACAGAAACAGCTAGTCTCAGCAAAGGAAGAAAAGAAATGGAATTATATATCTACCTAAATCTTGAGCACCTGGGGCATATCCTCTAGTAACTCCCATGGCGGAGGCCCTGGAAGCTCTTGCCTTCAAGCTTGTATGTTCAGCCTTCCACAGGAGGCATCCACCACGGCTTACCTTTTCATAAGCCGCAGTTGCTTATGGACCGTTTATGGAAAGAGTGTGATGTGACATCTCCCTGGGGAGAGTTCGAATCCTGCCGTATGCAGCCTTTTTACAACATCTATGGAAAATATCTATGTTAACTGAAAGAGGATATAAAATCATCAGATAACTTATGATTGCCTAAGAGAAGTCTCTTCATACATTCTGGACATCTAATTCGTGCCAAACAGTATTTATTGAGATAATTTTGTATCTCTGGTACCATCAATTGGAGAAAAGCCTGCGAGAAGAAACTTGAGCATCACTGAATGCAACCAGACAAGTAGCCAGATGCAAAAGGAATGTTATTCCAGGTTCAAGCATACCTCGGAGACAGTCAAGCCTCTTGGTACTAAAATCCAAATTTTGCCTGATCAAAACTGAAGCCAGTGACATGTAAAAGCACTGCACCATAGCCACTGTTACTGTCTCACAGGTTCACTGATTTTTTTTACTGAACATGCTGAACTCAATCCCTGAGCATTAACCAAAACCTTCATTGAATATAATTATCAAGCATTTCAAACAGCTCCAATACAGTGGGGTTTGTGTGGGTTATATGGCCAGCCAGTTCAGCAGCTTTTTCAATCTCCAAGGAAAATTCCTGACGACATTTTAGTCACAGCTGCAAAAAATACATGCCTCCGATCACCCCTGTTGTAAAAAGCTTCCCAAGCCAGGATTCGAACTCTCGCGAGAATCCGTCACATCATCCCCACGGTCTATAAGCGGGCTACAAGCAAGTCATAAGCCTCTGCGGCTTATTGATCCATAAGCGGTAGAAGATGCCCCCTGTGTTCGTTTCCTCACCACAAATATCACTGATTCCATCATATCCACCCAGTGGCCTTCACCCACAGCTTCTAGGGGGGTGGATCATGTGAGTGCAACAAGGCATGGTGCAGGCACTGCCAAGTCAAAACATGCTGCAGAGCATCCAATCAAAACCAGCAGATCATTGTTCAGAATCTGAACGCTCTGAGGCTTGCCAGAAAATTGAGTGTGGTCATTGCTGAGAAGAATTGACTTTGAGGGGGTCCTTGAGGATCTAGGCTTCTTTGTAAAACACATGAATTCAAAGATAATACTGTATATACCGAACACTGGACACCATAAATACTAAACAAAGGATTAGGAAGAGGAAAAAGAGGAAGGCAAGATAGTAAACAAGCCCGAGAGACAAGTGAGCGACAACAACTAAGTAGGGTATATACTTGTCACCATGACATGAACACTAGACAAACTATTGAAAGAACAAAGGATGAGTAAGGAGACACTGAATACCATAAATAAGGAAAGAAAGGAAGATGAGAGTAAACAGAGATAGGGTGAGGACAATTTAGTGACTGTGTAGGGGTATATACTTGATGCCATAACATGAACACCAAGTAAAGTATGGTGAGGTGAGAGCAAAGGAACATCTCGACCATACAATGCTCTGAATAAACTCAGGCTGGAACAAGTACTTTTTTCTCACCCAGACCTCTCCCTCTAATTTTTTCAACAGAGCTTGCAACTGTCGTTTCCAGGGCAGCACTGGGTGCATAGATGTCTGAAAGAAGTGCCAAGCTCCTTGTGCGCTCATCCAGCACATCTCCTGCAATGCTGAGGAGTTCTTCATCGATGAGGGCAACTTTTTTTGCTTGAGATGACCATTCAAAAAGAGATCTTGCATTTCTCCAAAGCTCTGCTGCCTTCAACAGGTCCCTATTTTCCTTTGAGATGTGTCCAAGTAGAAGCATGCATTCTGCTCGGCTGCGGTGGACATCCATCCACGTAAATCCCTCCAAGGCAATGGTCAGAAGGCTGGCTGCTGTATTCTGATCACCCTCAGCTCGGAACATGTCCCCTAGAAATTGGAGAGCCTTGTGAACATCTAGCTTCTGCTGGGACTTTGAGGCATGCACAAGATATATTATTGTCCAGGACTGATCTGTTGAATCCCAGAGACTTCTGTCACCAAGTCTCTCCAGACAGTAGTTTACTAGTTCAGTGAGGTTTCCCCAGGAGAAGGACAAGCATTTGTGGAAAAGTGATGTTGCAGACTGTAGATCCCCTTCTCTCAGATGGAGGGCTCCCATGGTAGCATCACAGAACATTTCATAGGCTAAATGGTTGACGGAATTGAATATTGATTTTGCTGTATCAATGTTCCTTTGCACCTCCTCTGTTGGTGCACCAAGCAGCACATCAAGTTCTGCCATATTGAGCAAAGTGAGGGCATGTTCCAGTGGAACAAGTTCAATAGGACTTCCATGGCGAAATTTTGTCTGGAGATTTTTGGCCTCTGCATATTCTGACTTCAGCCTGTGGGTTTGTACCTGAGTATTCATAAGTTTAAAGTCCAAGGTACTACCAGACATCCCACAATGAGCTAGGAGATCTCTTGCCCTGGGGTAGAGAGAAGCTGAATATTTGTAGTTCCCATGTGCCTGGTGACACAATGCTTCAATCCGTAGTGCCCCTGCTTCATTATGTAAATCTGTAGAAATCTTGGCTAGTCTCTGGGCCTCAGACGCATACACCCGGCCTGCAGCTGGATCACCCATCCGCCACTTGATATATGCAAGATGCATTGATGATTGACCCTGTCTTCTGGTGTTCCCAGTCGAAATTGCCAATGAGAGTCCAGTTTGAATGGAAGTTGTAGCTGCCGAGATGTCATTATTGTGGTGCTGATAATAGTCCCCTAACATTTCGTAAAGTCTACCTGTTAAACCCGTTCAAATCATAAAGAAGAAATATTACTTGAGGCTTACATTTGACATCGGAATCATCAAAGTGAGGTAATTGGTTTATCGCTTTCTCAACCAGTACTACTGTATTAGGAATTGGATGATGTCGCCAAGAACCGAAGATCTCTGTAATCAAAAAGACCTCTAGTCCATGTTGGAGAGGTTGAATATCAGCAATGTGGTCCATCAAAGGAGTCCGGCCATGACCAGCAAGTCTACTAAAACTATTGAGATATAGGATGCAATAGATTATATCAACTGCTGCAGGATTCTGGTGATGAAGCCTGTTGAGAAGTAAACTCTGGATATTTGAGAAATTTGAGGTGATTTTTAAGGCCATCTCAGAAGCTGAGACCGTTCCCGAATATTTGTACCTGAATTCCAAAAGCTGATGAAAGTAATTGAGAAGAGCCTGAACGAGGTAATCCATGGGGGGGTAAGATCTTGCCATGTATTCCCGAATGGGTACCAAGACCTTGAACCGTCTCTGGTCATCACTATAGGCCAGTGAGGTGGAAATTAGGGCTGCTTTACAGCTGAGGATGTCTCTTATTGGAAGCTCGCTTTGCACCAGCTCTACATCTGAAAGGCCATCAGGGAGTATTGAGAGGAGGCTCAATAGATTGTGGCAATGAGGCACAGATCTGAGCCGGGGGCTCGATAGAGACATGGAAATGGATAGATCTAGGTTTGATCGTCTGTCGTAGCCATCTGAGATCACAGAGGTTTTTTCTTCTTCCCAACGGGCTAGCACCTGGGAGCAACCCTCGGAGTCCACCAAGTGGGCGATAAGATCAATTGCAAGTGGCATGTTGTCCGTCAGGAGGAGAACTTTGTCAATGTCATCACTGTCATGGCCATCATCTGCAATATCGATAAAGGTTTGTCGGGCGGCAGCCTGAGTCAAGGGTTTCAATGCTGGAAAGAAAGGCCGAGTCCAGTGCACTGAGGCTGGTCTCTCTGTCCCTCGCATTGTGATCTAGTTTGGTGTCAGTCACAGTACCAAGACAAAGATATCAGTACTCACAATCAATGCCAAGTGTTTCACCTCTGTAAGCAGAGACAAAAATTCTTCAATGTCTCGACGAATTTCCATAGACTCCCACAGTGTCTCCAGGTTATCCAGGATCAAGAGGCAGGCTGGATTGGTGGCAAAATGATGCAAAATCACTTTGACCAGATTTTTTGTCGGCTTCAGTCCCAAATGGGACCCAATAAGAGTAACTAGCTCATCTTTACTCAATGTTGAGTCACAAGCAACGAAGAAGCGATGCTGGACATATTTCCCAGTGATTGTTGGATGATGCAAAACAGCTCTTGCAAGACTTGTCTTGCCCATTCCGCCTGCACCCAAAATTGCTATTCTCGGCGTCTCCTGCATCAAAAGCTCGAGGATCTCGGAAAGTTCAGATTCTCGACCATGAAAGATTTTTGGTTCTGAAGGCAGCATTGAAATTGAGGTCGAGCTTGATGATAATAGAATCAGCTTCAATTTTATTAACCTTAGTTTGGACCATACCTGTTGTAAGAGCTGGAAAGGACCCTATTTGTCTGCACGAAAGTTATTTCTCACTGCACCCAGAATACAAGGTCCACTCACCAATGATCCTTTGTCTGAAGCAGTCGCGTCAGAAAAGGCTTCAATCAACTCCAGAACTTCTTGGTGTCTTTCTTCAGCAATTTTCTGCATATCCCCGAGGTCATTGAGAACATTGATATTATGAACCTATTTTTTTGGGGTGTTTCAGTACTGGGCTGAACTATACACCCAACCACTGCACCTTGAAAAGATCTAGTGCCACTTGCAAGCCCATATTACAATCCTTGAATAGTTTGCTCATTTCTCCCTGACGGAAAAACTGCCTGATCTTGCTTTTATCTTGTTGGGCCTCCACAAATGTAAGGATCTTGTAGAGCGTGCTGCAGACATGCAATCAGCAACAATTTATTTTCAGGAAGGGACATACTCTGTGAATTTCCCGAGATCATTCAGCATGCTTGGTGTCAAATCTGAACCAGCCTCTGCATTCGTATGGAGAGAAACAACTGCACAGAGCAACCCATAGGTTTGCTCCAACAATTGGGTACAATCACTCTTGTTTTGTTTGACAGTCTGGCACAAGTCAGATGAATTTCATGATTTCTAGGAGACATTTACCTGCATAGCAGTCAGCAGAGACTTGGCAGTGTTGGAAATAGGTCCCAAGAAAGGAGTCTCGAATGTACTAGCAAGGACCTCCAAGGTATCCACTGCTATAGTGAAGCATTTTAGAACATTGTTTAATCGAATTTCGGTTGCAATGGGTTGAGGGGGCATTTTATCTGATGGGAACAGATTTCGAGTGTGCTGTCAGACGGCTCCTTTTATCCCCAAGACCCATCACAAGTTGAGTAATCATTGAGAACAGCCTCAGATACCCAAATAATTTCTACTCCGAAGTTGGCGCAGATAGCATCCTCAATTTACACTGTCACGTGTCCTGTTAGATCATTCCTTTTATCCCCGTGGCCTATCAGAGGTTGAATAATCATTAGTAACAGCTGCAGATATCCCAAAGAATTTTGACTCCGAAGTTGGCGCAGATAGCATCCTCAACGGACGTGAGGTTGAACATTCATCATGTGGTCACCTTGATTTTGCACTGATGAATGAAGCCCGATGGATATGCATCTCTGGTCATTGATCGTGTAACCATGAGTACACACACAGGGATAACCTGTGATTCAGCACAAGCTAAATTGAAAGTTTCGGTTGGCGAATAAAGTGGCCCGAAATCAGAGCCAATATGTCATCACCAGCCAATGGAAACCCATTGATAATGATCGATAAGACGATACGGGACATATCGGCTGGGATTTTGGGGCCATTTTATTTGGCACCTGAAACTTTTGGTATCTGAATCAATTTAGCTTGCACTGAATCCCGGGTTATCCCGTGTGACGGGTACTACTACCCGCACCATGAAGATGCCACAGGTATCCTCACAGAAGGTGTACTTGGGCTATAGATATCCACTGGCTCATCTGCGGTGTCAGGCCATAGCTTATAAGGAGAAAAGGTGTGCTGTCAATTGCATGGTGATGGTAACAGCCTTCCTCCAAATTTGAAGAGAGACCTATACCCCGCGAGTCAGAGAGAATTTTGCACACAATATCAAATCAACATACAGGACCTGATATTACTGCCTTGAAGTTGTCAACGGCTAGACCATTCACCGATACGGACAACAGTCGAGGATTCTGCGGTCGAATAAAGGCGCGATTATTTCGCCTAAATATTGGGCATGGGAGATCGACCGCAATAAATGGGCTCCAATACTTAGTCGGAGAACGCGGTGAGAACACGTGAATCGAACGTGTTGCCAAAACATGTGGTCGTGTTTGTATCGAGATAGTGATCGGCCCGCTGCGGCATCTTCGGCTGAGTCGATGCTTAGCTGCCACTTGGCTGCCACCATTGCACATCAACCCAATCCTAGTACTATAACCAGCATGGACGACGGGGCTCGACACGGCTTTGCACCCACACCTCAGTACAACCTCGCTCTCGAGCAACTCAAAGCTTGTCTCCTTGTCTACCCAAAGCACACAAACCCGGTTGGAGCAGGGCTTATGGGAATCCGGATCCCACAACGGCACTGGTAGCGCATAGCGAATCGTTTTGACCGTTCATAGGGTTGAATTATCGGAGCGAGGGAGGCGCGAAGCGCCGAGCGACTGGGGGTGCCGGGGGATGCTAGAATGAAGATTTGAGAGACGGGGGCCACGACGTTGTTGGCAACGTTTCGTCAAAGGGACTCATCAGGTGGTGTTACCCCTTTTATACTAGATCAATGTTTTTTGATGGGGTTCACCCACAACAAACGCGCCAATGTAGTATTCCGGAGTCCTGGGAGGGTCTCGACGTGCAACTAACAGAGTTCTGCTTTTCAGCGCTGTCACTTAATACCTGGGCGCTAGCATACGCGAAGGTTTTACCGAATGTGATCAGCGTGAGCAATTCCGGAAATGCCGCCGTCAATCAAAGTTCCTGTGAAGATCCCGGACGGATCAGAAAGGACAGGGGCGCTTCGATCGACGGGTGTTAAACTGGAGCGGAGGCTCAACAGTGTCACTGGCAAGTCTAGTCCTGCAATTAGCAGAAGACACTAAGGTAAGCTCTTGTTTTTTTCGAAATCTGAGGGTCTACACTTGAAGCTCCCTCGATGCCGAGGCTCACCACAACCACCCTCATTGTCCCTGAATTAATCCTGAGATGAATCACGCCGTTGGAAACACTTATCCTCCGTTGTCGAGGAGTTAGGGCGCGCTACGCTTGCCCTAACTCCGGGTATCTGCCGTGCCCGGCGTGCCGTCCCGCTACAAGAGGTTAGAGTTAGGGTGATGATCAATGGAAAGCGAGAACAAGGCTTTAGAGTGCCGACCGATCACAGCCGACCACTGACCTTCATGGCATTGCCCACCCCCGTCGACTGGTCTGAAGGGTACTCGTTCATCTTTTGAAATTCAACCTGAACGTTTAACGCTTTCAAACACAGCTGGAAGAAACACCCAACACCAGACGGTTCCGAGTACTATGTGAAAGCGGAGCCTCAAGCTACCGCGGACCAGCCAGTTCTCGTTGTGGCTAGCTTTTCGCAGAGAACAACTGCTACAACAATCTTTAAAGACAAGGTCGAACTGCGCATTCCTCGCGAAGACCTTTACGTTGCTTCGGACGACACGTATTCGATAATTTCACATAAAAATCAGATCTCGTTCAAGCCACGCCCGAGATCGGACACGAGGGAGAAGAGCATGGACACGGACACGCAGGCCGCTGACATCCCCCAGATGCGACGAGATTACTGGAAATACATAGCTAGCCATCCGGCGCACACACCCCACACGATCGCAGACCTATGCAGTGCCCATAGTCTAGCGCTGACATATTTGAAGTGGTGCTCATCTCGTGCGCTCTGTCGCAATCTTTCTGTACCGCAGTTGCCGGCTGACTAGCTATTAATTCCAGAGGCACTGCTGACTTCCGAGTCGGATGGTCCCGACGTACCATTCCCGTACAAGCACAGCCAGGATCTCGCGGGCATATTGGAGTCGCTCTGTGCTCTGCCTCCTTTCCATCCATCAGCATTTCAGACTCCTTTCGAGTCGGCGGGCGTAGAGAAACCGGGGCAGCTGGAGCAGTTGGAGCAGCTGGAGCAGTCGGAGCAGCTGGAGCAGTCGGAGCAGCTGGAGCAGTCGGAGCAGCTGGAGAATCCAGAGCAGCCGGGGGAGGCGGCACAGCCAGACTCAGCGCACTGGGTACAGCCATCACCAGTGAGCGCTTGGGGGGAACAGAACCTCCCTGAACCTACGGCGATCCAAATGACTCCCGTTTCGGAAACTAGCAGCAGTCAAGCAGAGGAGGCGGAGAAGAATGGTATGGAAAGGATAGCCGCGACGAAGGACCAATACAAGCTGCAGCTCCGCCGTGAAATACCGGATGTGGAGAGTCCGGCGGTGGAGAGTCGCAAGCTGTGGCTATCGCTTGTCGCGAAGGTATTAGCAGCGAAATGTACACACCCTCCGAGTCTCCTCCTAGGCGTGTGCTAATCCCTGCCGACTAGATGGCCAGCAGGCACTGGCGGCCGCGGCGGCGGGGCTGGACGAGCTGACAACCTCGACCCCGGCTGTAGATTTCTGGTTGCGAGTATTAAATTTCGCGAGCTGTGGGGCCTTTTCAAGGTATCTGGGTCGCTTGGACGAGCCGCACAAGGTGCTTTCCTCCGACGAGGAGTGGCGGAGCCACATAGTGCGTTTGGTTAGAGAATGGGAGGAATTCAACCTTATTGTATGTGTTTACACGTTTCCCCGAAAGATTTAGGTGGCCTAACAGTCAGCGACCCTGCAGTCTACGGTCCTCCTCACGTACGTACTTCATTCTCCGCACAGTTTGTCGCCCTATTCACTAAGCGACAAGGGCGTCGGCGGGGAGCCTTGCTCTGCCGAATTTGGGCCCCATCGCACGTACAGCGATGCTGGTTTCCATCATTGCTTCATTCGGCGCGACCACTGCGGGCCTGTACTGCATCTCCAAGTATCAACTGCGGCTGGAGGAACCCTCAGATTCGAATGAGCGCCAAAGTAACAGAATTCGCGTACGTGGGCGCATCCCAGTTCCTGCTTGTTTATTAGTAGTGACGTTTCGACGCGCAGTTCCGCTACAGCCACTATGCGTTTACGCACAACCAGGTCGCGTTTTTTCTCGGGGCGCCAATGACGCTCTTGGTATGGGCGCTCATCTCGTTCTTGGTCGGAATACTGGCGTTCAACATCCTCGACACGGAGACGAACGGGCATGTCAACAATGTGGCGTTCGGTGTCATCGCCGCTACCGGGGTTGTACTAGTCCTGATTCTGCTCGTGATGTGGGGCCTGTCTGAGCTATGGGCATCTGAAGATGATATTACCATCCTCCAAATGGTTTCAAAGATGTTTCACCGTGCCAAAAAGGCGACCAAAGATCCCAATTGATGTGCACGGTAAGAAGATTGAATATGGCGGCGAAGGAGGAGGGAAAGCACCTTGGTTGCATCTACCATAGCTTGGATATTTGAATTGAATCGGACTTTTCGGGAGGCGGGCGGAGTTTGGAGCGAAGGTTGGGCGCAGACAGTATAGCAGTGGCTCGGTTCAGCGCGAAGGTCGACTCCGACCTGGAATCGAATTGATAAGCCTAAGGACGTACACACGCTTGGAAGTACTCAAAATCCCACTCTCCCGACAACACCTTTAAAAGAAATTCATGCTAGATTTGTTTAAAACAGTCAATCATCCAAGCAAAGCGACTGAGACTGTATCCTCGCACGGGAATGAGGGGGGAACGGGTCAAGGGATACGCGCTTGGTGTGAGGCGATCGCGCGAGTCGAGATACGCGAAAAAGATGGGGGCGGAGGGGCGGAGGGGAGGAAGAGGCGCGAAAGGGAAGGAGGAAGGCAGCGGGGAGAGCGCCATGGGCAAGATGCAGACGCAAGAGTGGGAGGGATAGTTGAGGAGGTGCGTGGGGCGGTCCGCGCGGAGGTGATAGAGCGGAGAAGTGACGGTAGGCGATGCGCGCAGTGTGCAAAATATGCAATTGAGATGGTGGGGGAGCAGAACGCGGTGGGTGCGAAGTACGAGAGGAGGGGGGTAAACGTGGGGTGGGGCGGGGAATGGCGAGATGGGACGAGCGATGTGGGATGTCGGGGCGACGGACGCGAGAGCGGGACACGATGCACGAAAAGGGAGCGGGAAGGGAAGGAATGAAGAAGTCCATGTGATGCTGGCGCGTCTTCACGTAGAGCCAAACAACGCCAACTCATGTAGGTCATTCACGGAGCGAGGTCACTGGGTAGCTTGAATCGGATCGTATGCATATCGAAAATTCCAGGATTGTCCGAGCTAATGAATACATGAATGTGAAGCGCGAGCGTAGCATGGCAATAAATAATTCAAGCCGAACAGCACGCAGTACTACTACCAGCCCGAGGCGCCGGGTGAGTGGTCAGTGGGGAGCGGGAAGAATTCCGACTTCGCCAACTGAACTTCATCTTCCCGACTTTTTCTTGAACGAGCTCATAAAACCAACCCACACACACAAGAAAGGAACTCAGACATAAGAACACGGCCTCCTATTCTGGGAGGTATTGAGTAAAAATTGGGAGGCAGTCCGGGGTTCGAATCCCTGTGTCTGAATAGTATTTCGATGTGTTTTTGTCGTTGATTTCATTTTCTCACAGCCCCGCGCGGAACGTCCGGTTGAACCTGCTGCTGAGGGTTGAATATCCACAGCACCAAGAAACGAGAACCCCGCTCTGTCTACAATTATTCGAACACCCATACTCAAACGAGCTCATAAAGCTAGCTGGATGTACTGAAAAGCAACTCAGACATGGTGTAATAGGAGCACAGCCTCTTGTTCTAGGCATCGTCGAGCAAGAATTGAGAGGCAGTCCAGGGTTTAACTCCCTGTGTCTGAATGTAGGACGTTCGGCCACTTGATTTTTTCCTTTTCCTTTTCATTTGTCTCGCCTTCGAAATCGAAGCTTGAAGATCCAAATCAAGTCGAACATTCACGTTCGCGCCTCCGAATTCGAATGTCTAAAAAACAAGAACCCCGCTCAGGCTCTACTAGTCTGCCAATACTCAAACAAGCTGATAAAACTCTCCTGATGTTTCAAGAAGGAATTTG
Organism: Mycena vulgaris; assembly: GCA_029204335.1. Taxonomy (NCBI): domain Eukaryota; kingdom Fungi; phylum Basidiomycota; class Agaricomycetes; order Agaricales; family Mycenaceae; genus Mycena; species Mycena vulgaris. Next base: position 31,845 of record JARGYA010000310.1, read on the forward strand.
GACATGGCGTAGTGGGAACGCAGCCTCTTCTTCTCACTTGCATCTCTTGAACTTACAGAGGTATTCCAGGGTTCGAATCCCTGTGTCTGAATGCTCGGGACAAAAGCTTTTTTTTTCTTTTGTTATTTTCCATTCCTACTCATCACACGCGGCGATATTACCCCACCTCGATCACGAAGAAAGACTGCTCAGAACAGGAACCCCGCTCGGAATTCACTCGGTGCATTCAACCAATATCCATTTTTTGAAAAGAAAAAACTAATAACAGGCGATGCACTTGCACCTCGCGACACCTCGCGCCTCCCTCCGCCGCCAGTTCGCCTTGCCCGCACCTCTCCCTCCCTACCTCGCACCTACCGCCCGCCCGACGCACACATCCCGGAATCACAAAACCAAACCCCCGCTCGCCCTCGTTCGCGTTCGTGCTCGGAGGCGATGCACATCGGCCGGATCTTGGGTTTGCGAGCGCGGCGATTTGAGAAGGACGGGGACAAATTTGCGAGCGCGCGGACTCGGACCTGCACTTGCGACCGCGGGGATACGCATCTGGTATCTCGATGCGCGCCGATTTGAGAACGGCTGGGCCCTGATGCGGAGTCAAGACGGGACGTGATGCGGAGTTGCGAGACGCGCGGAGTCGAGATGCACTGGATTTGAGATCACAAGGATGTAGACATGAATGTGCATTTGCGAGCGCGGGCATTCAGATTCGAGACTTGGATTTCGGATATGCTTGTACGGAAGTTGGAGAAGTCGAGATTCAGAATCGACCCGGAGCTGCGGACGCAGCCGCGCGCGGGCGCGAGCCTCGAGTTTGCGCGGGCGGTGAGGCGAGCCTTGAATCGAGCTAGGCGGGGATTCGGAACTTGGAGCTGTGAACGCGAGGATTCGATGTGCGTGAATGGGATTCGCGGGCCCTGAGCTTGGATATGGGGATGGGGAAGGAGAGACAGCGGGCGGATACGACGCGCGCGCACTAGCGCGGAGGGACGGGACAGGACGGGTAACGGTGCGCGGAGGGGTGGCTGCGGCGGCTGGGAGCGCGCAGGGTTGGGTGGATGGAGGGCGGGCGGGAGGTGGGACACGGGCGGGTGGTGGGCGTTGATGCGGCGGACGGGATGCGCGGCGGGATGCGATGGCGATGTTGATGGCGGACGTAGACATGACCGAGGACCGAGGTGGGGAAAGAAGGCGGAGAGAGCGGACGGTCGGAGGAGAGGAGAGGGAGGGAGGGAGGAGAAGGGGCATGTGCGGTAAGAGAAGGAAGAGAGGCGAGGGCGAGGGCGAGGGAGGATCGGAAAGAAAGAGAGGGGTGGGAGGAAGAGAAGCGGCGGGGTGTGAAGGGAGAGCGCACCAGGATGATTAGGATGTGGGGAGGCGAGGAAGGGGACGCTGCGAGGCGAGGGGGTACGGGCGCGTGGATGCGAGGAGGGGACGTGCGCATGGATAGTAAGTGGACGCGGGGCGATCGAGCGATGACTCGGACGGGCAAAGACACAGAAGGTGAGAACGAGGTGCGGGAAGGAATGAGGGAGAAAAAGCACTGCAATGCGGGTGGATATGGACGCGTGACGCAGGGATGACGGGGATAGCGACGACGTGGGGTGGAGGCGATGGAGAGGATGGGGGCCATGAGCGTGTCGTGTCAATGGTTAACGACGCGACAAGTGGACGTTGCGCGGTGAAAGACAGTGCAGAACGCTGAAGAAGGAGAGAACGAAAAGAAAAGTGAATGGTGAATGAGAGCCACGGGGGGGCGAGGACGAAGGAATTGGATGGCGCGGGCGATGGTACTCGAGGGCGGACGACGCGACCCAGGTCCATCAAGAAAACGCTATTGACCCAACGGTGTGTCGCAACACGTGCCATGGTGATGGCCGTGATGGCAACTGTCAAAGCGCCTCCGAGTGATCGGAGGGACTTCTGCGAGCGCAAGTAAACCTCTACTAGTACAGCTAGTGATACAGTCTCCTGTAGAAGAATGTGGTATGAATGCACAACAAATCAATTCATATTAAGAAAGTGGCTTTTCCTAGCAGCTTTGACATAAGTAATACGGCACATTTCCGGAAGTTGGTGTGCTTACTAAGTGTTGATCTCGCATCGTTTAAGGTAGGGGAGCCAACTTTGCATACTATGCTCCAAAAAAAAGTATGGATGCATTCATTGTATGCTACTGAACAATACAAAATTATTTTGGAACAGGTTGAGCTTCACCGATGCATGGCTATAAACATGGATATTGATCTACGACTTGATAAAGGTGCCGAAGAAGCTCGAAGTGTGAGCCAAATTGCAAGTATATTTTGGAACAAAGACTACATTACTGTGTATGATAACCCATCATATTTTGTGTGTATCTGGTAGAGGCTTTATTACCAGCTTTGGCCCATGTGGTTGGACGCATTGTTCCTGTTTGAGTACAATGACGAACATCATTCACCATATGCGCAACATCTTGACCAATATTTCGACTCTTCATTGACTTGAGCCAGATTTTGGACTGCCCAGGACTCTCAAGTTGTCCCTGCAGAATCTTGATTCCATCCTGAAGTTCTGCAATCCGTTTTTTGATGAATTCTTGAGCTTCAGCAGCGTCCTGTGCAAGGGAAGAGAGTACATAAGTTTCATAAGTTGAAAGATAATACCTGAACAGGAAAACTTACATCCTCGTATTCATCAGCACAAATTGGTGAAGATGGGAGCGTGAAAGGGTCATCCGCACCTCCAGATCCACCATGACTTGTGGATTGTGCAGCTACCAGTGTCAGAGAGCGGCCATTGTTTTGAGTGGATGCTTGTTTGCGCTTAACTCCTCTCGTTGTGGGATCAGCGGATCCGCTCGGCCCACCCGGCGAGTGCGAGCCAGTTAGTGCAACTGCATCCCCATCTGAAACAGATCCATCTCCGTCGATCGAGTCAACTGTGGAGCCATCCTTGGGTTTGAGAAGCGGGTGGTGATAGAATGGAATGACTCGGCGGCGAACTACTTCCCAAAAAAAAGCTGGTTCGGGAGGGTGGACTGATTGAACCAAGTGTTTGCATAGAAGCAAAGCATTATACTTCTGCTGCCCACACGTAAAAGTCCAGTGGGAAATTTTGGTCTGATATTCACCAGTACCAAGAGTGCGGGATGCGAGCATCTTCCACCCCTTCTTGAACTGCCTCTGGAATGGAGTGAGAGGCATTGGGCGCCCTCGCCGATAATCCGGATCGAACAGCTGCATCTTTGCCTCGAACGAGGGCAGGACTTCGGTCGCAATGAGGTAGATTAGCTGGTCTAGTCGGGGATGAAGGAAATGGTGAAGTGTGCCGTGCTTGAGATTGCGCCAGAAATTCTCAACAGCCATTGTTGTACACCAGCGCCCAATAAAATCAGGCTGGCTTGCGCGCGCCCAAAGCTTGTACTGCCCGGGACAATACCAGGCTGCCCACATATATCCCCAGACTTCACGGAGTCCGCGCTGCTTACAAAAATTGTACATCTCAAAGACAGCAGCATTGCGGATCTCTACGGCAGTTCACGTGTTTCCGGACCAATCAGGGAGCAGGGAGTGTTCCCAGAAATGCCGGATAAATATGCGCAAAATTTGCCTGCGATGAGGAGCAGGACAGAATGTGTAATTTTTGTCTGGTGCAAACAAGGTTTCGCCCGGCTCAAACCATGAGGCTGGCCCGTCGAATCGATCCACAGCGTCCAAATCGTCCGCAAGATCGTCGTTCTTGCTCTCATCATCGAGCGAATCCAACAGGCGCTCCAAGTCATCCAGAGAGTTCAGGAGGCGGTCTAGCCGGTCTTGTTTATCACCTGTCGCATGGCCCGCAGCAGGAGCCGCAGTCTTGGATTGACCATTCAAGTTAATGATCACCTTCGGACGTGCCAGTGCAGAGACCTCCGACGTTTGGCCTGCAAAACGCAGTTTCACCGTTGGAATTGCGTTTTTGAGCAACTTTGAGACGCTCCTATTAAAACAGTGGTTAATAAGTAACATGCAAACAAATGACTCAGTGAACAGGACAGTACCTCAGTCCGAAGGCTCTCATCCAACTGAGCCACCGGGACAAAATCCCGGGCGATCCAATCGAACTCATTGAAAGCCTCCTCGGGTTGAGTTATTTTTGAACGGATGGGTCGAATGGTAGCTGCCCATTCGTTAAATGAATTCTAAGACACCCCATCTTTTCCCAAACTAGCTCCGCAACAGCATCGGCAGTGTCTCTGACTTCTTCCTTTTCAAGAGCCGAGACATCGACAAGAGCCGAGAACATTTTAATGTCACCCACAGCCGATAACGCGGGATAATTCTGTTTGGCACCCCCCGGTGCCACAGTACCCCGGGTGCCATATAGAAATGTGTTATATGGCACCCCCACGTGATCTTATCTATCTCTCTGATCTTATCGTGCATTCCGTCGCAATCTGATGATTCTAATCTCCCCAACGAAGGACGTGGGCGTGCCTCCTGCAACTGAAGTGCAGGTGAGCCCTTGTATCAGAAGACAGCTACTGGACCCTCAACTATTGAATTTCACCTCATCTCATCCCATTCATCCTGTTAGCAATGGTGACCGTCACGAATTTAAATCGAACTTTGTTGTGTGTTGTGTATCAGCAGAGCAGATCAAGTCAGATCAAGTCGGAGGCTGTAACTTTCTTGGGCTGTTAAAGGAGCTGAAAATGAAAACCAGTGATCATTCATATCATATAAGGGAAAGGTTTGGCTTACTAGAATAGTGTGCCATACTCAGTGGACTCACAATTTAAATCGAACTTGGTTGTGCTTTGGATGGGTCAAGTTTGGCCTATATATTGCCTGGGCTGTTAAATGTGCGGAAACTGAAAACCAGAAATTGTTTGTAATGTGGAATAGACTGGTTTGGCTTACTAGAATAGCGTGCCATTTTATTGAATCATCCTATTGCTTGCGAAGTAGTGGGTTAGCTATCACGGAAAGGACCACATGATGTTACTGTCTCCCAGTAAGCACCAAAAATTGTATTAGATCTTGTATTTTAATTGGTATGCTAGGCTTGATATATTCACAGTTTGGTCATTGTTTTCCTGTGCCGGGGCTTACCAGGTTATGGCGGCCCGGCACGATGGGCAATCTTATCACACTTTACATAATCATGGGGGTGCTACATAGTAGCACCCCGGGTGCTTTTGGCACCTGGGGGTGCCAAATAGAATTATCCGATAACGCGTCGAGAAAAGTGTCGAGAGTTTGGGCAGAAACTCCAATAAAGTCTGACGCGTCGTCGGTGCTCCCGGATGGTTTTCCATTCCCATCAGACTCGTCCCCGAGGTCATTTTCCTTTTCCGATTTTTTTCCAGCACGCTTTTCGCGCAAATTCAGAGCGTCCTTATCCGCGCATGACCGCGCGCATGACCAACATTTGACTTGCAGCTCTATCCCCCCTCCGCTGAACTTGGCCTTCCAGTTTTCGGAGGTAATCTCCTTGTGTTTACGACATTTCTTGCAATAGCGAACACCTTCCATGTCGGCGAATTGGCGTGGAAGACTGATGAGCGCGCCGAAGACCGATGAGTGAAGTAAGTCACTGAATCACGATCACCTGACGTGACAGGACGCGATGAAATATTCATATCTAATATTCAGCACAGTTTTTACGACATGATTTGGCTCATAAATATTGGGTACTTTTGGTATTGATTTTTCACCACTTTAAATCTATTGCATACCGTATTACTTGCTGTAGAGGTCTACTTGCGCTCGCAGAAGTCCCTCCGATCACTCGGAGGCGTTTTGACAGTTGCCATCATGGCCATCACCATGGCACGTGTTGCGACACACCGTTGGGTCAATAGTGTTTTCTCTTGTCCACCACCGTCGGCCGCTCGCTTCACCTGCGCCTGCCTGCGCTACAGTGAAAACCCTCTGTCGGCTTCTGATGGCCGTGAAACAATTGCGAGAGCAATTGCTGGCTCAATCCTTATGACGTTCACTTTGTTCATTTATTATTCGCGCCCAACTGTTTGATTGGCGCGCAACTTTCCGTAGTTTCCGTTTGCGCGCAAGTTTTCACTTGCCTTATTGGGAGAGGCCGGGATGCCGGACTGATTTCGGCCAGTGCCGGTGATGATCCTGCTTGCATCTGCTTGGCTGCAGCCGCTGATCCTGGTCGGCAGGGCGCACGTGAGGTGATCTTAACGCGCGATCTGGCGCGTACACAGGGCCAAACTTACCCTTAAAATCGAGCGGCCCGTCAAAACTTGCCCAAGCAAAAATTATTTCACCACTGGGGCCGACCTATTAACTTTCGGCTGTGGGGTGCTTTAATCAAATTTCGTCCTTGTTATATTGAAGTTGTCACTGTGTTGCTTCGAGATAGTAAAGTGACTACCGTGAGGACTCCTGAGGAGCTCTTAAACGAGAGGAAATTGACATAAGATGCCACTAATGTTAGCTGAGGCTAGGAATAATTTTTCGAGCCAACATTGGGTCTCTCTGGGAGTCAAGTAAACAGGTCAAACCAGACGCGGCCTGCAACAAATGCCAACTGATGGCTCATATCACATGCCATCCAATAATACAATAATACAATTAGGCGAGGTACGTGCACCACTCAACAATCCTCCCGGGTTCAATAGCCTTGGATAAACTTCCACAAACCGCCGAAGTACATAAAAAAACGTAAATTTGCTGGTCATGCATCCGTCATTTTTTTCCCTCTAAAAATACTGTTTATAAACTGTTTTAAACTGTTTTAAACTGTTTTAAACTGTTTTCGTACCGTTTCCGTTTAGTTTACGCTCGAACGTAAACGGACACTAAATGGTTGGAGCCTTAACATTGAATACTGCGGGAATGGGGCGGTGTCTCGATGATTGGCCACCCAGAATGACGATATGTCGTCTCGGAGCCTACATTTGATGATTTGACTTGAGAGGGAGGGAGATGGCGAGTTGCCGGGGCGTCAATTTCCCACGTTGGTGGTTGGTGATTGAGTGCGAAAACTATGTGGTGTTTCTCGACGTGCAGACCGACTTCAAAAAACGTCTTGTGAGGCCTTGTATCTGATCTTCGCGTAAAATGTAAAAATTGGAATTGCGCCCGTACAAAATCAGGTGGGCTATGCTCCACCCACAGATAGCCAACGTCTTGCATGCTCTAACCATTGGAACGGGTGTGTGTTCTGTTGACTGTGTACAACTATCTGTAAAGATAACCATCTACATAGTAGTGTATATTTCTCCTCAGTAACCTCGTCGTTCAGGTATTTGGACCACGCGAGTATAATATATCGGCCTCCCTCCCCCCACTCCGGCCGAGTCAGGCCTAAATGAAGGACAGTTTGGTTCATTTATTATGTCTTATACGTGCCGGAATGCGGGTCATTGGACCACCTGGTGCTGCGTGTGCGGAGGAAATCGTGAAGGGTGATATGTTTCGGCGTCGAGAGACCCGAAGAACGATGTGATCCCTACCATCGCTCCGCATATCCCGGTACACAACACGCTATGACGCGTCTTCGGAAGGGCTCGCATCGTTAATCGGGTTCCTCGATGTCGAACCAGGGTCCCTGGCAGTATCAAGTCATCGTCATCGTGGCCAAGATCCATGAACAGTGGTCATCGAGCGCACATACGATGGCAGGGACCTGGCCGAACGGCTGCATTGCAAGGAAATTCGGAGTTTTGTGATCCCGCTTGGGCATGTCGATAAATATGTTCTCAAACGGAATCTCTTTCTCCGTGGGGACCAGCCCGACGATGCCGTTGCCGCCCGCGGCAACAAAGAGGCCAAGGGAGGGACTACACTCTGAGAACCATGATAGTTTTTGGCAGAGGGGGGACGGTCAGTGGATAGCGTTACATGATATGCCGGACGGAAAGGCACCTGCTTTCAATAGAGTTCCGTCGAAGATCTCTGATCTACTGGGTCCGCGGCGGGGCGAACAAATGGCTGAACTGTTCATTGTCAAAACCGGCAAAGTCGGGATCTCGCGTACGGGCGTAGACGCTGTAGTGAATAAATAAGTCGCTGAAATGAGGGTATAGAATTGCACCTAAGGAGGGGCGCCCCTTGCGAGCTCTCAGACCTGTAGGATGTGACCTCATTCGTTGCTTCCTCGCTTCCACGTCATCGCTACAAAGGCGGTCCAACTGCACTGGTACTGTTTCGAGCCCTCAGAAATATCCGACACCCATCAACCCTATCTCTACTTCTACTACTAGATAACATGAGGACCGATGATACCAGGTCTGAAGGCCTGAAAGTTCTTTTTGGCCTGAAATGTCAGGACCGATTTTAAAGCGGGTCTCGACACATGCCCGCGACGCGAAGCGAGTACCAAAGACCAACGAGAAGCCATTTGAAGTTCCGCGTCGGGCTAGCACCAATCATACGACAGCCTTGGATCCATTGGATCTGTAGTATGAGTAATTGAGCGCGTCCTCGGCGACGAAATGAAGTGGCGTGAGGTGCAATGCCTTCCTTCTACAAAATGAAGCAAGCGAATAATCAACGATCTTCTCGGATCGATCTACAGAGAGATCCAATGGAACTCGAGGTGTCTGGGGTATAAGTAAGAGAAAGTATGCATCTAAGTGTACGTCGACTATATGTGGTCCTTCGCTTTCGTCTTCGCAGCTCTGCTCTCGGTCCCTGCTGCTCATTGTCTTGATGTTCAAAGTGCTGTCCCCAAGCTTGCAGCCGTATGTCGCATTCCCTGGCCATCATCTATTTCATGCTGAGCTCTCAATCATAGGCAGAGCCGGGTTTCACCTGGTGCTACGAGCCACACCTCAGGAGTCCATGCGTCAATGCCAGTACACCCCCGGGCAAGTGCATCAACGTCCACGGCACAGACAACGACAAGGCTTCCAGTGCACAAGGCAATGCGAATTCGCTGTGCACGTTGTACAAGTGGGTCAATAATGCAATGCTTCTTAGCTCACAAATTACTAACATCCCAGACACGGGAACTGCATCGGTGAAACACTTGACATAGCGCCCTTGCAGACGATCAACAAATTCTCCGATTACAACTTCGACAACCTCATGAGCGCCTACCGCTGTCAATGGATGACCCCGGTTAGTGTCCCTACCTTCTGAAATAGTCTACATTGAACACTAAATTCGTCCAACAGCCTCCCACCGAAGTCTCGTGCAACATTTTGGTGACAGACACCGTCAGCGGGACCGACTTTGGGTACATCAGCATCCCAACCAATACATACGGTTTCTACGAGGCGCTCCAGCCAACTCAGGCAGGCGCTCTCGCAGTGTCGTTTTCATATTTGGAGTCCACGAATCGCCTCAATCTGCGGGCCATGAACGGTCCCACCGCCGAGTCATCTTTCCCATTTGTCGGCGGCCGTAAGTACACGCGGCATTATTGTAATGCGCTGAACGATTGACACCCCATGATAGTCTTTAATTACCTTCCACAATACAGCATGGGCCCAGGGCACTCCGAGTATGTGGTCATTTTCCCTCGTTGGCACCAGTGGCTAAGAATATCGACAAGGATCGCGGAGCTCATAGGAACGAGCGAAACCCCATCCGGGAAGCCGCAGGTCGACAGTCTCCTCAACTCCGTCAGTGGGGTAGTTGGATATTCGCTGCCCATCGAGAGTCCGATCTGGCGCTACGATCCGGTTACCAGAGGCCTCGCTGCTCAGTGGATCAATCCCGACAGTTCAGAGCCGCAGACATTCATCGTTAAAACAGGGCGGGGGAGCCTGGTGCTTTCGGGCGATGTGGAAGCACTTCGGCGAGTCAATGGCGGGACCCAGGCTAACGTGGTAGTGAGTTGTGATCGATCCGCTTCTGAGAACATGCTCTCAGGTGTAATATTCTAGACGTTCAAATGTGTACCTACCTAGTAGGGACGAAGGCTAAGTGTGAGGTTTTCCTTGCACCTCGTACACAATGACAGCCATTTTGTCTGGTTCCCATCCCAATGTTTATGTGATAGTATCGATATTTGTGGGTGGAGCAACATAAATACATTCTCCGCAACTCGACGCACACGACACCGTTTCCAAAAGCTAAGGAGCGGAATCAAGGCGGCCCAAATGAGGTTCCATGGTTTATTCATGGAGACTAACAGGAATGGGATCAGTTTGAGAAACGACCCCGAGAACAGCCGCAATTGACGCGAACTTTCCTACAAAGTATTGTTGGGAACATACCAAGCCATATATTCGCGCAGTAAGCCGAATACATGAGATTGGATTGTCGCAAAAGTCCGATTTGGATTATAAGGGGTTAGGAACAAGGGGGTTTCGGGATTCGAAAAACGGATATAGGGTCGAAAAGTTTTTTTCGACCCTCGGCCAGACCCCCCCCCCCCCCCCCCCCCACCCCCCCATATAAGGAAGGAGGTTCCCACCCCTAGCGGTGGGCCGCGCTTCCGAGTCATGTGCGGGCTCACAGCCACTACATTGACAGCATCCAAATCCAAACCAAAGATGTTGCGGCCCATCTCTGTGGACTCAACTGTGACTAAAAAGACCTTTGAGGTATACATTACATTCATACCACCCCCTATATGAGTAAATTATATTTTTGGAGCTCCAACCATTCAATTTCAACATTGACTGAGGGTCTCCGGAGTGCCGCTTTGACTTTGACCACATCTCTGACCCACTCACACAGATGTTAAATGGTATATGAATCTGTTCACCCATGTACTCCCATACATATTGTGAGCATGTTTTTAGCTCCTGCGCACCCTTAGAGGAAACCGGGACACATGGTTCGCGCCAATTGATGGTGTGTAAGCATGATCCGCTGTCCAAATCGGGATACCCACACCATATTTGACTTCTGAGACCCAGAATTCATCCTCCTGGCATCCTGTGGTGCTCCAGGAGGTATATATTGCAGTTTTGGAACTCCCTCATACTACATGATAAAAGTTTTTTTCAGCCCTCCTCGGGACCCCCCCCCCCTATATCCGAAATTTTAATCCCGAAACCCCCTTGGTTAGGAAGGGTTATAGACTTATAGCCCACTTACAATTGACTTACAGGTACTTATAGATATCTTGTAGCCAGGTTATAAGTACCTGCAACTGAGTCATTACTGAGACCTGTCCAAAAGTTGGAATTTCGCCTCAGATGGCTTTGTTTGGCTCAGAAGGTGATGCCGTGGGTTTGATGTGCCGAAGCTGCACTTGAAATATTCATGGCAGAGTCATTTGAGGAAATGAATGCGGAGGACTCAGAGTCCAGCGACTACTCCGGGTCTAGCGACAGCGGCTAGTCCGTAAACTACATGTATCATTCAAAGAAGCCGAAATATTTATTTTTCTTACACACTGGTTGAGAATTTCGATTTTTTCACCAATTTTCTCACTGAAAAATGTGATTTATTTTTCAGACATTTCTCAGTGAAAAAGAAGGTGAAAAATTTAAAACTTTTTCAGCACTTTCTTGATTCAGGGTGAAAAATTCGAAATAAAATCAGAAAGTGCTGAAAACCTTTTAAATTTTTCATCTTCTTTTTCAGTGAAAAATGTCTGAAAAATAAACGACATTTTTGAGTCAGAAAATTGGTGAAAAAATCGAAATTCTCAACCAGTGACACCGCGTTGCGTTACGAATGGAAAGACGGCCCGAGCTCCCTCGAAGCCTCAAGGACACCCGCCAAATGCTGCTCAAAATCATCCAATGCATCATTTAAACTGCCTATTTTTACCCATACCTCCTCCTGCACAGCATCATCGAACGAACGGGTCGCGGCGAGAGGAACATTTGGGGTGTCAATAGGGAGATCACTGCCAACACATTTATCCACCATGGTGCACTCATGTTGAGCTCGCCACGGACTCCGAGCGATGGTAGGACTGGGGGCCATTTTTTTCTTGCAGTGAAAATGAGCCACGACACACCTTCGCGAAGTTCCGCAACCGCACTCTCAAGATTCCTCAAGCGCGCTTCCAGGCCAAAGTCCGGCTCAAATGCCGTTGGGTCTGAGATTTTCTGGGAGTTTGAGCCGTCTGAGACGGGCGCCCGCGATTGACGATGCATAAAGGAGATGTGAGTTCGGCCGGTGTGGTCTTTGCGCGCTCGTACCAATCGAGGTGTTTCTCGGGCCTCGGGTTCTCTCTCTGGCTCGGAATTGGAGACGTGGGTGGTATCAGAGTCAAGTCGGCGTATTGGAGGCATCGAACGGCGGGAGGAGTGCCAGGAGAGCGAGAGGCAGGAAACTGAGCGAGCGTGGAAGTGACGTCATGTGGTCCCAACATATATAAATCACGGCACTGTGACTAAGCTCTCCTTGCACTCCAACCACCACCATCCGCTCCTCCCTTCCACCCCGTCCGTCCGTTATCGTCGTCGCCCCCTTCGTGCTGAATTCGTTGTCGGTGGTGCGTCTGCTACTACTCTGTTCCCACCCGGAGCCATCTAACTTGACCTTCCAGAACATTCGCGGTATCCGCTCGCGGCAATTCGGACGTCGAGGGACCATGGTGGTACGTCTAGGTGCTTCATCAGCTCACACTGGATGCTCATGTCCTCCCATAGATGACATTCCACGCGGCCTCAGGCACGTTATCCGCACTCGTTCGGCCACAAGGTACTGACATTTCCGCGTAGGCCTCTGCGTACGTAGCCCTCGTTCCTTCAACTATTGTATCGTAGTCTAGCTATAGATTGAATCATAATCTTGTTTCCCTTTTACTGCAGTGGGATTTTAGAGCAATCGGGCAAGGAGGGGGAGGGGACGGGAGTAAATGACCTCGGCAGGGGGTCGACCATAAGCGGCTATAAGTTCCTATAAATGGCTTAACACCTTATACACTGGTTGAACATTTCAAGTTTTTCAGTGAGAATATGGGTGAAAAACTTCCTTAATTTTTCACACTTTTTTCACTGAAAAAGGAAGTGAAAATTTTAAAACATTTTTAGGACTTTTTGATTGCAAGGTGAAATCTTCGAAATGAAATCGTAAAGTAAATGAAAAACTGTTAGATTTTTCATCTACTTTTTCAGTGAAAAAAACATGTAAAATAAAGGAAGTTTTTCACCAATATTTTTACTGAAAAATTCAAAATGCTCAACCAGTGATAGCGGTTATAAGTTCCTTAAGAGCTTACAACCAAGGATAGCACCATTCTGATGTCTATAGACCCCCAAAAATCCTTACAGACTTATCCTAGCTTATAGCTTATTGTACCGAGTTATCGGCCATATCGGCCTTTTGCGACAATACCTCTCAGACTCGAGTCGAAGCTCACTCAGATCAAGCTGAATGCGACAGCAATTGAACTTGAGGTTATCAGCCCGGGAACATGGATATAATTAGCGGGGAATGGTTCAAGCGCACCAAATTGAATAACAGACCCTGAGGTAGTCCTTCATTGAATGTAAAATCTTATCTCGTGTACTAAACATTGAATGAAAATGGTCAAGAAACACAGTTTGTGTTCATGACGTCCGTCGTCGAATCTTATCGTCGCTGTCGGCGCAAGGCCGCGTCTTCAGTACACTGTCAGCTGCATTGTGCCCGACCTATGAATAACACGCCTTCCTGCAGCGTCTGCGGCGCAGGGCTCATTTTCTTGGACGTAGCTGACCCCGTTAATCCCAAGACGATTGGCTGTGCCGGCGAAGATGAATATGTGCACGGGTACGTATCTGCACGCATTCAGATAATCCCTGTGCTCAATTTCTCTCGACTATAGCTAGCGCCCAATGACTGACATACTATGGACCCGACGCTAAGTACAATGGCTCCGACGTGTGCTATTCATTCAACGAAGACACATTCACAATTTACAACATTGACGATGTTAACGCTTCCACCATAATCTCTGCGACCTTCTACCACGGCGTGGCTTACTCTCACCAGGGGTGGGCCATCGACGAGAAGGACCAGTCGTACCTCCTCATGAACGATGAGCTGGACGAAACGCTCTCTCGAGTCGGATGATGTACGGTTTGTGAACTTGCCGATGCACTTACAGACAAAAACCATCTAGTACAACTTCTGTGTGCCGTGTTGACCGGCTCCGATATGGAGATCAGCCAGCTTCTCACGGAGTCGAGCAGGCAAGCTGGAATCGACTCTGTCAAGAGCCGATTTCCGTGGGCATTAGAAGACGCAGAGGACCACCATCCGAACAAAGTTTTCTGCTATATTTTGTGGCTCCTTTGGGTTTGCGTCGCAAAACCGATTGTCGATGCACTTCAGTTGAAGGTGAATAATTTCTCTGGTATCCGCATGCCCGTGGGAGGACTCGAACCTCCACCTCCCTGTCATATATTCCTTGAGACGCGGGAATAGCACAGGGTGACGTGCAATTCGTCTACACGTGCTTACAGCTCTGTATTTACAAACTTCCATGTGTTCCATGAAAATGAAGCCATCAGGTGGTATTTCTCCCTGGGAATACATTATGGTGAATAGAACGGAAGTGATACCCGCTGTCGTTTGACTTGAATGAACCATTTTCGTTGAGGACAGATGGGACAACTGTAAACCAGACCCGGACCCAGGCTGGGGTCCAGGGTGATTCCGAACTTCACGACATCTTTATTAGAATTTCAAGCTCTGGGCCCTGGGAGACTGATGAGGTCAGTCGAAGGAAACATATACGAGATAAGTATAATGTGATCCGGCGACGTCAAGGCAGCACCGACATGCACAGTGGCAGTTCCGAACACAGGACCAGGACAAGAAGATTCGAGATGAAAGTTAAAGTACACACGAAGGTCAGGAAGACACCGGGCATCGGAAACCGTACTATGTATCATAGGGTACATTAAGTCCAACGTGGTCTTGCAAATTGTTTCGCACGATTTTGGCATACCAAGGCGGCAATGATCCGCCGTCGAAATCTGCGGCGGTGTCTGTCAGTCGCGATATAATTGTCATGAGGAATGTAACGCGTACTCCAGCGAAGAGGAATGCGTGTTTTCAATCGTGGAAAATGCTGCTCCAAACCCTCCACAAGTGCGGTGGGCTCGATAACAATCTCAACGACCTTCAAGTTGGGGAATTCGTCTTGAAACGAACACAGCTGGCGATCAAACTCCATAAGCGCCGGTAAGGCGAAGCAGTAGGTAAATGGCTTGAGTAAGGTTAGGAGTTGGATTGCCTCGAGTCGCCAACGGTTTTCCTCTCCGATCGTCCTAACCAGGCTGAAAGATTGGGCAACATTCGAATTGAATGAGGGATCGAATGCGTCTAAGGGTATCTTGATGTCCGTGATTCGTCTGAGTGCGGACACACTAACGAGATGGAGCAATGGCTGCAATGGAAATGAGTATGGATGGATTCGTGAATGCAGTAAAGACAAGTGACGAACGGTGACAAACGCGACTTCGATAGTTTCACGCGCCGCGTGCATGAGACCGCGAAGCGTATCCTCCCTTCCATTGAAATACAGAGCCTTCAGACGTGAGACATCGAAAGGGCAACGAGGATCCTCGAACCAGGATTCAATGCCTGATCTAGAATTAGCTCCCATTATATCTAGAGAGTCCAGTTTGATGCGTGGGTGGCTGGTAGGAGCGGGCGTCTGGCCAAGTGACGCGGGTGGATTTCCTGGTGAGATATAGCAACCTTGGGTAAGATGTCGGATGTTCCGAGAGCAACCTTCCCATATTCCGTAAAAGTCCTCCGCAGTTTCGAAATGACAGAATAGGTCAACCGATACAAGTGATGGTATCCTGAGAAATCGTTGGATTGCTAGAGACGCCTTGGATACCAGAGTGGCGTGGTGGCGTGGTGGCCACTGATATGAAGGAACGTCAAAACTATGTAGGGGAGGTTGCTGAGTTTCACGAAATCACCCAATTCAAGGAATTCCAATTCGTGAATGCGCAGCATGGACACGAATCCGACGAGGTGTGGCGAATCCTCGAATACCGCCAACAAACGGGAGTTTGTGTCGACATTGGTTATGTCGATTTCCGAGAAAATCCAGGATTGGGCGCTATGGACCCAAGAACGGTTGACCAGCGAGCATGCGTGGAAATCTTCCTCGTCATCGAGGAAGCTGACGGTGTGGTCCAAAAGCTCCGGAATCTTGAGGGGGGAACACATGGTCCTGTAAATGACGGTCAACCATGAGCGAGAAGTGCATAAGACAGCGTACCGTCGTGGGCCAGGTGGTGGTTTGAGTAAGGCCGTGACGAGAACGGCCCAGTGTTTCATATCTGAAAAGCCGCTTTGAAACAAGTGATGACATCAACTGACGGATGATGGCCGCCGTGCATCAGGAATTTGCAGAGCCATTTTCTACTCGTGAACTTGGGCTTAAAATTCATCTTCGCAGAAGTTCCGCTCTTCCGAGTCTCCGGGGCAACAAATGTCGAAACCCGTGTCTAAGACTTCTGTCTGAAAGGCGCGTTGTTGACGCGTTGTTTGGTGACATTAGGGTTGTTCACAACAGCTCCTTTTACACCCTTTTGGAAAAAAATCAGGCAAAAAACGGAGAGAACGGCAAAAAGGGTGAAAAAGGGCGCGACAAAGGGCGTGAAAAAGGGTGGTTGTGAACGACCCTATTACCTCAGCTGATGGTATCACCAACAAAATGGCTCTTCCTTTCCTCCGGTCAACAGGACCTACAAAGGAACGATGCACGCCATCTTTGAGCATATCTCAACTGTCATCTGGCCCGAATCAACCTGTGCCTGCCAGGAGGTATTGTTCTAGGGCTGTGCGCCGCGCCCGTCAGGCCGTCATTTGGACGGGAGGGCAACGGTTAAATCCCGTCCCGTTCCCGTCCCGTCTCCGTCCCGTCGCGGAGGTTTAGAAAATCTCTACGGAACGGGATGGGCGACGGGACGGCCGTCACGGGCGACGGCAAGGTGTCGGCTCTCTGCCAGGCACAGTTTTTAACCAATGCTACGTAGGAGACAGTCACAAACTCATTTCTGGCTAGAGTAAAATAATCTCAACACTGACCTGTCGATTTTGCGGGTAGGGCTTTGGCATCGGACTCGGACACGTAGAACTCAATATCAGAGGCGTCTTTGAGGTCCCCGTTGGCGTCGAGGGCACACTGGTCAGACATCATCGGTTCGTTGGACTGTAACATATTATATTAATGTTCGAGCTGACTCGGACGCCGTTGCAGGCTGGGCGACCGACCAAAAGACCGTGACCTACATCTGGGACATCAAAGACCTCTCGCGGCCCGTTCTCACAGGTCGGTACAAGTCGCCCATCGTCGCCGTCGACCACAATCTCTATATGCATGTATGTTCATTCAGTCGTTGTTTAATGTACCATTTCTCACTGACCCGCAGAACAGCCTGGTCTCGAGAGCAACTACAAGAGTGGGCTGCGCATCGTCGATGTCTCCAGCGTTGCTGACGACCCCACCGGTGCCGACTTCTTTGAGGCTGCATTCTTCGACGGTGCGCCTTTCCTTCTCTCACCTTCACCCTTGCTCATACAATTTGCCTAGCTCACCCCGAAGAGGACGCCGTCGGCGGCGAGCCTTCATTCGGCGGAGTTTGGTCGACGTACCCCCACTTCGAGAGTGGGTATATCCTCGTGAACACGCTGGAGCGGGGTTTATTCGTTGGTATGCGCTGCTCATTCCCCCATTTACCGTGCGCTAACCCATTTGTATATTCAAGTATAATGAGACGGCTTGAAAACACGAGACGAGCGGTTCCACACGAGTCTGTAGTAGATGAGTAGCGCTGCGATCATTTCGGAAAGTTTGATCGGTAGGTGGCGTTCCATTTTCGGAGCCAAAGCAAACGATAAGCAGGCAAAAATTCGGCACAGCTCAAAGCAGACCATGGAAAGGTATAGTCCTGAATACAAAACTTTGTCACTTGTCTAGGAACAGATTGAAATATTTCGGATGTATTCCCCTGAAATATTCTTCCATGTGTTGAAGTTGAACCTCAAAGTCGAACCAGGAGAGGGACCTCATCGTGTGTCGCAGCAGCTATGATCTGCGTGTTATTGGCAACTCCTGGGGCAAAATAATGCTGTTACCCTGTCATGGAAGATTTCAATATTCGGGACACTTTCTGAGCGTTGATCTCGCTCTTTCTTCAGATTGTCATTTTCTGTTTTATTTCCGCCCGAGTCAGCCGCTTTGAAGAAGAATGAAAAATAACCCATTGTGAATAGAAGGGCCTATATGTGCGCCCAATTTCTTTACTGCCTGGCTTACCGGGAAGTACTGGGTCAAAGCATGTTTTTCGTGTATCACTCAGAACAACAAGCCTTTCTATATGCATGTTTTTTTTTGGCCATCATCCAAAACAAAACCGTGACCGGTACGCAGCCGCACACAGACGCGAGCCTTGGATTTGCGCGGGCCGGGATTGGAGACCTGGACTTGAGAGCACGGGGATTCGAAACGTGGAGTCGCGCACGCGGGGATTCGATATGCGTGAATGGGATTTGAGGGCCCTGGACTTGGATACTTGGATATGGGGATGGGAATGGAGAGACAGTGGATACGACGACCGCACCAGCGACAAGGGTGCAGGGGGATGAGACAGGACGGGCAAGGGTGTGCGGAGGGGTGGCGGCAGTGGGTGGGAGCGCGCAGGGTTGGGTGGATGGAAGGCGGGTGGGAGGCGCGGGACACAAACAGGTGGTGAGTGTTGATGCACGGAAGGGGACGGGATGCACGGCGGGGTGCGATGGTGGCGACGGTGCACATAGACACGGACACGGACCGAGGTGGGGACAGAGAGCGAAGAGAGCGGACGGACGGAGGGGAGGAGAGGAAGGGAAGGAGGAGAAGGGGCGTGTGCGGTAAGAGGAGGAAGAGAGGCCGAGGCCGAGGCTGAGGAAGGACAGGAAGGCGAGGGGAGTCGGACGCGGACGGATGACGAAGAAGGGCGGGGGGAAGTGAAGCGACGGGGTGTGAAGGTGAGCGCACCAGGATGATTAGGATGCGGAGAGGTGGGGACGGGGACGCTGCGAGGGGAGGAGGGACGGGCCGTGGATACGAGAAGGGGACGTGGGCATGGATAGTAAAGCAACATCATACTGGGCCATAATTTATATTAGTAAGATAGGTGCAAGTCACTCTCTACGAGGCTCACGTGATGCGTCACGCGTGACGTGACACGGCAAAAATCCGCGGGCGCCCAACACCATAAGCCTCTTTTCACCCAATTTTAACAATGCAGGGTCGAATTTTTTTTTGCGGGGGGGGATTTGGGAGCATGAGACCTGAAAATAAGTTTTCTCCAGGTTCTTGGAGTACACCCAATAATGAATTGGTGCATGCGAACACTGAGTGAACACACTCCGGTGCCTGTCACCCGTGCATCGGAACACCGATTACCCAATATGGTGCGTGGGAACCTTACCTAAGCGCCAAATTTTTGACGAAGAAAAACTCAACCAGTGCTCATTCAACCAAAAAATCATTTTTACACTCGAAAAAAATGAGGACAAAGAATATTACACTGCTCACCCAATAATTTGAATTTTAAGATTGCAAGACCAAGGATCTCTTCAATGGATCCAAATACACCATTTCCTGGCTTTCTTTTGTGACCCAATGTTTTGTGGCCGGAGCCTTGCCGTTGTCACGCTGGGATAACGTGAGCCTCGTAGAGAGTGACTTGCGCCTATCTGAGGTTTTTCATTATTATTTGCATTTTATTCATCTGCCACGGCCGTCAATTACCCCAAATGACCCGAATTCTGTGGTCCACAGCTCTCGATTTTTTTTAGAAACTGGATGTATCAATGGACCGAAACATACACTCAGATGTGTGTGTACACTTCTTATGAGGCCAACCATAGCCTATTTCAACCCAACCAGCCCCCTGTGCTTCGCGCAGCAAGCAATTAATGAACCCTTTGATCCCGCCTGCTTCCCTTCCCTTCCGAAGGCAATTATGTATGGCCCTCATGTAGGTTATATTGAAGGTTTAACGGGATGGAATATTAGATTTAGACCTCCTACACACATTCAGACTCACTCGAGTCAATATCTCGTCTTGAATTTTATCTTTGGGTGGGTGGTCAACTACCCCGGGTTTCGCCTGTTTTGGCATCCTGCCAAAGAAAATTCAGACAACGAACAGGTCCCAGTTTAAATTCGGCCAACTTGGTTTATCTCACTCATAGGATGTATGCCTTCGTCTTAGACCCTGCCGGCGGCGTCAAATGAATCACAGACATTGCCTATTGAGTTTAAACTCTTAGGTGGTCAACTACCTAGTCTCCAACAGTAATCTCCTCTGGAGGAGATTATGCACCATTCAAGGATTATGAATCTCCCACGCTCAAACAAATCCATAATCCTTCCAGAATTGTGGCCCATAATCCGTGCTTGATCGTCTACTCTGACTGCCCCTATTGTACACCCTCCGATGACTTAAAAATGTGGCGAATTTCCTTATATGGAGCATGGGAATGCTTACGTTAGTCAGTAGGTCCCCGTGGCCTTGAAAAAAGAACTCGGCCCTATATCTTTTTTTTGAATGCCGGTTCCCCCTTGGTTTGTCGGTAGACAGACCGGTCGATCTGAGTTTAAATTCGGATGACGCGCGAGCAGTCACGTGTTGATCACTTCATCAACGACACACCAACGACACACACTCAACGTCCCGTCGCACGACAGCCGAATTAAAATACAAAGAGTATCCGGAGTCGTTGTAAATATCTTCCCTGTACTCTTTGTGGTTCAAGAAAAAATTCGGGATCACTTCTGATACTTTAACCATCAATTTGCTGTTTGGAAGAAACTGCATGAATTTGGCCAGAAGATAAGGTGAATCGATTTATAACGGGCTAGCCGGACTCAATGGCATCATATATACTCATTAGAATTTTCTAGTGAATTTATGGTCCCCCTGCCGCTCAGGAGTTCGTGTAAAACATGTGGCTAAAACGTGATCTCGTCGCGCGTCATCTGAATTTAAACTCAGATCGACCGTTCTCTCTATGAACGATTTGTCTTCATACGAGAGATCGGTTACCGGTCTACGCGACCCGGGTCTGCGCGCCGATGCCGGTGTCGGAAAGACACGACGGAGAAGACTGTTGAGGAGGGCTTGAAGGACACAGATCCGGAGGGGGCGGGCCGTTTGGGCGAGGGGCCGCGCGAGCGAGGTATCGACAGCTTTGAGAGTAGGTGGTGGTGAGACGGTGAGGATGGGAGCGGGTGACGTCATTGATACGGGGATGGTGACTCGCCGACACACGATGCCGACTTGCTCGACGACCGCGACGGCAGTGAACTCGACGCCATCGTGGATTCGATGGTGGACTCGCAGGCCTCAACAGCTGGGCTTGGCACACACCAGCCTTTACATACCCGCGAGATTTGCTTCCGGACCCACCCGCGCCGCGCCGGAATACGGGAAGGTTCAACCTCGGAGCTAATACAACTCAACACACGGGCTCTCATTATTATTAGGTGCTTTGAGGTTATGTGATTTTGGAGGTTATTTATATTTTGGAGGCAGGTTGGGTTAGAATCCCTGCGTCTGAATAGACCTTGGATGCGTTTTTTTCTTCTTACATTCCCTAATAAAGCTGGTCGTGTGAATGAAAAAGGAACTCAGATGTAGTGTAGCGGGAACACGGCTTCTTTTCATTTTCCAACTGGTTTTTCATTTCCAGAGGCAATCCAGGGTTCGAATCCCTGTGTCTGAGTGTTCCATTTATCCAAGTTTTTTCTTTTCTTCGTACAGTATCCTCATTGAACGTCCGAATAAACCTACCTGAATGTAAGGGACAGTAATTCAGACATGGTGTAGTGGGAACACAGCCTCTTCTTCTAGAGATATGCTTTGTTTGCTGAGGCAGTCCAGGGTTCGAATCCTTGTATCTGAATAGGTAACCTGAATTACTTTTTTTATTTCATTTCCATTACTACTCATCGCAGGCGGCGGTATTACCCCACCTCGAAGAAAGACCGCTCGGAACGAGAACTGCCGTGCAGTTGCGGTTGGTGTACATTCACCCCATATCCATTTTGTTCGAAAAAACTAATAACAGCCCGACATACTTGCACCTCGCGACGCCTCGCACCTCCATCCGCCCCCAGCTCGCCCGCACCTCTCTCTACCTACCTACTTCGCATCACCGCACAACGCCGACCCGACCCCGGACCCGCCCTACATCCCGGAATCACGAACGCTCGTGCGCGTAAGAGATGGACGACATGCGCGTGGGCATCGATTTGAGAACGGCTGGGACGTGCATTTGCGAGGGCGGGCGAAGTTGCGAGCGCGGGGGATGTGGATTTTTGAGCGCGGGGAGTCGAGCCTTAAATTTGCGATCGCGCGGACTCGGACCTGCACTTGCGAGCGCGTGAACGTGGACTTGGATGAGAGATTCGGATTTCCGAGCGCGGGGCATTTGCGAGATGCGGTGGATTTTCCGAGCGCGGGTAAGGGACTTCGGACTTGCACCTGCGCGCGCGGGGAGTCGAGCGAGCCTTGGATTCGAGACTCGAGATGCCCGTCGATTGTGAGCGGGTGGGTTCGTATTTGCGAGCGCAGGCATTTGGCCATTTTGCGAGGGCGGGGATTTGGGCGTGGACACATTTGAGCTGGCCTGGGACTTGGAGACGTGAGACGGGCCGTGA
This sequence comes from Mycena vulgaris, assembly GCA_029204335.1. Classification (NCBI taxonomy): domain Eukaryota; kingdom Fungi; phylum Basidiomycota; class Agaricomycetes; order Agaricales; family Mycenaceae; genus Mycena; species Mycena vulgaris. The sequence continues at coordinate 54,363 of JARGYA010000310.1, forward strand.
TGCGCGTGGATTCGGAGTTGCGAGCACTGGGATTCGTGAGAGCGAGCACGGAGCATGCGGATTCGTGAAGCGGTGGATTCGGACGGCGAGCGCGTCTAGTTGGGAAGGGCTGGGACGTGCGAGCGCGGGGTGAGCATTGGACACAGGATTATGGCGATAGCAGTATGAGGAGAACGGAGATGACGCGCGCGCACCAGCAGCAGCAGCAGGGGAGGAGCGAGCGTTACGCGGAGAGCCGGGACCGGGTAGCGCATAGCAGTAGCACCGTGCGCGCCCGCGGAATGCGGAGGGGCCGCAAGCGACGGAGCGTGGAGGGAAGGCGGAGCGAGGGGAAAGAATGCCTGGGCGGGTGGAGATGGAGAGAAGGAGGACACAACGCTGCAGAAGGAGAGGACGAAACTTAAAGGAAGGAAGTGGATGTAAATGGTGTATGAGCCACGGAGAGGCGAGGATGAAGGAAGTAGATGGTTAATGAGAGCCACGGGCACGCGGGAGGGCGCGATGGTCTGGGCGATGGACTCGAAGGCGGACGCGGGCGAGGTGCAGCGCGGGGTGGTCGGTGTCGGAGGCGTCGGAGAAGACTGTCCAGGACGGCTCGAAGGACGCCGACCCGGAGAGGGCGGGCCGCTTGGGCGAGGGGCTGCGTGAGCGGGTGGACAGCATCGAGGTGATGGTGGTGGGACGATGAGGATGGGAGCGGGTGATGTCATTGATGCGGGGATGGCGAGTCGACACACGTTGCCCGCGCTCGACGACCGCGGTGAGCTCGGCGCCAGCGCGGACTCGACGGTGCTCGTAGGCCTCGGTGGGCTTGGCGTTGACACCAGCCTCTACATATCCGCCAGATTTCCTTCCGGACCCACCGGAAGGTTCAACCTTGGGTCAACCTCGGAGCTAATAAAACCCATTCAGGAAGATCACAGGGAATCAGACATGGTGTAGTGGGAGCACGGCCTCTTCTTGTAAGCCGGTATTGAACCGTCAGGGGCAGTTTGGGGTTCGATTCCCTGTGTCTGAATGTGCTGGAGTTCATGCCTTTTTTTCCTACATCCTCCCTTGAACACTCTAACAAAACTACCGAGGAAGTAGGAAGGAATTCAGCCAGCGTGTAATGGGAACACGACCACTGGCAATGTTCATCACGAATGTCTGTTCTAGAGGCAGTCCAGGGTTTAAATCCCTGTATCTGAATGATACTGTAGGTTGACTTTCCTTTTTATTTACATTCCTTCTTTGGACACCCTGATAAGGCTACCTGGATGAGCTGAAACACAACCTCTTCTCGTAAAATACCGGTGCATCAGTTCAATGTTCAGAGGTAGTCCAGGGTATGATTATATGTGTCTGAATTCATTTGTGCGATACATTTTTCTTTTTAAATTTTTGCATTCTTGCATTCCTCTTTGAACGACCTGATAAAACTACTTCGATAGAAAAGATAGGAACTTAGACATGGTGTACTGGAGACGCGGCCTCTTTTCATGAGGCAATCCAGTGTTCGAATCCTTGTATCGGAATAAATTTGTTGGATCTCTTTTTTTTTTGGTGGTCTCTCGCTGAAGTTTACTATGCACACGTTTGAGTGCACTCCTAAACGCAGGACTCGGTGGACCTGAAGTTAAATTTTAGTCTTGAACCAGTTCCCCGCGGAAGACTTTCAACGCGGCGAGCAGGGTTTAAGTTTTTTCTTCTATGCTCCCTGCTTGCGACTGCCCTCACTCAGAAGGGCCACCGCGACGCGAACAGCGCATACTTCATATGCAACACTTGCAATCGTAGCCATGCACCAGGAGTTTCCACTAATTTTCCTTCTTCGTCCTAACATTCACCTGCACAAAACGACCACTCCACAAATCAAATCTAAATCTGATCCATGGCTTTTATGACACCCCATTCCAATCCTCAAGCCGTCGAACTAACCCCATCCTTAACCGCAACCCAACTCGGTCGCGCGCTAATCTCCCGGAACCACCGCGCGACGTTCGGCCGCACCGTCATCACGTCGCTGTCCATGCGGTTTGTGATCAACTCGGCGTACGGGAGGTGGTAGAGATCCGCCAGCGTGATATGCTTGCTGATGAGTTCAACAGCGGAATAATTACACGAGGAAAGGGGCACGCACATCGCCCGCGAGGTACTTCGTCTTCCCGAGGATCTGTTCGTATGCATCCATCTTCGCCGCAAGCAGCGCCGTGAGCCGCGCCACCTCCGCGGGGTCTGTCGTCCCTCCCATGTGCCTGAATCACTTCCGTTTAGCCCTTGAGAACTAAAATGAGGAGAAGGACACACGGCTTGATGAGCACCTCATGAACCAGCTGCTCCGCTGCGAGGAACTGCGTCGCCTCGATCGCCATCGCCTGTTCGAAGATGCCCAGCTCCTCCATGCCCGCGTCCTCTCCAACGATGAGCCCCGGCGTCCCCTGCCCTGCGTACTTCCGCGCGATGTAGCGTCCCATCGCGCGCGACTCTGTGGCACTTCATCAACACCCTGCCGATTTAAAAGGGAGACAGAATGAGAATGCGCACCGAACAAAACCTACCCCGCGTCCTCGAGTACGGGTATCTGCCCAAAGGGCTGCATCTTGGCCTTGTACTCCGCGCTCTTTGCCCCGGCGAGCGCGGGGACGAGCGTGAAGGGGACTTGCTTCTCGAGGAGGATCAGGGCGACGCGCTTGGTACAGGTCGAGCGCGCATCCTGAGGGTAAGTAGATTGATTTAATGCAGGTGAGTTACAGGATGATGATGAGGAAGGGGAGGGTGGGATGGGATGGGATGGGTACGCACGCCGTGGAGTTTGAGGACCATTGAGTAGGAATAAAAATCCGAGGAGTGGGGAAGAAAGGCCTTGAGCTTTATGGGGTGTGAGGGAGGATAGGAAGAAGTGCGCGGGACCCACTGTGGACCCACATAGACGGCGACACGTATTGCGCCGTGATGGATCTGATGGCTCCGGTCAAACGAGCCGCTGAGATGTTTTGAATGTAACATGGCATTGAAATCAGGTCGTTGCGACTCGACTCGGAGGCGGGTGGATTTCTTGGAAGATCTTCAATTGTCTCCGAGTCGTTCTTCTATGAGTTCAATCGCCTCCGAGTAGTCCGAGCCTTCTTCGGATGGCAGGCTTCGATTCTTGTCTCAAATTCAGACGTTCGCAGTGCGGATCGTTCTAGAAGATGTCGATAAGTTGTGTGCCGACGGGATCGAACCGTGGGAAGCGTGACATGCCTGATGTGACAGTTACATGTTCAAGTTGAAGTGCGCCGCGTCGCCGCGAGTATCCGACAAGAGCACCCCTGGATTTTTCCTCACTTTCCCTCCGCTCCATCAAATTAGAATAGAAAAATTTCCCAGATTAAATTCATTGAATACGGAATGGAACATGAATCCGGTGCGTGGTTGAATAATGTGCAGACTCCTGGTGCTCAACATGGGAAATCAGCTTCATGAGTTCCCACCGCCTCGCCGTCGCGCACTCATTTTTTTTACTCTCCCAACCCATCACATCATGAAATTCAGCCCTGAGGGAACGTGAAAGGCGCGAACCGGCCGTCATCTCCCACCGGAACGCAATCGCCTCCCCTTGCTCGCCTCGCACAGGACTCGGTATCTGATATGGGCCAAGTAGTTATAATAAATTATCTGTAAAAATTATGTGTACGCCGCAGATTATGTACTGCAGATTGTGTCCATGAATGTCTTCCGGGCGTGGTTGAACATCGATCACGTGCATGGTTGAACTTGGCAAAATAATCAAGTCCAAACTTGAACATTGGGCTCTGACGCAAAGTGCTTGGTTTTCATAAAACTTGAGAGCTGAATTCTCCGGCCGCAAAAAAAAGGATCAATTCATTCGTGCACGCTGCTTCAGATACTAAACTGGAGCGTGAGGTTGATGAGGTATACCATAGCGCCAGTGCGGCCGTCCAAGAACGTCATCATGTTCGGCGTCACCGTGGTGTACTCCGGCCAGTTGGGACGGTCCTCCCGTTGGGGTCGAGATTCGTCGCGAAATTAATCGGGTAGTCTGTGATCTCGCCGTCGTAGTAGATATACATTTTGTTGAACGCGTGGAACGAGCAACTCCCATCGGGATTGGCGCAGGCGAGAGCGGCCGGTGAGCCCACAGATCCGAGGAAGGAAAAACCCGTGAGGTGCTTGCTCACTGCGCGGGTGCAGAGATGAGACACGCATTATGTGAATCGAACCGACGAAATTACAGAATCCCAACCGCCTTTGATCTCAGTGTTCTAGGAGAGGATGAGGAGGACGGGAGAAGAGGAGGAGTTACCTGAACGGCCGAGATGTGCTTGAACTGATGAGAGAGCGCGTTCAATTCCCCCATGTCGAATGGCGAGCCTTTGGTGATATTGTTCGGGCCAGGCTCTCCACCTGGGCGTGCTGGCCTGCGGCAGCCAGATGGACGAAACGTATTGTTGTAATTATGTGTCCGTACTGAGTTGGGAGGACATTATATAGCGGACAGTCAGAAAAAGAAAACGACACGTTACATTCAGGCTCGACAGCGAGAAAAACGTCGCAGTCGTCTATGGGTATGTCAATTATAGCACGGACGGGTATACTCGCAGAGAATTTGTCTTTGTACGAATATATGCTCCGTCTGATTCAACCCCGGCTCAATTAATGCTCTCCGGGTATTCCAAAAATCTTCTCGCGATACTGCACGGTCGAAATCGTGTCCGAAGCGAAACCACCAACCTTCGTCTCCATCAACTTTCCACATGAGACCGGAATGGACATCTAAATCTTGTCCGCTTCTGAATCTCGTCAAGCGAGAGGTCAATATTGCGACGACAGTTGCCGATAAGGTTTGTAGCGCTGGTGCTGTGATCTTGACCGCCCTGGCGTGAGTCAAAGATCCGTATTCAAAGCGACTCAACATATCCCAGCACGTGCGTATTTTCCTCTGATTCAAGTCGGCGTGAGTCCATAAGATGCACCGATATAGGATTGAGATGACTGGAGGTACGCATTTCAGATATCTACTTTCATTATGATGTTCATTTCAGTAACGCCCCCGGATGTCCGGATCGACGCTTTCTGAAGGCAAGGTCGCATCTGTCGGGTTAGGGCGATCCCACTGGTCGAGCTCGCGATGTCCTTCGGTAAGCCGGCGAGAAAGCGCATTGGGATCGCGTGCCGTCAGCTTTATCCCGGCAGCCAACGGCAGCGCTTGAGGATCGCACGCAGAGACCTGGTCGTCGATTGGGTGGACCTCGAGGCTTGCTTCGCTCACGGCGCGCAACTGGGGGAAGACAGCGGCGCGGGCCGCATCACCTAGAGGTCCACGTTTCAGCTCAAAGAAGTGGAGTAGCAGAACGAGGTTGGCATAGAAATCTTGTTCACATCTGCGGCGATGGACGGTCAACAAATGGTTCTGCCAAATGAGCGAAGGCTTACTGGCGACGCCCATGCACACGCGCCTTCCGGCGCCATGATTGAGGTGTGGGACTCCGACCTTGGGTTGCTTGACATCTGTGCGACCATAGTGCCCATCGATCCAGCGCTCCGGAACGAACTCCTCCGGGAAATCATAACGCTGTGGGTCACGGTTGATCTGGTAGGAATTGTACACGACGAGGACGCCCTTTGGTATGAACACACCGTCGACGACGACGTCCTCGTGCGTCTCGCGCGGGAATCCAAGTCGAATAGACGTGAAATACCGGCCGGCTTCCATTCCGAGTGCCTTGATGTATTCAACACGGTCCGTATCCAGAGGGTCGGGAGTCTCGCCACCGTAGACCTCCTCGATCGCCCGGTATGCCTTCTCTTGCATCTCCGGGTGTGCGGCGAGAAGTGCGGCGAGCCAGATGAGATCGGTACCCGCGCTCATCCCTGAACCAGTCAGCGTCGTCGCGAAGCGCAGCTTTTCCTTAGGCGTCAAAGTGTCGTGGTTGATGCTCCGAAAAATGTCTCCCAATTGCGATGGCGTCGGGTCGCCCGCGTCGAGCCGTTCATGAAGGTCCCTGAGGAGCTTCGTGCAGAGTCCAACCTCGGCATCGCGCAGCTCTTTAGCGTGCGCCTCCACCTCGTAGATTGAATCCAGCCAGGAGGAAAGACCATCGGATGTGAGCCTCGAACTAGCGAGCGCGGGATTCGAGCTGTGGGTTCGAGATGCACGAGCGCGCTATGGATCCGGACTCGAATACCCAGGATTTGAACCTGCATTTGCGAGACGCGGAGATTCGAGACTTGGATTACGAGCACGGGGAGTGTGATTGTGATTTGCGATCGATCGTGCGCGCGGGTGAGGATTCGAGATGTGGTGGAATTTGAGCGCGGACACTGGCATTCGAACCCGAGATGCGGAGATTAGAGACTTGGATTACGAGCACGGGGAGTGTGATTGTGATTTGCGATCGATCGTGCGCGCGGGTGAGGATTCGAGATGTGGTGGAATTTGAGCGCGGACACTGGCATTCGAACCCGAGATGCGGAGATTAGAGACTTGGATTACGAGCACGGGGAGTGTGATTGTGATTTGCGATCGATCGTGCGCGCGGGTGAGAATTCGAAATGTGGTGGAATTTGAGCGCGGGCACTGGCATTCGAATTCGGAGCCAAAGCTGGGGATTTGGATTTGAGCGCCTGCGTGTCGATTTGTGAGCGTGCGTGCGGAGTCGGATGCAGGGCCCGGACGTAGACGTGGATGATGGCGGTGAGAGACAGCGGGCGGAGACGACGTGCGCGTCAGCGACGAGGGGGCGCGGGGCTGCGCCTGGATGTGCGGCTGCGGGGCGCGGGATGTCGATTTGCAATTGCATTTACGGGCGCACGAGGCAGTCCCGGACTTGATTGTGACCGTGGCAACGGCGTGCGCGCACCAGCGGTCAGGCAAGTGCGGAGGGAACGGGCGGGGCGGGGCGGGGCGGGATGAGGGAGGGAGAGGAGCAGGAGAGGCGCAGGAGAGGAAGTGCATGATTGACGGGCAAGCGGATGGAGGCGGATGGCACTGATGGCGGGAAAGGAATACGCGCCGGGAGCCGGGAGCCGGTGCGTGGAAGAGATTGGGACGAGGCGTTGGGGCCGGGGTGCACGTTGTGCGAGGGGCGGGCGGCAGAGCGCGGAGAAGTAAAGGGAAGTATGCAGACGAGGATCAAGAGAAGGGAAGGAGGGATGAGGGGTGCGTGCGTTAAGCAGAGGGAGAGGAATGATGAGAGCAGGAAGGACAGGAAGCGGGCGCGAGAGGCGGGAACGAGAGCGGGACGGGGGAGGCCGTGTGGTGGTGGACGAAAAGAGGAAGGACGCGGATGGACGATGAAGAGGGGCGGAAGGACGCGGAAAGTGAAGCTGTGAGAGCGCGCCATCCTCGGCGGGGGTGAACACCTTGAGAAGATGCGCAGACTTGAATGGATTTGGGCGTGCGATGCGAGCATGTTCTTCGACCCGAATGAGTTATTGGGGAGACCAATCGGACCCTTTCGCCGAACGCAAAAGGCGCGGGTAAATGAACGGAACTAGCCAGGAGGGTGTTTACGTGAGCGGTGTCGTATCGCAACACATATTTATTCCACCTAGCCACATATCCACGATTCTATACTCTGAGTCACAAGAGTGACCGGGGCTGCGGCTACGGCGAGGTTGACGGAAGCTCAGGGCCATGTTTCCGATTTCGTGAGTGGCTGCCGTTTTTCCGTATCTTCAAGGTGCATCAGCCCTCCAATTCGACACATGAACGATTGAAGGCAAATTGAAAACGTGAACAACATTCCAAGGGTTATGTTTTGGACCAAAACCTCTCCAAATTTCTCAGGGTTTTCCGTCTGAAGTCAGCCGAATCAATAGGTCATCCGACTGATACTTGATACCCCTTGGAATGGTGGGGCTGCCAGCTGCGGAGGTTCGAGTCTGTTCGAGTCCACGACGGCGTCGAGCTCACCGCGGTCCGAGCGCAACGCGCATCGGCTCGCATCCCTGCATCAATGACGTCACCCGCTCCAATACTCATCGTCCCACCACCACCCTACTCATGAAAGTGAATAGCCGGCAAGCGGCGGGGCACAAATAGATAGATAATATCCTAGGTTTTGATTGAGTGAGCAATTTGTTCTCCCCGAAATGCCCGCTTGCGCGGTTGGAGTGATTGGCTGTGAGCTCAACAGGAACATATTACAAACGGGAGCTTACACGGGACTGGAACGAAGAAGTAAAAGCTTATCCAGGTGTGCTTGCTGTTAGAATGATGCCGTTTTCGATGTCACGCGGGAAATGTAGCAGAAGACCCTGGTAAACGTGCAGGGGATTCATCCAAGAGGTGAGGAGGGGCGGGGGGGTGTATGAAGCCATCCAGTGCCAAAAGGGAGTGGAGGAGCCACATTGAGAAGGATCCCAATGAGGATGACTGAGCGACTGCACAGAGAACCAAAATTACAAGCTCCAGTCCAGAAAGATTAATTATAGCGACGAAGCCGAAAATGAATCAGACCAACGATCCGTGAGGCGAGAATCAGGTAATAAATGGATGAGGGAGGATAGGAGAAGAGGGCGTTCCGAGAGAACGGCGGGATAAACAGTGGTTACCCTGTATACTCAAGAGAAGGAGCCTCGGAGGCCTTACTGCCGTGGCCGCAGATCGAGAAGTTGATTGGCCCACGGCGCAGATTCCCCGCCTCTTCATGTCCAGTGCAAAAATCAGCATCACTCACAGCCGTCTGGAGTCTTCTAAAAATTGTGAGCATGGTAAAAATATGGAAACCAGATGCTGAGGTTGTGCACATGCCATCCGAGCGGCACGTGCATTTAAATTGTTGTCTTTGCTCAGTGTCATTTGATGATGAGAGAACATCGAGGAGACTTAATAACACATGTACAGTGAATGAAGAGGTTAGGAAATTAAATACCTGAGGCAATTAGTGAATCTGACGAAATGATATGAACAGAGATAGGCAAGGCACGTGCCAGACTGTCTGAGGCTGAATCTGGTTGGTTTTGCGATTCCGTTACTAGAAGGAAATCGGGGGTGGTCTACAAGATGGTTCAGCTAGATAAGAGCGAGGGAAAAGCACAAGCCTGGAGAGTTATAGAGCTAGGAGTAACATACACATGAACTCAAACACAGGGATTCGAACCCTGGACTGCCTCGGAAGCATGAGGCATCGTGCATATAAGAAGAGACTGTGTTCCCAGCACACTATGTCCAAGTTGCTTCCCAGTAAATCCAGATAGTTTGTGGCGAGTTCAAGGGAGGATGCAAGAAAAGGAAAGGGTAGAAAAAATGTAATTCAGACACAAGGATTCGAACCTCGGACTGCCACGAAAGATGAAGATTTTTTCGGCATATTACGAAGCAATGTTCCCACTACACCATATCTGAGTTGATTTTTGCCACCTTCAAGTGGGTTTATTAGCTTGTTTGAGTATTAGCATTTGAATAATTGTAGACAGAGCGTGATTCTCGCGCCTCACACCCCGTCTTCACCCTCCTGTGTCTTTACCCGTCATCGCTCGCTCACCCCGCGTCCACTTAGTATCCCGTGCACGTCCCCTTCTTGTATCCACGGGCCGTCCCCTCCCCGCGCTCGCAGCGTCCCCTTCCCCGCCTCTCAATCATCTTGGTGTGCTCTCCTTTCACACTCCGCCGCTTCACTTCCTCCCGCCCCTCTTCCTCATCCGTCCGTGTCCGTCTCTCCTCGCCTCCCTGTCCTTCCTCGCCCTCGCCCTCGCCTCTCTTCCGCCGCTTACCGCACACGCCCCTTCTCCTCCCTCCCTCCCTCTCCTCTCCTTCGACCGTCCACTCTCTCCCCCTTCTGTCCCCACCTCGGTCCGTGGTCATGTCTACGTCTGCCATCAACATCGCCATCGTATCCCGCCGCGCATCCCGTCCGCCGCATCAACGCCTACTACCCGCCCGTGTCCTACCTCCCGCCCGCCCTCTATCTACCCAACCCTGCGCGCTCCCAGCCACCGCCGCCACCCCACCGCGCACCGTTGTGTCCCGTCCCTCCGCGCTAGTGCGCGCGCGTCGTATCAGCCCGCTGTCTCTCCATCCCCATCCCCATATCCAAGTCCAGGGCCCTCGAATCTCATTCACGCACATCGAATTCTCGCGTTCACAGGTCCAAGTTTCGAATCCCCGCCTATCTTGATTCAAGGCTCGACTCACCGCCCGCGCAAACTCGAGGCTCACGCCCGCGCGCGGCTGCGTCGTCCGCAGCTCCGGTTCGAATCTGAGTCCCGACTTCTCCAAATTCCGTACAAGCATATCCGAGATCCAAGTCTCGAATCTGAATACCCGCGCTCGCAAATGCACATTCATGTCTACATCCTTGTGATCTCAAATCCAGTGCATCTCGACTCCGCGCGTCTCGCAACTCCGCATCACGTCCCGTCTTGACTCCGCATCAGGGCCCAGCCGTTCTCAAATCGGCGCGCATCCAGATACCAGATGCATATCCCCGCGGTCGCAAGTGCAGGTCCGAGTCCGCGCGCTCGCAAATTTGTCTCCGTCCTTCTCAAATCGCCGCACTCGCAAACCCAAGACCCGGCCGATGTGCATCGCCTCCGAGCACGAACGCGAACAAGGGTTTTATTTCGTGATTCCGGGATGTGTGTGTCGGGCGGGCGGTAGGTGCGAGGTAGGGAGGGAGAGGTGCAGGCGAGGCGAGCTGGCGGCGGAGGGAAGCGCGAGGTGTCGCGAGGTGCAAGTGCATCACCTGTTATTAGTTTTTTCAAAAAAAAATGGATATTGGTTGAATGCACCGAGTGAATTCCGAGCGGGGTTCTTGTTCTGAGAACAAATGGGATATGGGAGAACCGGGGCGCCTGACGGGGATGCCCGACAGGGATGATGGCATCAGTGATCAGAAGGCGGCATGACCTTGCCACACAAGGCACAACATTAGAGAGGTTCCATTGGAGCCAATCAATGGCTTTTTTGGCGTGCGCAACTAATGGCTCCACCCACCGAAAAATGGCAGGCTAATGGCTCCCCCAGCCATTGACGTCAGAGTTTGGCGGGTGGAGCCATTCGTGTGCGCACGCCAAATAAGCCACGTGATGGCTCCAATGGCTTTTGCGCAACCTCTCTATTGCCCTTCTACCGTGTATCAAACGTTACGACCCCAAAGACGACAATTTGATGTTTCCTTGCTACAGGGATACCTTATGAGACTGGATGCCTGGGTCCCGTGTATTTTCCAATTGTTAAAGATGAATAAATTAGCATTCTCTCTCATTCACCCCTATTTGGAAAGAAAAGTAGAGCCCAAAGATATAAGTGGATAGCACAATTACAGTCGTGTTCTGTGAGACCCTAATGACATTAAAACACGGAACATTAAAACATGGATACGGGACGTAGTGGGTGAGTGGGAAGAGTCTTAGTACTTGACATCAATGGATTGAAACTCCGCGGGGCGCCGTTGCCGCCACCGGTTCTGATCCCGGTTAATGGCCCGGTTATTCCATAACCCATACTTTCACCTTGCTCTGAGCAGTCCTTCGTGATCGAGGTGGGGTAATGCCACCGCGTGCGATGAGTAGGAATGGAAAATAACAAAAGAAAAAGACAAAGACAAAGAAAAAACATCCCATTCAGACACAGGGAATCGAACCCTGGACTGCCTCTCGTGCTAACTTTATGAGAATAGAAAGCCGCGTTCCCACTACACCATGTCTGAATTACTTTTCAACACATCCGAATGGTTGTATCAGCTGGTTGAGTATAAGCTGGGTGGTGTTTGAATGTAGAGCCGGAGTGAGGACATCCTTTTCTTTTGAGGTGGATGTGGATGATTAGGGATGTATGAACGGAGCGATTGCGGGATGAGAAAATGGAATCGAAGAGAAAAAGTCTCGCATTCAACCGGAATTCAGACACAGGGAGTCAAACCTTGGACTGCCTCTCAATTTAGACTCGGGGTGCAGCTGGGTTTTCATTTTTCGAGCCGCGAGGAGGTACGTTTGGCTTGGAGCTTGAAGCTGAGTTCGAAGGTGGGCGTGTGAGCAAATAAAAGAAAGAGAAAAATAAATGTCGATCTTCATTCAGACACAGGGATACAAACCCTGGACTATCTCTTATAATTTGCAAGAACCTACTAGTACAAATGAAGAGGCCGTGTTTCCACTACACCATGTCTGGGTCCCCTTCTTCCTACATCCGGGTAAGCTTATTGGGACGTTCGAGGGAGGCAGGAAAAATAAAATAAAGCTAGACCATTCAGACACAGGGATTCGAACCCTGGACTGCCTCTGCAACTGGGGGTATGTTGAGTACAATGAAAGGAGACTGTGTTCCTGCTACACCATGTCTGAGCGGCTTTTCTTTCATCTTCGCAGTTCTATTAGGTTATTCAAGGGGGATGGAGGAAGAAAAACATAGCGTGGACAGATTATTCAGACAGAAAGATTTGAACCCTTGGCTACCTCCAAATTAAAAGTCCGCAAGCATTGTATTTATATTATTAATATAAATACAGCTGATTTCCCGCGTTCCCTCTGCATCACGTCTGACTTTCTTTTTCATCCATCCGAATAGTTCTATGTGTCTCCTTGCAAGAACAAAAAAAGTTTATGTTCATTATACACAGGGATTCGAACCCCGAACAACCTCGAAATATAAACAATGACACACCTTATAAGGCGGTATCCCATCACACCATGTGTGAATTGCTTTGCATTACAGCCGAGTAGTTTTATTATCATGTTGTAGGAGGATGCAAGTAAAATAATATAAAGAGAAAGCTTCATTAGACATAGGAATTCAAACCCTGGATTTGAGACAATACAAGAGGCCGTGTTCCCGCTACACCATATTTGAATACCTCTGCCCTTCCCAGTTGGGCTTATTTGAGAGCCAAGATTGAACATTCCCGTTTGGCCGCGCGGCGCGGGTGGACCCGGAAGTAAATTTGGCGGGTATGTTTAAGGCTGGTGTCAGTGCCAAGCCCAGCTTCTGAGGCCTGTGAGCACTCGAGCTCACCGCCGGCTAGGTCGTCGAGCGCCCCCGCATCATGACGTCACCCGCTCCCATCCTCTACTGTCGACATCCCGCCCCTCGCCCAAACGGCCCGCCCTCTCCGGCTCCGCGTCCTTCGAGCCATCCTCAACAGTCTTCGCCGACGCCACCGACACCGACCATCCCATGCTGCACCCCACGGCGTCGTCCGCACTCCAGTCCCATCGCCGCACGCGCCATCCACTTCTTTCATCTTCTCTGTGGGCCCGTGCGAGGATTAAGGCTGCCGCCCGTGCCCGTGACGGGCACGGCCGTGGAATCCACGGGCAATCCACGGCACGGCCCGTGCTCTACACGGCCGTTAGGATGATTTTCAGCCCTCCGACGGGACGGCACGGTTCACGGCACGGCCGTAACGGGTACACGGCTATTGGTCAGATATTTTCGTGAGCTGTTCTTGATGTAAATGCTACCTGAAGGCCTCTATAAAATGTACAAGAGGATAAATATATTTCACAGCCTGATATTTAAATATAGTGAAGCCTACACCAAGATGCCGAGAGTCACAAGACAGAAGAACCTGGCAAATGACCAAATGATGATACTGAGAGCTTCCTCAACTCCTCATTATGCTTGGAAACAAGAAAGCAGGTAAGGAATCAGTCACCGCTACAAACAGGTTGTGGTTCAAACTGAGATCAAACTCCGTCATCATAGCCGGCAATTGCCGGCACGAAACACAACTTTTGTGGAAAGGGCATGCGTGTCGAACAAGTTACTAGATATTTGAAGTACGCTGCAGACAAAAATTGGCCTTATTGTGGCCCACAATACCAACCCGTTACACGGCCGTGACGGCCGTGTTTCGACGGGCCGTGGGGTTGGAAACCCGTGCCGTAGCCGTGCCGTAGTCAAGGTCGCAAAATGGCTGACGGAACGGGCACGGCACCCGTGGCACAGGTGCCGTCGAACCGTGGGCACGGCCACGGGCGGCAGCCCTAACCCCTCCAGTAACACGGTAACTCCTCGCGTGGCTCGTGGCGCAAGTGACAGCTCTACGGCAAGCCCCTCATCCAACACCGATATGCCGTCAGAGTGGCAATGCAACCAGTGGACGTGGGACACACAGAACCACGTGTCTACCGTCCGGCACAGCCCACTCGAAGAAGCCGAAACTGCTGTTTCTCTACCACCACCGTCAGTCTTTCCCCGTCACCGACTCAATTTCTAACACACTCATAGGGCGTCATCCAAATGCCACAGAGACCTCATCTAAGGAGTCCTCCGACCCCATGCTCCTGGGCTGGAAGAATAATCGGCACAATCTGCGGCATCCCCACGTTAGCCGCGATTATCTGGGGCATGAAATTCATCATTCAGGACACGATGGCCACCGAGAAGGAGCTTCTCTCCAGGATCACTTCCGATACCCCCATCTCCGGATTCTACGGCCCAGGCGCATGGTGGGCATGGCTCATTACCCTTGGGATGACCAACAGCCACACAAGTTTGGCCTTGCTCAAGTTCCTCAAGGGCGGCGAACTCCCACTTGAATGGGACTACGATCTCATTGGCGCATCCTGCTACACCACCGCTGCTGCAATCGATCTCATCCTCAAAGCGAGAACAATTGCAGCCCTCGGTGATAGTGGCAGCCAGTCGGTATTGTTGCCGGCTCTTCTCTGCGCGGAACGCGTCATCGTGATCGGGACTGGATCTTCGTTTTTCACCGTTGCGAGCGCCATCCGAGTCGGCTCCCGTCCTTGGTTACATCTCCGCACGGCTGGCATCGCCATAATTCCAGTGGTTCTCGCCATCGCTGCCACTCCGTTCACCTGGCGCGCTCACGAGGCTATCGTGAGGACCGCGCCCGTTCCCTGGTGTCTTGTACACGGCAAAAAACTAGGGATAGTCAGACTAAAGATCCTCGCCTTTACCGACATTGACTCGGTCTTCTTTTTCTTCTGGGTACCCCCCTTGGTGCTCCTCGAGCTGTTCCTTTGGCGGGACTACTGGATCCTCGTGGGGATGTTAACAGCCATCGCCACTTGCGTTTCGTTCGTAGTCCGTATCGCTCCCCGCCGCAACCTACGGAGCGTCTTGATCCTCAGCGCATATGACGGATTCACCTGGGGGGCGGTGCTTACGTGCGTGCCACTACTCTCAGGCGCGGTCGTGCTCGCCATCCTCTACGGAACGCTGTGGTTTGCAGTCCGCGTTTTCTACTGGCCAGCGGTGTACATCTCCGCATTCTTCCCACGGGGCGGATACTTCCCGCTGACTCGGATATCTGTCCTGGAGATGGACCAGATGGTAGCACTGCTCGCCATGGTCGCCGTGGCGGTGATCCGTGGTTTCAAGTTCATTTTGAGGCTCAAACGTTCTCGTAATGCGCCCGGCGACTCAGAATCTCATCCTTTGCTGCCTATAACCATTGCTGGGACAGAGTGACCAGTGAGTATTCGTTAATTCGGTGGAACCGAGCGTAAAATGTTTCTAGAGTGGATTGAAAGAACCCTGGGTGGACTCGGGGGAGTGTAGGTACTAAATGTAAAGGGGCAAATCGAAGAATGAAGTATTAGTGGTGTTCAAAGTAGCTCCTGGTTGGTCCCTACTTGGGCTCCTAGTTGTGCTCCTGGTTGTGTTCCTGTTTGTGTTGATGGTGCAACCAGGAGAACAAGCAGGGACACAAGTAGGGTCGAATCAGGAGCTACATGTGCTCCTGTTCGTCAAAAACAGCCCTTTTTGACTTCCTTTTTGCTCTCCTGGTTGAGATTTGGCAGTATTTCAGACCAGGAACATTCTCCTACTTGCTTCCTGGTCCGAAAATCTCAACCCTAGGGTTTCAAGTATGTCCCTTTTCGCTTCCTACTCGTTTTCCTGGTCTCTTCCTTTTCGGCAGATTTTGGCAGGGATCCCTGCCAAAATTTGCAAAAAGGGAGCAAACAGGAAGTCAAACAGGAAGTCAAATAGTGGGAACTTTGAACAGCACTATTTTGTGTTCAAATCTCAGGACATTCACAGCTCTACTGGGGTATAAGCTCAGCGTAAACAGACTTCGAAGTTACACAAAGATTGTCTACGCGTATCAATTTGAATCGCTGTCTCACCCATCGTCCCGGAGCCCCACCTCAATCATAATTTCTGGGAACGGCGACTCAGCGCTGAATTGCGCAGGAGGAATGTTCGCTCCCCCAGAATGAGCCAAGCCGAGCTCTTACAGGAGCGTATTAACCCTGAATCGAGAAAAACAGCTAAGGGAACTATAGAGAGGCGTGAATCGCAGCGGCTTACTCGTTGGCATGCGTAAATTTAGCAGAATGCGGGGCTTCCTGGATGGAAGTGACATTCACGTCAAGGCCCCCGCTTTTCAGTGATTTGAGGAGCTCATCAGCACATCCGGCGGGAGATGTGATATGGTCCGAGCCGTGGATGATGGCGATGGGTATCCGGACGCGTGCGAGTTCCGCGGCGGCGGCACGCACTCCGTCGCTGAAGAACTCGACCGAGACCGTGTGGAAGGTCTCGAAGTATAGGTGTCTGCTTTGGACAAAAAATTGGTTCTTGTTTGATAGCTAGTGCTGCAAATTTTCGACAATGATCATTGTGTTTGGTGAGGGAGCATGAAAACACTTATGACCAGAATAAAAACCAAATCGTCCCTAACGAAAACCTGACAAGTCAAAACGAAATCCATTTTCAACCTTCTTTACATGAATTGAAAAGGGAAAAAATCCTGAGCTAAAACCAAGTAAAACCAATGATCCAGTAAAAAATGGTGGAAAAAATGGGAGAAAAAAGTGAACTGCGAACGACCCTATTGTAACTTGGCATGTAGAAGTCGTTCTAGACCGGAGAACCGAAGTTGAACATGGTCACGTGATCTACGTTCAATTTGATGTTCAATTTGTTCAATTCCGCTCAGAAATCCCGATGGAACGGGAAAGGCGGCATCGGGAATTGTAAGGGGGATTTCGAACTCGAAGCTGCTGTCACCATCATCGGCCTCATTTAAATACTGTAGGCAAGATATGTACCGTTATAGGAATGCAAAGATATACACAAGAGGTACAAGAAACGAAAATGCGAGCCGCCAAGCCCAAGTGACAATACTGTGAAGATTCTAATCTTCGAAAGCGGTGTATTTGCACGGTGATCCTTTTTCTGACCGTCCAAAATTGTTCAATGTGTTGGGAGAAACTTTGGTTCGATTTGCGGCCCTACTACTAGTAGATGTTTGATGGAGAGCGCTCGGGCCAGGGATGGCGACCGGGACGGCATATGCACATCAAAGGCGGGATGGTCCCTCCGGGGATGGCACCGTCCTCGGACGAGTATTCCATGGTGTGAGCGTGTCGCTGATAGACAAACGACGTAGGTGGGGCTGACACATACCTAGGACAGCATTCGGTCCCACGATGTTGAGGCGGACGGCTGCGGCTTCTGCGTAGGTGCCGATGTGCTCCTCCTCGCTGGCACACCAAGTCCTCGGGTAGCCGGATCAAGTGAGTGCCGAGAGGCGCGGTTTAGGAGGTGGGGTGTTCATGAGTGCGTTTGTCAATGGCAGCAACAAAGTCAAAGTAAGGTGAAACACCAAGAATGTCGATCTCCTCCGGGACGTTATTTCGATCCATATTAGAACAGACCTCGCCTCGATACAGCCGTATCGGAGTAAGCGCGAGCGGGACGAAGTTAACAAGGCCGCAAATAGTCCGAGCCGAATGCAAGCAGTACCAGCAGAGTCCGAGGAGGTGAGTAGCGGGAGGGACGAAGTTGGTCAGCCTTCAGGTGGTCGGACTTTACACCAATCAAACTTTATCTTCCCGACTTGTCCTTGAATGAGCTAATAAAACCAACCCACATACATAGGAAAGGAACTCAGACATGGTGTAAGGGGAACACAGCCTCTTATTCTGGGGATCAAGTAGATTAAAAATTGAGAGGCAGTCCAGGGTTCGATCCCTTGTGTCTGAATTTGCAGGGAGAAGTCTTTTTCGTCTCGTGTTGCCAACTTCATTTTCTCACTGCCCTCGCGCGGAATGTACGGTTGAACCCACTGCTGAGCGTTGAGTATCCACAGCACAAAGAAAGAACGAGAACCCCGCACCGTCTACAATCATTTAATGCTAATAGTCAAACGAGCTCATAAAACTCCCCTGATGTAGTAGGAAGGAACTCAGACATGGTGTAGTCTGAACACAGCCTCTTCTCCTTACTTTGGACTGGAGAATTAAGAGGTAGTCTAGGGTTCGACTCCCTATGTTTGAATAGGAAATCCACTGTCGATTTTTTTTCCTTTTCATTTCTCCCGCCTTCGAAATTGAAGCTTCAAGTCGAACATTCCCGCTCGTGCCTCCAAATTCGAATATCTAAAAAACAAAAGACCCGTTCAGGCTCTAGTAGTACATTCAACCAAAACCCTGCTAATACTCAAACAAGGTCATAAAAATTTTCGGATGTACCAAGAAACAACTCAGACATGGTGTAGTGGGAACACAGCCTCTTCTTCTTTTCACGATAGTTATAAGTTTACGGTGGCAGTCCAGGGTTCGAATCCTTGTGTCTGAATGGATTAGGACCAGATTATTATTTTATTTCTCTTTTCATTCCTACTCATCGGACCCGGCGGTATCACCCCACCTCAAAGAAACACTGCTCAGAACAGGAACCCCGCTCACTCAGTGTACATTCAAACAAGATCGATATCTTTTTTTTTTTTGAAAAACTAACAACAGCGCTACATACATACTTGCACCTCGCACCTCCCTCCACCCCAGCTCGCCCGCACCTCTCCCTACCTCGCACCGACCGCACAATGCCACCCACCCATCCCGCGTGATCATAAACCAAAACCCCAGCTCGCCCTCGTTCGCGTTAGTGCTCGTCGGAGGCGATGCGCGTATGCCGGGACTTGAGTTTGCGAGCGCGGCGAGTTGAAAAGGGCGGGGACGAATTTGCGAGCGCACGCATTCGAGCCACGAACTTGCCCGCGCGGGACTCGAGCCTTGGATTCGAGATGCCGGCCGATTTTTGCGAGCGCGGGCTATGGACTTGAATGTCCGTGCTTTGAACCTGCATTTATTTACGAGCGCGTGCATTTGCCGCCGCGGAGCTTCGAGACGTGGATTGCGAGCACGGGCATTGTGATTTGCGATCGATCGAACGTGTGCGGAGCGTGAAAATTCGAGATGCGGTGCACTTTGAGTGCGGGCACTGGCATTCGAATTCGGAGCCAGAGCTGGGGCCTTGGATTTGAGCGCCTGCATGGTGATTTGCGAAGCGCAGGAATTCGGATGCAGAGCCTGGACCTGGACGTGGATGGTGGCAGTGAGAGACAGCGCGTGGAGACGACGCGAGCGTGGGCGGCGAGGGGGCACGGGGCTACGCCTGGATGTGCGGGCGCGGGGGCGCGGGATGTCGAATTGCATTTGCATTACGGGCGCGAGATCCCGGGCTTGATTGTGACGATGGCAGGAATACAGAGACGGCGTGCGCGTACCAGCGGTCAGGCAAGCGCGGAGGGAAGGGACGGGGAGGGACGGCGTAGCGCGCGGGATGAGGGAGGGAGAGGCGCAGGAGAGGAAGTGCATGACGGGCAAGCAGATGGAGGCGGATGGCGCTGATGGCGGGAAAGGGATACGCGGCGGGTGGCGGAGACGGGACCCGGTGCGTGGAAGGGATTGGGGCGAGACGTTGGGGGCGCGAAGCGCGGGCGGCAGAGCGGAGAAGTAGAGGGAAAGATGCAGACGATGATAAAGAGAAAGGAAGGAGGGATGACGGGTGGGTGCGTTGAGAGGGAGCGGCGGAATGAGAGCAGGAAGGACAGGAAGCGGGCGCGAGAGGCGGGAATGAGAGCGGGACGGGGGAGGCCGTGTGGTGGTGGACGAAAGGAGGATAGACGTGGATGGACGATGAAGAGAGGCGGAAGGACGCGGAAAGTGAAGCTGTGAGAGCGCGCCACCCTCGCACAGGCCCACAGAGGAAGTGGATGGGGCGTGCGATGGGACTCGAGGGCGGACGACGCGGCCAGGGTTGCAGCGCGGGGTGGTTGGTGCCGGAGGCGTCGGAGAAGACTGTCGAGGACGGCTCGAAGGACGCGGACCCGGAGAGGGCGGGCCGCTTGGGCGGGAGCGCGACGACAGCATCGAGGCGAGTTGGGGAAGCGGGTGACGTCATTGATGGGGGGATGGCGAACCGATGCACGTTGCCTGTAACGTCGACTTGCTCGACGACCGCAATGGTGGTGAGCTCAGCGCTATCGTAACGAGCTCTCGCAAGTACACCTCAGCAGCCTTATACATACCCCCCAGATTTGCTTCAGGATCTACGCGCCGACACGGGAAGGTTCAACCTTGGTTCAACCTCGGAGCAAATAAAGCCCAGCCAGGAGAGCAGAGGGAATCAGATATGGTGTGCGGCCTCTCATTATTATGTGCTTCGAGGAGGTGTGACTTTTGGAGGTTCAAATCCCTGAATAGACCTTTTCAAAATTCTTACATTCTGTGATGGCAACATGGCCTCTTCTCTTAAGGGTTTTAACGCGATCCTTCAGAGGCAGTCCGGAGTTCGAATCCCTGTGTCTGAATTATACTTTGCCTCCTATTTTCTTTTTCTTGTAACCGCCCTTAAACTCATCAACAAAACTACCTAGATGTTTTAGAAAGGAAGTCAGACATGGGGTAGCTGGAACAGAGCCTCTTCTTCTCTAATCTGGTGACTCAAGAGGTACTCCAGGGTTTGATCCCCTCTCTCTGAATTTAGGCGGAGGTTTTTTTTTCATCTTGTGTTACTAACTTCATTTTCTCACCGAACATACGGTTGAACCCGCTCTGAGGGTTGAATATCCACAGCACAAAGAAAGAACGAGAACCCCGCTCCGTCTACAATTATTCAGACACTAATACTCAAACAATCTCATAAAACCACCCTGATGACTGAAAACATGGTGTAGCGGGAACATAACTTCTTTTTGTATCATATAGATCACATCCAGAGGCAGTCCAGGGTTTGTTACTTTGTGTCCGAGTTCCGGTTGAACGTAATATTCCATTTTCTTATCCCGCAACCGTCCTCCATTCGAACCTCCCCAACTATCCACATCCACCTCAAAAGAAAAGGACGGCCTCACTCAGGTTCTACATTCAAACGCCACCCAGCTGATATTCAACAGCTGATAAAGCCACCTGGATGTACTGGGAAGTAACTGGGACATGGTGTAGTGGGAACACAGCTTCTCTCCTCGTGCAGTAGGAAAACTGAATGTAGGAGGCAGTCTAGGGTTCGAATCCTGTGTCCGAATGAGTGAGCGTCAAAACTACTTTTTTTTCTTCTTCTTTCGTCTTTTTCCATTCGCACTCTTCGCACGCGGCGGTATTATCCCACCTCGAAGAAAGACCGCTTAGAACAGGAACCCCACCCCCTACGAGTCGGCGTACATTCCACCAATACCCATTTTCTTTTGAAAAAACTAATAACAGCGCTACATATTAAGTACTTGCACCTCGCGACGGACTCTCCGCACCCTCCCTCCGCCACTAATCGTCGCACTTCATACCTACCTACCTCGCACCTACCGCATAACACCACCCAACGCCACCTGTACGCATCTCGCGGGATCATAAAATCAAACCCCCGCTCGCCCTCGTTCGCGGCGGGGCGCATGGAGTCGGAATTGCGAGCGCGTGAATTCGGACCTGCACTTGTGAGCGCGGGGATATGCATCTGAAATCTGGATGCGCGCCACTTTGAGAAGGGCTGGGACCTGATGCGGAGTCAAGACGGGACGTAATACGCGTGAAGTTGGAGTCGCGTGACGCGGGGAGTCGAGAGTTGGATTTGAAGTTTGAGATCGCAAGGATTCAGACCTGGACGTGCATTTGCAAGCGCCGAGCGCGGGCATTCGGATTCGAGACTTGGATTTCGGATGTGCTTGTACGGAATTCGGAGGAGTCGGGATTCAGATTCCGGATCCGGATCCGGAGCTGCGGACGACGCAGCCTCGCGCGGGCGCAAGCCTTGAATTTGCGCGGGCGTGAGTCGAGCCTTGAATTGAAATAGGCGTGGATTCGAAACGTGGAGTTGCGCACGCGGGGATTCGGACGCGCGTGAATGACATCATGATTCAAGTGCCCTGAGACTTGGATATGGCAATGAGGATGGAGAGACAGCGGGCGAATACTACGCCCGCGTCAGCGGCGAGGGGGGGGCAGAAGGACGGGACAGGACGGGCAAGGGTGCGTGGAGGGGTCGTGGCGGTGGCTAAGAGCGCACAGGGTTGGGTGGATGAAGAGCGGGCGGGAGGCGGGGAAGGGGACGCTGCGAGCGCGAGGAGGGACGGGCTGTGGATACGAGAAGGGGACGTGCGCGTGGATAGTAAGTGGACGCGGGATGAGCGAGCTATGACGGGCAAGTACACAGGAGAGTGGGACGGGGTGTGAGGTGCGCGGAGGAAAGGCAATGGAATGCGGGTGGATATGGACGTGACACTGCACCACCCCGGGGTCGAGGGGTCCGCATCTTTGCGGTGGGGGAAGCTCGCATGCACCCCCCGCTGCCTGCAGCAGCGGGGAGGCCTCGGGACGTTGCCCCCACCGAAAAGATGGTGGTGGTAACAGATCACGAGGCCCCCCCTCCATGACAATGTTGCGCAAGGGGTGCTTGATCTCTAGAGCTTTCAATTTGATGTTGAAATAAGCGAGATCACGGATCGCCTACGGAACACCTCGGACTCACAGCCACACCCGCTCTGAGCTGTCAGGCGAATCGCTTACTACCAACTGCTCCGCCCCTCTCGCTCGGCGCTCTCCTGGTCGAAGAGCTTTTTACAATCTTTCTCGTGGCTCTGATGAACTATTCGGCTTTAATATCGACATCCTGGCTACTAAGTGAAGACATCACACTAGATGAAGAACCGTCCCCAGCGCCCTGTAATTCTTGTCGGCCGCCAGCCGCTACGTGTCTGCTGTCTCCTCGAGAACCTCATTGTCGGTACGAGGTACAGCCGAGAAAGAATCGTAGTGTGCCGAAGGAAAAGCATTATTTGACAGAGGTGTATGTGCAACATATACAGCCGTACTGTTTGCAGAGTGAGCTAGAGAGATGCCGAAGTGTGAGTGGCTTTGGTGGGCGCAGAGGAGAGAGATGAGTGGCAGACGAGACACGTCGGGTGGCGGGTTGATGGTTTGATGATCATTGCCTTTTTTTTGGGGGGGTGGGTCGTGGGATTTTTTGGCCGATCCAGAGATCGAGCAGCTCTTGATGTTGCGTACCCGATGAGTTCCTTGGTTTGTTCTTGCCATCCTCCTCCTCATCGAAAAGTTCCTCAACCCCGACAGGGTGGGATTTGCGGGCTTGGGAGGTACAGGCTTTAGCATACTCCGGGACACGATTGGCAGCTGCCGCAATTTCGTACCCTGCGGCCTGGGATTTCTTGGCCATCGAGTATAACGCGATGCTCAATGCACGCCGAGCAGGTGCAGATCACCTTCTTGCCCGTGGAGCAAGTGAGAGGGAAGTGGGCTTCAAAGTTGTTCATTGGCATTTATCTAACTTTCACGCCATCAACCAGTCCATCTGTCAATCTTTCGAGCTCCAATCTTGGTTCAAATCGTCGGTGAATCACACCCTCTGTGTTTACTGATCCCGGCATTTCACGGTCCGAAAGTTAACAGGACAAAATAAGATATGTCATATGGGGAAACACCATGGCAAGTGTGGTCACACGCCATTCACACGCCATGAAGCCATTGCCGTGGGACTTGCCTGCTGTGAGAGCTGCGCAGATGTTCGATGCTGGCCCAGGGAGATCATTGCGGGGCACAGCAAGATTTTGGGTGAGGCAATCTGATCTGCTGCAAAAGATGATCGCGTGTTTCTTTCTCACACATGCCAGAGTTTTGATGGATTGTGCAACACCGTGGCCAACGCCGTGGCAAGTGTAGGTTCCATGCCGATCAAATGCCATGAAGCCGCAGCCACGGCACTTGCCCACTGTGTAAAAAAAGGACATGTAGGCAAAAGAGGATGAGCGGCGAAAAAGAGGACAGCGGGCGGAACGGAACAAAGAGGTAATCAGCGGATCTGCTTAAGATACGAGTATGTCCATCTGTCTAACAGAACAGCTGGCAGTTGTGTCAGGCAATAAATCATTTTCATCATGTCTCCTATTGATGGAACACAGCCTTGAGAGACCACATATAACAAGCAGACCTCAGATTTGATACCCATCTCCACAATGCCTCGCCAGTCCACTGTCACGGAAGTTCGCCTTGACAGCATCATAGCCCATTTGACTCCTATAGTAACACTTCTCAATGAGCTCAATGACGCATTCAGCCCTCCATTTGTTCCGACCATTTCAAACACTATTCCGTCCTTGATTAATGCAGTGCAGGTAATAACTTCAAAAGATGGACAGCATAGTAACTCATTGGATATTATAGAATGCGAAGCGGAATAAAAAGGAATGTGCAGAACTCATGGATAACATTCCCCAGATCCTGTATGCGATTATAAACCTTCATATAAAGTCTGAAACAGCTGGGACCCTCCCTCCTTCATTGCTGAACCACGCTGGGAAATTCATGGAGTAAGTCGCATTCATCTGATGAAGACTTTTAAACATATTTCTATGTAGAACTCTTCACAAGATATATATATTTGTTGAAGCACAACAGGATGGAAACAAGATCACGCAACTGTTCCGTAACAATGAGATGAGCAACCTCCTCAAAGACTGTCATGCAGGATTGGATCAAGCAATCAAAGTCTTTGGAGTATGATCCATATCTTCGTTTTCTTGCAGGAGATTGAACAGATACCTTCAGATTAGCACTGGGGCTGCAATGTTCAATGACATCAGCGACATGAAGAAGGCAGCCAATTACATGCATGAGGAATTGCTCGGATTGATTCAAACATTTTCTGATGCCAGTACAATCTCAGATAGATCCTCGGTATGTACACAGTTGGAATCTAACACACTGTAATAAGTTAGAATCAGGTATATCTGGGTGCCAATGACGTGAAGAATAGGTGAAAGGCTAATTTTATGATTTAACCCCTCCTTATACATTTCTTCAAGTTCAAATTCATTTTCAATGTTGCCGTCAATGCCGAAGATCTTCCATGGTCGTGAATCAGAGTTGGACAACATTATGAAAATGCTCAGCCAGCAGTCACCCAGGATAGCCATTCTGGGAGGAGGTGGAATGGGCAAGACAAGCCTTGCAAGAGCAGTCCTCCATCATGCAGATACATCTGTCCAATTTGAACACCGATTTTTTGTCAGCGCAGAATCTGCAACCACCAGCCTTGAACTTGCTGCACTCATTGGACTACATGTTGGACTGAGTCCTGGCCAAGATCTCACAAAGCCTGTTGTCCAGTATATTTCAAAGAAACCATCTTGTCTCCTGATTTTGGACAATCTGGAAACAGTGTGGGAACCAATACAATCTCGAGGTGGAGTTGAAGAATTCCTGTCCCTGCTTACAGCAGTGAAACATCTTGCATTGATAGTATGTCTGCAGCCATGATTTCAATTTGTTTCACTGATATCCAATAGATCACAATGCGAGGAGCTGAGAGGCCAGCCAAAGTTCGATGGACTCATCCATTTATATTACCTCTGCAACCTCTGTCAGATGAAGCTGCACAACAAACTTTCATAGATATTACAGATGGTGTGTATGCAACCGAGGACATAAGCCAACTTCTGCGATTCACAGATAATATGCCTTTGGCAGTGGATCTTATTGCCCATCTGGTTGACTATGAGGGCCTGATAAATGTCTTGGCTCGGTGGGAAACTGAGAAGACATCTCTGCTTTCTGTGGGCTATGATCGAAAATCAAATTTGGATACATCCATCAGCCTCTCTCTCTCGAGTCCCCGAATCACATCTGATAGCAAGGAATTATTGAGTCTCCTGTCAATTCTCCCCAATGGACTCTCTGATGCTGAACTGGTCCAAAGTAATCTTCAAATTCCTAATGTTCTTAGTTGCAAGGCTGCATTACAGGCCACTTCATTGGCATATCAAGATGGCAACAAACGACTTTTGTTACTGATGCCTGTGAGAGAACATATCCAGCAGTTCTTGCCTCCCTCCCAGTCCCATATACAGTCGCTTCACAAGCATTTCTATTCAGTTTTGGAGCTATACCAGAAATACAATGGAGAGCAGCTGCAGCCTGTGATGGATCAAATAACCTCAAATCTCCGAAATCTGCAAGAAGTATTGCAACGATGTTTATCTGAGAATGATCTGAATCTTGCAGATACAGTGTACTGTATATTATGTCTGAACTCATTCTACCGAGTAACTGGACGTGGTCATATACCGCTGATGGATTCCATTAAACCTATTTTGCCTCACCCTTGCAATCACCAGCTGGAGATACAATTTCTCACTGAAGTTTTGAAATCATATGGACATTACCCCTCCCACATGTTGGAAAAAATGATAGCTCAGGGAGTATCTCACTTTCAATGTCTCAGTGATCCCCTTCTTGAGTGTGAGTCCTATGCATTCTTTGAGCCACTGTTTGTCTTATATGACTCTTGTTGATGCTAGCCAGATTCTATCATGCAGCAGGAATCCATTTCTTTAACTATAAACTGGATTCACTGCAAGCTATGGTATTTTATCAAAAGGCACTAGAATTGTCAAAGTTGTCAGGAGACAGCAATCAGTGGTGTAGTGTTCTACTAAGTCTTGCTTGGCTCAAGCACCAAACTGGAGATCATTATACTGCCCAAGAACATGCCAGTGAGGCACAAAGGCTTTCAAAATTATCAGCAAACTTGTATCAGGAGGCAAGTGCATATTGGGTTGGAGCTTCATGCTCCAAGCGACTTGGGGACTACCAGAAGAGTATGGTTCAACTCCACAGAACTAGACAGATTGTTGTCCTTTGTGGCCTGTGTGGAGGAATTCTTGATCATGAGATCACACTGACCCAGGCAGAGATCCATCGTATGAAATCTGAATATGCTCAAGCCAGAATGCTCAACAGCCAGCTAGTTGAAACCATTTCGCCTGATCATGATGCTTTCTCCTATGCAATATCACTTCTCAATATTGCCCACATTGACACAAGAATTGGTGGGGATACAGCAGATGTGTACCAAAACTTGAACAAAGCAAAAGATATTTTCAGCAGTTATGATTTTCTGAGGGGATATACCAACTGCAGCATGGCTCAGGCAGATGTCGAACTCAGAGAGGGGAATTTCGACTTGGCAAAGGCGAAATTCCAGGAATGCCTCCATTTGGCCTGGGGAACAGACAATGAGGCTGAATCTTTCTGCTTGGAAGGACTTGCTAATGTCAAAGCTTGGCAGGCAATTGGATCACAACACATATGGGCAGTGGTATATGTGGGGCATGCCCACAAATCCCAGGATAAACTGGCACTTCACAAGGCACTTCTGTTTCTAGGAGATGTGTTCAGTGCTCACAAGGATGAAGAGACAGCATTGAGTCTCTATACGGTGGCCCTGGAGGGATTCACCCACATGGATGTTCATTGCAGCCGAGCCCAATGCATGCTCTGTCTCGGAGATCTTGCAATTAACCAAGGAAATACCTCTGCAGCCATTGCCTACTGGAAGGCAGCTCGGCCACTGTTTGAGCAGTCATCGCGGGCCAAAGATGTAGCCCAAATTGACTCCAGGCTTGCTAACATCGAAGAGGCTCATCAGGAAGCCCTTGTGAAACTCACAACCTTGCAGCCACCTGTCCAGTTTTTGCAGCAGCTGTCCATCTCCGGAGAAGAAATGTCAAAGGCCGAAAAGGGGAAGATTTAGATTATGAGGATCCTGAAGATGGCCCGGTTCCTGTTCTAGTAAGATGTTCAGAAAGAAGTACTCCTGCTTTATGTCACTGCCTCGTATTTGTGTATTTCCATCTGTATGTTCAAGTTATATTTATTTTATATCAGCGAGGAAAACACAATGAGAAAGTGCATAGCTTTGTCACCACATGACATAGTCATTGAAAAATGTGCAGTGCGACAGGTTGGTTTACTACCTTGATCTCCTTGATGAATTCGCCACAAGTAGCGGATCCACAAAGATGACGGATGCCAGTCTGCACTCAATTCTTGCTGGAGATCCCGCTGAACATGGCATATTGATTAAATTTTATTTCGTGGAGGGGAGACATGAAATGAACAACAGAACTGAACCTCCGTTGATATGCCTGCGGGGAGAGTAAGTGGGGAAGGAGGGGAGAAAAGGGGGTAAGCGCGGCCGCAAGAATAATATTGCGAGGTTGGTTCTGGCCAGGTCAGAACTTAAACGCAGCGAACGGTAGCGAGAGAAGACGGCAGCGAGCGGCGGAGGCTGCTGAGGACGATGAGGATTATGGAGGACGACGAAGATGACGTAGGGCGTAATAACGAGGGTAATAGAGTAGAGGCATAATTTTTAAAACTCAAGTATAAAATCGATGAGAACTTGTCTGTTTTTGTTGTGGTAACACTTCGAATATTTAATGAACGGTCAAGAAATTTTTTCATATCGGTGTGCTCGGGGTATACGAATCTACCGTACATAATTCGAACTGTATGGAAAGTTGGTGGTAAATCACCCAAAGTTCATAAAATATCATAGAATATTACTGGTTGGCTCCTGTACCAGCCGGGTCGTTGTCGAACAGTAGCGAGTTGTTGTCGAACAATCGAAGGTGTAAGTTCGCACTGATTTAATGTGTGCAGGAAGGTGCGGCGATTTTGTATCACCTGTCGAAGTTGAACCAACCGTACAGCCACTTTAATCGTTGTTGAATCCCGCGTCCGTAGCGTTCCCATGTGTATCACCGTGTGGCTCGGCCAAATTGCCCTGTCTCCTGGCGTGTTTTCTGATCCGGACACTTTTATTTCATTGCACACCTTTCCTGCTGCTCTCTTGAACTGACTCAAATACCGGAGGTTAATAACTGGCTGTTTTTTCTTTCTCCCAATGACTTCCTTCTCCGCGATTCACCGAGCCTGTTTCCCTGTGGGCTCACATTGCAAGTTGGAGGCACAATCAACACCTTATGAATTCTTTTCTGGTGTAGTTCGTACTAAAATTGAGCGTCCGTGAGAGCGGACATGGCTGGCGCAGTCGAGGAGTAGGTTCGGACGGTGGAGCTGTCCAGCAGCAACGTGTCAGTGTACACTGGACCACCGGGAACAGCAAGACCTGCACGAAACGCAGCACGTCGTATAGTCCGTGCACAACAATTAAAAATATCCTGCAGGTGAGTCGTGCCGCGAAGCCCAAGGGCCTCCGCCAGAAAAGTGGGGTCAATCTCAACGCGGGGGCGCCCATGACCAGCAACACGCGTGGACACAATAAGGTGGGCGCTTGGGGGGGGATCTGAGGAAAGGTGGCGAGCCTTGTCGAGAAGATCGATCATGCTGGTGATGCTGCGCCGGAGGGTAGCATATTCGTCGGGAGGGAAGAGGCTGCGATGCTGGAGAAATTAGAACGATCTGAGAATGAAAACAGACAGGACGGACCTGCTTGGCTGCCTGGAGATATTGAAGTGCCTCGGTAACTTGAAGCGTGAGCTGGGTGTCAGCGCCCACTTGCATGCACAGAGTGCAGATGACATTTTGCTCGAGGATACGATATGTGATGCGGAGGTTGTTGAGAGCTTCAGACATGGAGGTTGTAGAAGGCAAGATGTGATGCAGTGGCTGCCTTGCGTCTCAGCAGTACCTTGCAGCCGTCGCAGCAGTGATTAGGTTTGAAGGGAGCGGGCGGTTGGATCAGGTGCCAAGGAGCACCACAAGGGAAAGATAAAAGATCTCGCAAGAAACCACTGGAGAGAAATTGCACGATCAAATTGTGGGATAGTTCTTGAGGCGAGATCTGGCCAGAAATGGCTTCTAGATATGCCGAGATATAGGCTTCAATTTTACGAGCACAAGATCCACTTCTGAGTTCGCGTGAGATTTCACGAGAAAGTGAGATATTGAGGTCATTTTTTGGAATATAGAGCGAGAGTGGGAAATATGGCCAGATCTAGGTGGTAGAGATGGAAAACATGTTAATTTGTCCAATAAGGTCCCTCAAATTCACGTCCTCAATTTGCCTTCAAAGCTCAATTGTTCATGCGTCGAACGGGATGGTTGATGCACCTTGAAGATGCGGAAAAACGGCAGCCACCCACGGTTCAGTATCGGGGCACGAAACATGGCCCAGCTTCCGTCAGCCCCCCCCGGCTCTGGAGCCTCAGAGTATAGAATCGTGGATATGTCGCTGCAGGGTGGACTGAATCTGTATTGCGATACGACACCGCTCACGTAAGCTCCCTCCTGGCTGGCTCTGTTCATTTACCCGTGCTTTTTGCGTTCGGCGAAAGGGACTGATTTCGGGTCCAAGAACATGCTCGCATCGCACGCCCAAATCCATTGAAGTCTGCACATCTTCTCAAGGAGTTCACTCCTCCAGTAGCACGGTAACTCCTCGCGTGGGCCGTGCAGTGACGGGTCTACGGCAAGCCCCTCATAGAACACCGATGTGCCGTCAGAGTGGAAATGCACCTGGACGTGGGACACGCAAAACAGGATGTCTAGCGCCCGGCACAGCCCACTCGAGGAAGCCGAAACTGCTGTTTCTCCACCACCACCGTCAGTCTTGCCCCGTCATCACCGACCCAATTTCTAACACACTCATAGTACGTCATCCAAATGCCACAGAAACCTCATCTAAGGAGTCCTCCGACATGCTCCTGGTCCGGAATAATGGGCACAATCTGCGGCATCGCCACGTTAGCCGCGATTATCTGGGGCATGAAACTCATCATTCAGGACACGATGGCCACCGAGAAGAAGCTTCTCTCCAGGATCACTTCCGATACCCCCATCTCCGGATTCTACGGCCCAGGTGCATGGTGGGTATGGCTCATTACCCTTGGAATGACCAACAGCCACACAAGTTTGGCCTTGCTCAAGGGCGGCGAACTCCCACTTGAATGGGACTACGATCTCATTGGCGCGTCCTGCTACACCGCCGCTGCTGCAATCGATCTCATCCTGAAAGCGAGAAGAATTGCAGCCCTCGGTGATAGTGGCAGCCAGTTGGGGACGAGTGGCTAAGTGGAAATGCCATGAGTCCTAGCCGGAAAAAAAAAACCGGCTGCCACCGACTACGTAATAACGTGATGTGATGGCCGTGGGTTCGAATCCCACACAACCACCGGCAATTACTGGCCAGTTAATTCCGGCAAAAATCGGACACCCTCGACGGCATGATGGTGAAATTCCATCCAGATGGAGGATCAGGGAATGCTTCTGCAGACTTTGTACCCTTACTACAAACATCCCTAATTAAAAAAAAAAAAAAAAAAAAAAGATAGTGGCAGCCAGTCGGTATTGTTGCCGGCTCTTCTCTGCGCGGAACGCGTTGTCATGGTCGGGACTGGATCTTCGTTGTTCACCATTGCGAGCACCATCTTCTCCAGTCCTTGCTTACATCTCCGCACGGCTGGCATCTAATTCCAATGGTTCTCGCCCTCGCTGCCGCTCCGTTCACCTGGCGCGCTCACGAGGCTATCGTGACAACCGCGCCCGTTCCCTGGTGTCTTTTGCACGACGGAAAACAGGGGGTAGTCAGACTAAAGGCCCTCGCCTGTACCGACGTTGACTTGGTCCTCTTTCTCCCCGTCCAGGAGATATCCCCCTTGGAGTACCTCAAGCTGTACCTTGAGCAAGACCACTGGATCTTCGCGGGGATGCTAACAGCCATCGCCACTTGCGTTGCGTTCCTAGTCGGTATCGCTCCCCGCCGCAACCTACGGAGCGCCTTGCTCCGCGCAGCTACTGGATTCGCCTCGGGGGCGGTGCTTGCGTGCGCCCCACTCTCATATGCGGTCATGATGGCCCTCCTCTACGGAATGTGGTGGGTTCAGCCTGCATTGTCTACTGGCCAGCGGTGTACATCTCCGCATTCTTACCCCGGGGCGGATACTTCCCGCTGACTGGGATATCTGTCCTGGAAATGGACCAGATAGCAGCACTGCTCGCCGTGGTCGCCGTGGTGGTGATCCGTGGTTACAAGTTCATTTTGAGGCTCCAACGTGCTCATAATGCGCCCGGCGACTCAGAATCTCATGCTTTGCTGCCTATAACCAATGCTGGGACAGAGTGACCAGTGAGTATTCATTAATTCGCTGGAACCGAGCATAATTTTTTTTCGGGCTGCCGCTGACCTTCTTGGTGTAGGTGCTCATCTCGTTGGTTGCGGAGGTACTTGCATTCGTGATCCTGGAGGCGCAGAGGGGGGGGCGCGTCGGTGGGGCGATCGCGGTCATCGCCGTCGGGCTTGTCTTGGCCCTCATTTGCCCTCATTTGCCTTGCGACGTTCAGCTTGTGGGAATCAGAAGACCCAAGGCATCCCTCAATAGGAGGATTGTGTGGCGCTCTTAGGAATACGTGGGACCGCTTCCCACAACCGCGCAAGATTTCCAGGCAGAAGAGCAAAACAGACCACGCAAATGTAACTACCAGCTGAAATTGCGGATATTGCAAAGATTGGAGGTGTTGAGTTTGGGAAGGCTATATAGCATCCTAGAGCTATACAGAAATCTTCTTCAACACATTTCATTGCAACTTGACATGTAGAAGTCGTTCCAGATCGGAGAACCGAAGTTGAACATAGTCACGTGATCTATGTTCAATTTGATGTTCACCTTGTTCAACTCCGCTCAGAAATCCCGATGGAACGAGAGGCGGCGTCGGGAATCGGAAGGAGTCCGAGGAGTTCGAACTCTTGAAGCGGCATGACCAAGCAGCTGGCGCTGTGATCCGATATCCCGCTCTTCCCGCCCACGACGCCGCCATGCCTGCCCCATGCCGCTCACTGCTCCGAACCATGCGAAACTACCCATGGACATCGTCGTCAACGACGCCAAGATGTCTCTCAAATTTTTGATGTGCCGCGTTCGAGAATTGATATCGGTCTGCTCGAGTTTAGATATATAGAGTATATGTAGGGTAACCCGGATCCGCTGGTGACTCCGCTGGTGACCGGTCGGTGACCCACCAGGAGGTCACCAGCCACAGTACACAAAATACAGGGGGGACCCGGTTTTAGCGGATCCGCTTATCTCCGAAGGCGCGGGAGCTCGATTTAGTAAACCCGATCGCGATCAGGTGGCCACACCGCCCTTTTCTTACCATCGCCGCCAACATTGTCTCCACCGCGTGCGCCTGGCGCGCCTCCCTCTGACTTCGTCCGAGCGGCTCAACAACTCACTGGCTACGTCTCTTCCCTTTCTCCTCTACATGGCTCTCTAATCCCGCGTAAAAACATATTTGCGCTGGCTAAATTACGAGCTTCATAATACTTGTAACGTCGCGCACCGGCCTCACGACCTCGGAGCGCTCTAATTGCTATTCTACTCCATCTAAATCTGCTGTCAACTGCCTGAGACAAGTGACCTTCGACCCAAACACGTTCAGTTGAACGGTATTATCTTTCGAGCCACCATGGTACGGATACAGACGACAATGTGTCCCGCTTCTAATAAAAGTGTGGCCCATCACAGCCATCATCCCTGCACACAAAGGGACTGCATATTATTTCTTACAATGGGCCGCCAACTCCCCTCGCATCCAAGAATCGCCGTTTTCACGCAAACTCGGTGGCAACACCAAACAGAATCATCCCCCCTCTCCCCAAATCACCATATCGTTTCAACGCCATGAACCGAGTGGTGGAATGCGAATCCCCGCTCTCTCCAATGCCCCCCTCCTCCCACCGACCCTGCCTTGAAGCCGCTACAAGATGCCGCGCTACAAAGTACCGACAGCAAGCAGCGACGCTGGTCCAAGAACTACGCGGGGAAGAGCCAAACACGGCAGAGGGCGAGGTGACTGCTGCCTCTCGCTCTCGCTCACTGCGGCCCTTGCCTGGGGAGCTGCACGAGAGGGGGGTAGGTGTATCTTCTCCCACTTCCGCCTCCGCCGCTGATGTACGAGAGCGAGCCAACGTGGAAGCGCTTCGTGCTCACGCCGAGTTGCTCACGTACTGCGACGCGCTGCTGAGGGTCGCGGAGCACTTGACGGATGCGCTCGTGGCACCATGGTACTCTTCGACACACTTGCAGCGGTGCTGGATGGTGTGGCCTGTGCTTATGGTCAGCAAAGACTCATCGGGAAACAAGGAGAAAGAGAAAACAAACCTAACGCGACGGCGTGTATCCCACATCCGCCAGCACCCTATGCCCCAAACCATAATCCCCCCCTTGCCAAATACCCATCTCGTGCACGCACGCTTGGAACGCTGCCACTGCAGCTCAGCTCCTCCTCGGGCCACCGCCATCTCCCCGTGCCGGCGCTTCCCAGTGCACCTCCGCAATCCCCAGCCTGTGCCTGCACGATGGGCCGATGTGTCTGTAGGCCGCTGTCAGTAAACCAAGCTGAGGGGAGGAGGCAGGGACGCACGAAAGGAGCAGGGCCTGGGCCGGAGCAGCAGCTGCAAGACTTGCAGCTTTTAGCCCGCGCCAGGCTCAGGTGCGGCATTGCGAGGAATCGTCCATCCGCTGGTTTTTGAATGCACCGAACCCCGAGATGAGCAGCACGACGTGGCGCACGCGGGGCGACGCACGGATGCGGCGGTCCCACACGACGAGGGCCTGCTGCTGCAGCTGGCCGACCGCGCGTCCACGATTGCGTCGCTAGCGTGGTGCTGTGGTACCTGTTCATGCGCGTGAAGCGAGCACAGTAGAGTCGTTAGTTCAGGGAACTCCGAAGGTATTTGGGCCCGGCACTTACATTTGTTTGGGAAAGTAGCCTTCCGCTCGCGGCAGCGATGACTTGGACAAAGCTGTATCCGAGAACAGGCATTCCGAAGGCTAGTCGGGCCCTGCCCGAGTCGTGGACCCATTAGTTTGGGGAAATATGCAAAGATCTGGCTGGGAAATTTATATCTAATAAAAGAAATCGTCAGTCGGTGGAGATTTTGGGCCGAACATTTGCAGCGGGAGAAGGGTAAGTCTGTGGGATATAGACATTGGCGGAGGCAGTAGCGACGCACCTCGTTTACAAAACAAATGCTTCCGCATCCTTGCGTCCTCAAGTTGTGGCTCGCCGAGTCAGCTGAAGTCGAGTGCCCCCGAAGTACATGACGAGCGACGCACAGATGTTGAGGGACTGAAGAGGAACTGAATAGAGTCCTCCCGCACGCATTGCTTGGTATAGCAGCGCGCTGGTGAGGGCGATTGGAGTGAGCTGGCAGTGTTACTGATTTGTTACCATCGCTCACGTGTGTGTATGCTCACGCGTCGAAAACTAATGGACTCCCGCCAGTTTTCGACGTGCTACAGGACAAGGCATCCCAGAAGCCAAGGACGCGTTTAAAACGCGTGTGAAGGCGTCAGAAACATCATGGTGCCCAATTTGAAGAATACATTTACATCTTTGAAGTTTGAGATTGAAATGATATTCAATTGAGAGCAGATTCCAGACGAGGTACATAACCGATCCGAGAGAAATAGAATACAGTAATCAAGCGGAAGGAGACACCGGATGCTCCTTCTCCCAATCACTGAGAAACTTAGCCAAGGAATCGGATCCCGAAATGTTCTCTGTCGCGTCTATCATCCTTGCTACCTCCTCGGATTTGTGTGCGCCGTCATAATGAATGCTCAAAATCCGATCCATATTGATCGCTTGAGCCATAGAGGTGGTCGCAATGCCGAGTACTTCTTCAATTGCGGCTCTACGTATAGTTATTCCGTTCTAAAAAAAATATGAACAAATGCTGTAAAGAAAGCGAAATACGCTTACAGACTGAGCGAGACCAACCGGCCACTGGGTCTTGTAGTATTTGGCACAGAATGTCGCAGCAAACTTCCAATATTTTACCCGATCCGAATTGTTGAGACGGCTGTTATGATTTGCGTTGAAAATATCGAAACCGGGGGAAATTTTGGCCTTCTCGGTGAGCCAGGCAAGTTCCTGTGGTGTAAGAGGAGTAGGCCGCTTCTTCTTGACAATTTTTGAAGCGCTGGAGTCTTTAGGCTCGCCACTAGCCTTTGCCCAAACCAAAAGCTCCGCGACATGGTCGGTAAGGGACTCCGACCGCGGCGCTTGGCAGAAACCGCCCTGCCCTAAAATGCGAACGTCAGTTGGAAATGACAGACTAATGTCAACATACTTGAATATGAGCAACAGTTAGTTTGAGTGTTCCGCTCTGTGGAATGTCCAGAAGCATCGGGCTCGGTGCACTGTCATTCTCGATGTCCTCTGCGCCTGGAATTGCTGCAAAGAACATTGTATATTCCCGATTTTGGGTTCCGATCCTCGCAGGTCCTTAGATGTGTCGTTTCAGCTTAGGTAAATTGGCCAATGCAATGGATAAAAATACCTTTAAAGGCTGAAATAGATGCCTGTAAGGCGTCAACGATTTCCAGGGAACTCGCCTGCCATTCACATCCCCCGGAGTCATCCGGGTTGATGACGGAAACAGCGACACGTTGGGGTACCCTCTCGCTCAGGAGCGGCCGAATATCTTCAACTAACAGTACAATTGAACGCCGCTCAGCTGTCGCAGCCTCTGGAACTGGGAAGAGAAGAGAAAGATAAATCAGATGATATCAAAATGTGAACTAGTGCGGAAACCTGAACGTACGGGGATCAGTCGCAAAGGAGCTTTGAGCACCACTCAAGCGCTGCAGCTGTTCTTCACCCTCGTCTTGAGATAAAGTCAAAATAAAATTTAGGTTAGATCGTACACACACGTACGACGAATGGGGCTAGGCCTCGGGTCCAATGATTCTGTGATGTGCGCAAGAGATGATTTTGGAGGCGGGATGGAAATATTTAAAGGTGGTGTGGCCGGATGTTCCAAAATATTGGTGGTGGTAAATTCCCCGTTGATGAGAGCGTCCTTGAGGTCATTCTTATTGGTCTTTTGAGCGTTGAACTTTTTCATAGAGGCGGGCCATTTGTCTGGCTGACGCTGCACAAGAGATACCAACACATCACGCTTTAGTCGAAGGCTGGACGAATCAAAAACCGAGTTGAAGTGTATAAAGGTGCGGAAAGACTCACAAATCAGCGGTTGTATATCTCCGTTCAGCCATCCCACAATGATTTCCAGGCAGTGTGCGCCGAAAAAAATCCCTCAAGGCATTTAAGGCAGATCACAGGTTCAGGAGTTTCAGGGAATGAAGAGAATGAATAGCCTTCGGACGGGAAATCACCATTTCCTTCATTCCGTACCTATTTTGGTCGATCCGCGCGGACTGAAGGACCCACGATCGGGGAGTCTTCGATCGGGATGTCAGATTGTTCGTTCCATTCAATCGAGCATGTACAGGAGAGGTAATAGGACCAAAGAGGCAACGAAATGAGCGAGTGCATTCGGGAAATGGAGAAACCGGCAGATCGAGCAACCGGCGGTTGAACGGCGGTCGCTTACAAATTTGACGGGGTTTGGCGGAGTTTCAATATACTTCGCGCAGCCCCTAACGACCTTTCTCGGCAGCATGCGCCGACGGGTTATAGCACTATCATCAATGGCGAGTTGCCGTAAACCAAGAATCGCCATACCTTCAGATAGAAGATGCCGTTGGAGCGTTGCTGAACCTTGAGGTAGCATCCACATATTGTGCAGCAATTATTGTGGATGTTTACTAAGCGAGCGTTTGTAGACATGACAGGAGCACTGGCGAGATTCTTTGTCGCTGGCGAGAAGCAAGGACGAAAATGATGCAGTGCTGTTAACTAGATCAACCTTATAGCCAAAACGTCATTGATGGATAAGAACTTTTCAAACTCCGTTATATGCCGCCGTTCATGCCGCCGGTCGTCTTGCCGGTTTCGCGGATAGCCGAACTTCCTGAAATGAGCGGGGTCACCAGCGGATTGTTTTGGCGGGTCACACGTGACCGTCACAAGTCACCCCAGGCCACCGGTAACCGAACTTTCTATACATGAAGAGACAAGGAGCACAGCTTTTTTGATGAGTCACCCTGAAGAATCACGAGATGCTGTCGAGATGTTGCTGCCGGCTATCGAGATGTTGCCCCCAAGTCCCACGCTTGCCGGCGCCGCTCCCGCGCAGCCGCAGTCAACTCCGACTGATCTCCGCTCAATGTGCTATCAATCCCGCATCGACCTCGAGCATCCCTCGACGCCGATTCATCCCCCACATCCTCTGTGGTTGAAGATGAGTTTAATCCTGTTGCTCATCCTCTTTTCTACTTATTTTGTTTTGGCAGTTGCTCCCTCACTGTGTTTGCAAGCCCCTATCTCGGTCTGCACAGCTTTTGTTGTATAAATCATGTGGATTAATCTCGTGACCCTTTCGCCCTCTTTCCCACCGCGCAGCGGCCGATCAGGCTGCTCCTCGAGCCCGCCTCGAGGTTGTCATTTAATCCAGCTTGCCACTGCCCTCCTCTCCACTCAGACTGCCTCAGATGTGCCCCATCTCTCATAGATTTTGCTGTCCTCTCAAGTTCTGATTTGAGTTTCCAGTTCAACTTTCTACCCCTATCTGTCAAGATCTTACTGCTCGAGCCCGCCGTGAGGATTTCATCTATCCCATCATGCCTCTTCCCCTCATCTCCTCTTTGCCTGCCTCAGGTATGTCTCTTATATATTTTGCCCTCCTCTCGAGTTTTGATTTTATATTTCCAGTGTTTACTTCAACTTTCTGCCCCTATCTCTCAAAGCAACTTCTGTCCGGAGTAATCAAATTCCTCCAAATACACCTCAGCGGGCTGGGGACAATTTTTCAGTGCAGATTCTGTGGTGAATGAAGAGCGAGTTGGCCGTGACTTTCAATACTATCAACCACAGTTTTCTGCAACAAACATTTGATGGTGCTTTGATGAGCTCCGCCCACCTTCGATTCTCAGCTGTTGATCTTCAGGTTTTGTGAGAGGTATCTTTAATATGTGAAGACGATTAATCAAAGATGCCTTAATTTCCAGGGCAGAATTGAAGCCGTGAGGAAGTCCCCGAGAGATGATGGGCATGTGCAACATTGCTTACATCGGACTTTGGTGGGTTATCAATTTGACTCAAATCTGACTGCTGGTTTTCCACAGAGATCAAAACCCGTCGATTGATTATGAAAATATAGGAGTGCCCATCTACATCATCTAAAATTCTTTGATCTTTTTCTCAGGGCCATTAGGCAAAAGATAAGTTTGGAAGCACAAAATCTTGCTCCATACCGATGTCTTTGCTCATGGGCAGCTATATGTGGTGTTTTCCTGATCCACTTTGAGTCAACAGATTAAAGCATTATTCAAAAATGATGCCAATACAGTCTCCAAAAATATAGTATACCCTGAAGTGCTTTTGGTATGTATTGGCTTAATCAGTCCGAAAACTTAGCTAAACTCCCATCATACAGGACATGTAGTTTTTGTATGTAGAGTACTCAAATTCATTATATAGAATTTAGTTATTGGTTCACTGTGAAACTTACTACATAGATGCAGAGCCCACACCCTGGGGTTTGGGGCAGAGCCCCAACAAGCTGTCGCCCTACCGGAGGAACGGCTGCGAGCGCAGCAAGTTGGCCGTGCTGAAGGCACGGGTCGTAAAGCTTATGTATATTGAAACGCTTGGTGTGTGTTTGAAGGCGAACTTCGAGTAACTCTATCAACCCAACCAAATGCTGACTAGCAGCAAATAACCAAAACCCAAAATCCCAATTCCTTCCAACAAGAGTCCTCCTAAGTCCAGACGTCCAACACGATCGTTCAGCGCGCAAGTTCGGGGGTTCCAATCAAGATATATGACTGTTGCAATTCAGAAAATAACCGTACGTTCAACTTTTGCTAATTCCGTTCTGTTCGTCTGTTTGTTCCGTTCCGTTCCGTTCAAACACGCAGTGAGCAAGAGTCGAGAAGACACAGGTGGGAAAACCTGGGCGTAGTTGTCTATTTTCTACCAACGAATTCTACATCCTTTTATACTATGGTTGTTTGTCCCCGCTAAACAACTAATTATAATCGCAAATTCCCTAGCCAAAACCCGTCTATCTACCCATTCCTGCAATATAAGGCAGAGATTCCTCCGAAATCTCTTCATTCTCATCCAATTCCCGTTCTGAAACACAACATATATGCGTGTTTCAAAGCTAGAACAATGCTCCCCCATTGTATGACCTTGGTATTTTGGACATGTATCCACGCCTCCTTGACCTTTCGACACGTATCCATGGTGTCACAGCTTCGAAACACGTTTCTGTCAACTCGAAACATGTTTAAAAACTGCATGAAACACGTCCTTGACACAACCATTGTTGTGCACGTGACCGTGATTTGCCCTCCCATTGTTCTTCGTCATCCCCTGTTAGGGTGTATGCAAGCTTTTCATTGTTCTTGAATGTTTTCTGCCCTCATGGCTTTATTCTTGCCTCATTGCCCATCCCAGCTGCCGTGCCGCAGCAAGCTCCAAGATCAATCTGATCCCGGCTTTCTCCGGTTTGGTTCAACTCTCCTGCATTTTCAGTCGCGAAAATAGATCGTGCCTTTCATCTTCTTGTTTCACAAATCCTGACTGTCCCCAGTCAGACTTGTATCGTGTTTTTCATGGCCCTCCATCCCCGTCAAGTCCCGTCAAGTCCCGTCAAGTCCCGACGCGGCTTCTCTTGAGTAAAGACAACATAATCGCCGGCAAGATTTTGTATAATGGCCTGTGCCATTTTTCCACGCCCGTCAAGGCATGGGAAAACTTTGCCAGCGAGCTGGACAGGTCGCTGTCGTCGTTGCTCGCCCATCTATGGGAGGTGCTCCTGCACCTCTCTCAACTTGTTTTTCCTTTTTGCTTCAACCCTCGTCCTTGGATTTTTCACATTCACTTGTCACAATTGCTGCTTCCTTCATTGTCCCGTGGCCGCATTGTCCTCCTTTTTAATCTCCAGCGCGAGCTTGCACTGTCCTGGTGCGTACCCGTTTGTTCTCGCTGGTTCTTCATTCTTTTTCCCCAAAGCTTATTGTCCTGCACAGCCTTCACCGATGCGAATTTAAAGGGCGGGGACCCCGCCGTTTTCCCCAGCGCTCCCGTTCTCCCTTCACCCCGTCACTCCTTCAGTTTTTACTTGTATATATCTTTACCATGCCTTCTCCTTCTTCCAACGATTCTGCCCACTTGCTCCCCCTCTTCACCTCTCCTCGTCCTGGCCCCTGCCCCCACCGGTGCTCAGCTTCCCTCGCCTCCACCCGAAGGCTTTGTTCTCCCGCAGGTGAGTTTCCTCATCTTCCTTCGTTCCTCGTCATTTAACCATTTCTTCAGATCCCTCCTCGTGACTGTCCCCTTCGGGTGACCATCGACTCCCACGGCCTATCGCCAGCTCCCTGTTCATCTCCAGCAACCCCCTCCCTGCTGACCACGAGCGGGTTATTCGTCTTACGAAGTATCGGGCAGAGGTATGTCCATCACCTCCTCCTTGTACCTTCCCAGCTAACCTTACTATTATTCCTAGGTTGTCGCGAAGTGCGCGAACTGCGCCGAACTCGCAGTCGAGTGCGATTTTTCGGAGTCCGGTGTCCCATGTCCCCCATGCGCCGTCCTAGCGATACCGGACTGCGACTTCACCGATCCCTACTTCTTTATGGCAAACCTTGCCCATCGGCGAGACATCTACCTCCACGAGCAGCGCGCTACCCTTGTGACTGCAGTCCGGGAAAACTACCTTGCCCCTTCGCAGTTTGGTACGTTCCCATCCCCTTTTGATTGTCATCTGGCTAACCCTACTGGTTAGAGCGTGAGTACGAACACGCCTCCACATGGTTCTACTCCGCTGCACAAGGTGCAATCACGCGGTGCCTCGTGAGTTCTTCGCCTATCTCTTTTCTCCATTTTCTCATCAACGCGTCGCAGATAAACTGTCGTGCGACTGATGGCCTGACGCTCCGTGGTTACCAGCGCTTAGCAGAGTCCTCTGCTGACGCCGGCATCCTCTCCCGCTTCCTTGCACTCGCATATGATACACATATCCACCCTTCGGTCCTTCAGACCGTCACCAACCGCCTCCACACCCTCTTCGTTTCTCTTCTTGGGGCATAGCCGCGTCTGTATCTTGTAGCTTTCATAGCTTCCTTTCTTGTGTAGCCGGGTCCATATCTTGTAGCTTCTAGCCTTTCTTGTAGTTGTTGTACTTTCTTGAATACTAGCGGGGTTTCGGCGCTCAATACTTCACTTTGTGTCCGATAAATTCCGAATCCGGCCTTTGATCATGTGACATTTTCACCCCCGGGGGTGAAAATGTATAGCCACCATCAGTGGCTATGCACAGACTTGTTCTAGTGCCCGCGCCATTGTGCTGTCAAGAATACAGTGTGTTCCAGTCATCCTACGTGGCTCGATGTCAAGTTTCTATTGTTTCCGGTCATGACCCTCCAGGTTCCATTGTCGTAGTGTCCACGTAGAGGTACACGTTATCCTACGTGTCCCTCTTCCCTATTTCGCAGCCGTCTTCCTCTTGGTATAAAGCCTATGGTTTAGTAACTCTTGCTTCAACCAATTCGTCTCATTTCCCAGCCGCTGGTCGGTTTTCCAAATTTCCTGTCCTTTCACACCTCTATTCCCACTATGGTCGCTATTGAAGCCCCTCGCTTGAACGAGACCGAAGAGGCAGCCGTCCGGGCCCTCCACAAATCTGTCCGCGCCCCACGCTACGAGGACCCCATTGATCAAGATGCTTTTCTCGTTGCCGCGGCTCGCTCCATAGTAATTTTGGATCACCACTTCTCTCCCTTCTATTGCTGATGTGTTCCAGCTGCTGTTCCGCGAGCAGGTGGCGTCATTTGCATTGGCCGCGGAGCTTGGTGAATGTGTCTTTGCCATCCGCGCCCAAATGCAGGTGAACAATACCCGTATCACGACCCCACCCGACGAGGCCTTCTCCACCATTTCCGACTTCGCCAGCGAAATCGCGCGTACTCGTACCTTCCTCCGCGAACGAAAGCGCACCCAGACTGTGCACCTACGTGCAGAGGAAGGTGCCGCCGCGCGTGCGGAGCGTCGCGAAGCCCTCCAGCGTGCCGCGATGTTGAAATCCCGCAAGGTACGGCCCTCGCTCTCCCAGCTCCTCTTCTTCCTGCATTATTTAACTCCTGGCAGCTTCGCTCTCCCCACGAAGACACAGTCTCGATTCCATCCGATTCCGAGACCGAGAACATGCCCGCTGCACCTGCGATCGAGGTGAGAATTTTCCTCCATCCCTTAACCTCAACTGCTGAATTTTCTTGGGTCCCCTAGACCTCGCCCGTTACTGCCCCAGCAGTCTCCACTACTGTTGCGTCCCCAGCCCCGGGCAAGCATGGTTCTTCCCTCTGTACACCGTGGCTTTATCTTCCTCACAGTATGTTCGGTAGCTCTATTGTCGCCGCTTCCTGAGCTTGAGAACCTCATGCTCAACCTCCGATTCAGCCCCCCCCCCAATCGCCCGGGTAGGCGCACTTATTTACGACTTCTCCCACAACGATTCTAAAAGCATTGGCGCAGCTGCTCTCACCGTTGACACCGCAGTCCCTACCGGACCTCGTGCCGATCGTCACCTCCCCATTCAACGCCCACCACACAAACGAGCGCGGTCGGAAACTGAAGAGGAACACATGTCTGTGTTCCACCGCGTCCCGTCCCCAGCGCCCACTCCCTGTTCGCATCACTTGTGCATACCTCATTCGCATCCTTACTCATTCAATACTCTAGGCGAACACCCGGGTGTCATCCCCGCTGCCTATCCTAGCAGCCAACACCGCAGTGTTAATTCCTCGGCCGATCAAGTCCGCCCACCGTCCGAGCCTCAACTACGTCGACGACTTGCGGCTCTCGAAGCGGAAGTCCACCGCTTATCCTGCGCGCAGAAGCGTCTTGCCTGGCAAGTCCAAGAGCTCCAGGACTCCCCAGGGTTTTCACACACAAACCAAGGACCCCGTACGTGAATTTCCTTGTGCCGCCCCCACTCTA
Organism: Mycena vulgaris; assembly: GCA_029204335.1. Lineage (NCBI taxonomy): Eukaryota > Fungi > Basidiomycota > Agaricomycetes > Agaricales > Mycenaceae > Mycena > Mycena vulgaris. The sequence goes on from JARGYA010000310.1 coordinate 98,214, forward strand.
TTAATTTCGAACCATTCAGGAGGCTTAAACACTGCTTCTTCTGCTCCGCCTCCTCCCACTTCATTGCTCATTGTCCGCTGCGCGAAATCGACTGAGCTGGTCTCGGTTCATCGTCACCTATCTTGATTCTTGGCTGGTCCATTATTCCAGGTCGAAATTCCTGTTTGTACTTCTTATGTTGAATATTTATTGCTGAGTACTGGTTGCTCTTGTTATTTCTCCGAGGCGATTCTAATTTTCGAGTGATCCTTCCGGTCCGCATCACCTCCTTCCTGAGGGTTCGATCCGATCATTATTCCTCCTCGGTGCCAGATTCCGATTGATTGTCAGCCTCTGCTTTATCCGGACCCGAACGTAACCGGATGCCTTCGAATTGCAAGTCCTTGCCGTCGTAGACCTCCTCCGGCTCATTTTCGAGCTCCTCAAGCATTTCTTTTGAGGTGTCGATCAACTCCTCGATTCGACTACCGATGCTGAGTTTTTGGCGTTGTTCATTCAGGATAACTCTAAACCTCCAATCTTTTTCTGCCAGACCGCCCCGTTAAACTCACACACAATGTAGGATCCTCCTTTCGTGCGTCAAACCACAATCACCGGTCCCCACCATCGGTCTCGATTCCGTCCACTCAAAGAACCTTCGTCCACAGTATTTCGGACCAATACAACATCTCCGGGTTTGAAGCAGTAATCCTTGATTACATGCTTGTATTTCTCAGTGTAGTCCGCCGCACTTTTCTCTTTTAATGCTGATATCTTCACGCGCATTTCCTCCACATACACTGTGTGCTTGGTGAGTGCGCGAGCTCGAAGTCCAACGAGTTCGTCTGTGGAAATTATGCGATCTGGGTATTCTGCCAACCAGGTTGCCTCCGCAACATCTAGTGGTAGGATCCGGTGAGCCCCGCATACCGCGAAGTATGGTGAACATCCCATTCCCTTCTCGTGGTTATTCGATCTGCCCACAAACTTGGTGCAGGAAATAGTACCACTTCCTCAAGTCACCTCCAGTCGCCTTGTAGAGGGACTGCCGAATATCTATGTGCCCACGCTCAATCACCCCGTTCGCCTGTGAATTATAAGGTGATATGCGAATTCCTTCAATACCATATTTGGCTTTTAACCACTTGACTGCAGCGAGAAATGGTGTGCCGTTATCCGTTACTATCCAGCGCGGACATCCCCACCGACAGATCACATCCTCCAACAGAAACATCCCCAGCCTCGTAGCTGTCTGCTCCCGAAGTGCACGCGCCTCTGGATACCGCGTAAGTGCGCACCTCGCATCCGCGATGAGTCCACACCCATTTGACTTTTCACTCATGTGCATCACATCCGTGTGCACCTTCTGGAAAATACTTGGAGGTTGCTGTTACTACTGGCGGTGACTTTACAAGTGCCAACCTGCGCTTCTGGCACAACCTGCAAGTCTTCACATACCACCGTATGTCTCCTTCCATATCCGGCCACCAAAACCTCAGTTCCAACAGTGATTTCGTGGCGAATACCCCGCGATGTCCTAGTGCATCGTGTGCTGCACGCATCATGTACATTCGATGTGCTTTCCCAACGACCAGCATGTGCATCGAGTCAACCCCTCGATGGTAAAATTTCCCATTGGTGCTGAGGAAGAATCGAAATGCCAGCCGAGTGAACTGTTTATACTCAGGTTCGCTCTCCGCTTCTGCCGGGCGACTCAGAGTATTTTTCAACCACTCTTGATTCTTGGGTAACTTATCATCCTGATTGCGCGCCCATTGACTACGATGCTCCTCACCGTAAGCTTCCCGCTCCGCTTCCTCATCGCGCAGCTTCTGATCCGGAAGCAGCCCATTTTCTATATCCTGCACATAAACCTAGACAGGATTGTCCAATCCTTCCGCCTCATACTCTCGCTTCAACAATTCACACATGATGCGTTTCTCGCACCGCGCCCTTTCCAACTCTTGGTCGAAGTCTGTTACGGCCGTCGCAACCCCTTCCATTTGCAGGAGGTATCCACCTCTCGTATCTATGTCGCCCTTGAACCCGTCAAACTCCAAGGGCTGCTCCCCAAAATAATCCCAGTCGGGATGAACCTCTGGCGGCCCATTCTGCTCTATCCCATTATCTCCCTCCGGCCATTCTTCGTCTCCAGGCTGCGCCTCACGCCTAGACAATCCATCTGGCGGGAAATTCGCACCCTTGACGTGCTTTAGCTTAAACTTGAACATCAAAATCTGTTCAATCCATCGATTAATTGTAGCATTCGGCCCCATTCCAGGGTTATTCAACATCCCCTGGATATACTTCGCATCGGCCTCCACTACCAACTTTCGGCACCCGTAAAAGCCAATACTGCATGGCTTCCAGCGCACGCTTCAAACCGTACAACTCGCGCTTCGGCTGCGAAAATTTGGCTTCACGCCGATTGAGCGTAATAGATGCGAACTTGGCATAGTACCGCTTCCGCAGATCAGTTTGGATCTGTCTGGTAGATCTGGATCCCAACAGCCATCCACGAATGTATCCACCTGCCATTACGATGTCAGAATCCCAGTCAGTAGTTCAAGGTTTTTAGGCATGGTGCAGTAATCAATGCATTCTTCAGCCTATCCATTGCCTGCTTCCTGCTCCATTCCCCAGATGAACTCCACTCCAGTGCACGAACTAACTTTTGGATTGGCCGTGCGAGTAGCGCAGTAGTCCTTAATGAACATCCGCAAGACTCCCACAGGTCCCAAGAAGCAACGTACATCCGATACGTCCTTCAGAGGTCCCCACCGCTGGATTACACCAACCCTGTCCGTATCTGCCTTGCGCCCTTTGAACGAGCACAAGTGACCCACAACGTGAAATTCTTCAGCACACAAAACTGATTTTGCACCCGAAAAGGTGCCTCCAGAATACTTCATGCGTTGAACTATCCGGTTCAAGTTCTCAAAATATTCCCACACAAATCGCCTTATACCCTGGATTCCCAGCTATACTCTCGCAAGTGCCATCCGGCAACTCGTACCGTGTTCCCGGTCCGCGTATAGGTACGTCATCTATATACGGAATCGTGATGTGCGGAATTTCTTCGCGCAAGATGTAGTTAACATCATCGTGGAAAATAGGGACACTATTCGTCCAACCCTGAGGTAGCTTCACAAGTCGCAGCTGCCCCGAACGGCGTCTGGAATGTGGTAAAATCGCGTGAACCCTCAGCTATGTCCCTGTAGTCATAGCCTGAGTATAGGTCAAGGCATCCGCCACACGCACGTCCCGCAAAATGATTTGCTAACTCCTCCGTAGCAGGCGGAATCCCCGAATGCGCGATGGTAACCGCGTTTAACGGTTCAAGCGCAGTGCACTAGCCGTATACTCTTGCCGTCCTTCTTGATAACTCCGAAAATTTACTTCGATACGACGCATTTGAAGGCTCGTATACGCCTGCATCGATTTTATTCTTGATAGTCTTGCAGAATTCTTCCAGCTGACCACGCGGTATCGGTATACTCCGCTCAACCCAAGCTTCGTGTTCAACAACCGGGAATTCAACCGGTGGGAAGAAATCGTGTCGGAAATTTCCACGCTCTTCGTCGTTCCATGCGAAGGCCTGCTCGTGATTTCGAACCAACTCATGCAGCAACTTCAACTCTTCACCCTGCAAGAACCCTTTGTGCCTTTCCTCCATCGCTTCTTTTCGTTCTGCCGTGTATCTCCCTTTCGGCACGAACTCTGATGGTCGCACGTTCAACTCCGGCATCCCTACTAGCGGATCACCCTTGATTTCCCGCTTGATTCGGTAGCGCTCTGGCAATTCGGTGTATACCGGGCGGACCTTTAGTCCCACAGGCTTGTACTTTTTGCCTGCGAACACAGACTTGACTTCCTCTTCTTCTAACCCCGTTGCCTGAACATATGAAATCAATACTTTGACAACATGCGCAGCGTGTATCTGCATCCATCGTGTGCCAAGTGCGCTGATCCCATGGTGTTTGTCGACCACGAAAGGATTTCTCTTGACAACCATCCCGTGTCGGTTCGTATTGCGCATTGGCAAAGACCTTGTGTGGAACTCCATCCACATCCTCGACCCTCTGCTTCCGGAATGATTGGAACAGCATCTCCGCTGTTGCATCACTCTTCAGGCCGTCCGCGCCATCCAACGCCGCAACATAGGCCTCAATAATTTTCTCTGGGGCCATACTTCCTCCTCTAGGCCGATAAACTTGTTCAATTTTCATTCCTTGGTCTCCATCAAAACCAACCATGATTCCGATCTCTTCTCCTTGGCACAATTCAAGCTGTGTCAATTCCTCGAAGGGACCCGAAAACCCGTGCCCCCGGTCCTCTGCTGACTGATCCTCTGTTCCAAAGGCGCTCTTCCCTCCTTCTCCGACTCGTTCTTGACCCGATCATAGGTAGGCACGGTCCATGCTTTCCCCGAGTTCGGATCAGTTAACGTCAATAGCTGGTTCCCGTAATCGTGATCTGTTTTACTCTTCGTCAACACATCGAAGGGTCGCCCAAGCAACACTCGATAAGCTGGACTGCGAATTACATGGACCTGGAGGTAAAGTTTCAATTCCCCCCATCGGAACGGTACATTCCTTGCTAATCCCATTGACTTCTCAAGCTGACCATTTGCGCTTTGCATGAAGATATTTATTGTGGGGTCCCAAACCAGACCGCACTTCTGCGCCTCTTCAAGCGACATCGACACAATCTGTGAGCCAGAGTCTAGCACACATTCCACTGGTCCTTGATTATTGATGTATGGGAATGTGACCCGTAACGGTACTGAGTCGCGAGCAACATAAATTTGCTTCGCACCTTCGCCCTCCTCCAACCCTTCCAGGTACTGTAGGTATGGGTCTTGTGCAATCACCGACCCAGCTGGTATCCCATCCACCGTAATCGTGGTTACGAATACCCCCTCTACTTCGGGCAATTCCCCCAAATTCAAGGCGTCATTATCCAGTTGAGTGGTTTCTCCTCCCGTGGTTGCATCCTGGCTTTCGGCTTTCATCACATCGGCAGGGAGAACCAGCTCCGGCCCCGTTAAGTCATTATTCAACGGCTGCCGTACTCGGGTAAGCCGCACTCTTTCTCCTTCCCTCAAGTCTTTGCTCATCCCGAACAAATCTCCCAACTTGACAGTTACCTCGGTGTTGTTGATGCGCTCCAGCATCTCATCGGTAAGTCCATCCCTTTGAATTGGTGCTTTCAACTTGTAGGCCTTCCCCGAATCCTCAAGAACGTGGTCCGCATTGCCATCAAGGGCTGGCAGAGTTCGAGCCCCAGCACCAAGTGGCTTCACGAAACGATACGGTAACTCTTGCCTGGTCGAAGACCTCTCCTGGTCTCGTCCTTCACTTCTCTGATTTTTGGGTTTATCCCCCTCCGGAGGCCTGGATGCATTGGATCCAACCCGCGCCTCCATCCTCGAGGTCTTTAAAAATCCTGCTCTGGTGGGCTAGCGAACGCAACGGTCCGTGCACCACTCCTAGTCTGAACATATTGATCTTGAGCGGGATTTCCCATCCGCATTGCGTTAAAGACGGTACGTCCGAGTTCCTCCATATTTATTGTTGGAGTAGGTACAGCCTGACTCAGTGTACGGCTGCGCCTGTACTGCCGGTACTGACTGCACTGGTGTGTTCACCATGTAACCTTGCTGTGTGGGTAGCATCCGCTGCCCTCCAGCCGTGACCTGGTTCAACTTTACTCTCAGGGTGCGTACCTCGTCGCGCAGCGTATCGAATTCGTCCTCTGGCATTCCACCGAAGAATGTGTCCGAATACATGTGCTGACCAGCAGCACCTTTCTTCTGCCAATACTCCTCAACCCGTGCCGCAGGTGAGCCCCTTCCTCTCGGAATATAATTTCCATCTGCTAATTTTTGCTGACCATCCTCAACAACTAACCATCCCTTGTGGATGTGTGATGCCTTTACCGTGCATTCCTTCGAGTAATGATCGTGCCCGTCGCAGTAATAGCACTGGTTCCGCTGCATCCCACCACCCTGACCATATCCTCGGCCAAACTGGCGATCCGAACCGTATGTGTTTGGCGCACCGCGCGCTACAGGATCACGCGCCTCGTTATCCTCACGAGTAGGCGGTGAGTTCTTCATGTTGTGAAAGGCCTTCATTAATTCTTCGTGGGCCGACTTTGACTGCTTCTGTACAACAGCCAAGGCATCACGAAGGCTGGATACCTCTCCTCCTAACTCCTCGAACTGCGCCTCTCTGCGCTCAACCTTGACCATCGGGAATCGATCCGAACGCTTCACTTCGGCGCTATCACCCCAGGTTGCCTCAGTACCTCCTGTGCTTGCGAGGCGCTCTGCCATCTTAACCAACTCATCCAACAGGATGGGGTCTTCCTTGCGATGATCTACCTGATTCAATGTGTTTTGCGCTGCCGCCTGCTGTTGTCCAACAGCTGGTTGGAGGTCCGCCTTGATCAGGTTCCGTGTATTAATCGCCATCTTCAACGACTCAGCAAATCCTCGCTCCAGCGCGTCCAGATATCGGCGACAAGCCTCTTTATTCAAGATGATCGCGGGTGCCTTGGTAAGTTTCTTGACCAGGGCGCGAAGGCGCATGCCAAATCTTGTCAATTTCCCTTCCTCGGTACGCCGAATACCCTTATTCTCCGCACAGAGTCTCTCCAACTCTTCGAGGGTCCCATCCAAGTCCTCCTGCACCTCGGGGTAAACCTTCAAGATTGCTTTCTTGAAATCGGCATACGACACTCCAGTCGCGTACTCCGCTAACTCCCGCCACGTTTCCCGTTTCCTTGCTGGAAGGTAGCTGGTCAGCAGCTTCTTCTTTTCCTCTTCGTCCGTGATTTGCGCCAGCGCAATAATATCGTCCACTTGCTCGACGAAATCGCGCAAGTCATCCTTGTCTTCCGACGTAAACTTGGGGACATTTGACTCCCAAGGCCGCGGCACTCTGAAGCTCGCCACGCCGTTTCCTGCCGGCACTGGTGCTGCATCTGCCATCGTTGTATAGTCTGGTGTGACTGGTCTAAGTGTAAAAGTTTCGTCGAACTCAAACTCGTCCAAGTTTGGAAATTCTTCGTCCAGCAAAGAATGTTCAACAAAAGGTAAATCGTCCAATGAACTATCACTGTTGGCGTCGCCTGCGAAGCCTAGCTCCAGTTCCTCTGTTCTTCTCCTTTCCAAGTACGCCGCTGTCCGCGTTCGTACTAGATCCCTAACCTCGTCTCTAGCTTTTGCCGCTGGTGTTAACTGTGAATTTCCGCCTGCAGAAATCTTGTGTGTTATAAGTGTGTGCTGTCCGGCTATTCAAAATGACTGCGACCAGCGCAAATCAAGTTGTATTGATCTGAATGAACCCCCTCGCGGTGGGCTCCAGATGAAACGCTTGGTGTGTGTTTGAAGGCGAACTTCGAGTAACTCTATCGACCCAACCAAATGCTGACTAGCAGCAAATAACCAAAACCCAAAATCCCAATTCCTTCCAACAAGAGTCCTCCTAAGTCCAGACGTCCAACACGATCGTTCAGCGCGCAAGTTCGGGGGTTCCAATCAAGATATATGACTGTTGCAATTCAGAAAATAACCGTACGTTCAACTTTTGCTAATTCCGTTCTGTTCGTCTGTTTGTTCCGTTCCGTTCCGTTCAAACACACAGTGAGCAAGAGTCGAGAAGACACAGGTGGGAAAACCTGGGCGTAGTTGTCTATTTTCTACCAACGAATTCTACATCCTTTTATACTATGGTTGTTTGTCCCCGCTAAACAACTAATTATAATCGCAAATTCCCTAGCCAAAACCCGTCTATCTACCCATTCCTGCAATATAAGGCAGAGATTCCTCCGAAATCTCTTCATTCTCATCCAATTCCCGTTCTGAAACACAACATATATGCGTGTTTCAAAGCTAGAACAATGCTCCCCCATTGTATGACCTTGGTATTTTGGACATGTATCCACGCCTCCTTGACCTTTCGACACGTATCCATGGTGTCACAGCTTCGAAACACGTTTCTGTCAACTCGAAACATGTTTAAAAACTGCATGAAACACGTCCTTGACACAACCATTGTTGTGCACGTGACCGTGATTTGCCCTCCCATTGTTCTTCGTCATCCCCTGTTAGGGTGTATGCAAGCTTTTCATTGTTCTTGAATGTTTTCTGCCCTCATGGCTTTATTCTTGCCTCATTGCCCATCCCAGCTGCCGTGCCGCAGCAAGCTCCAAGATCAATCTGATCCCGGCTTTCTCCGGTTTGGTTCAACTCTCCTGCATTTTCAGTCACGAAAATAGATCGTGCCTTTCAATATTCACAAACAGAACCGTAAGTTTCGGTTTTGTGCTCTGTCTCTATCTATTGGAAGGGCAATGTGTGGTGATGTAGGGATTGCCCATGGTTAGCAAACAAGCCCAACCGGACTTCACTACGCGATGTGATTCACTCGGGCCCCTATACTCGCGCATTGTATTCTCACCTCCCTTGTCCTTTGCTCTACGTGTACATTCATGGTATCTCCTATATTTCCCTTTCATTCATCCCCCTTAAATGACCTTATATTCCGTACAGTATATATATGCCTGCGAGCCGCAGTTGTAGACATCCGTTTCTCACACTGCGCTCGCAGGTAAGCCTCCTTTCCACTTACTCCATCTGCATCTCACACTGTGCTCGCAGTCTGTTTAGATCATTGTCGTCACTTACGATTATTTGACCCCACCCTCCGTCCCTATTTCAATTCCTTATCTCATTTTCATTCTACTACTATAGCTACTCAGTATTTACATGTCCCTCGTAGTTGGCTTGAGTCCGCATCAGGAAAACACTCCATTGGTAATACTGCTAGATTACACCAAACTTGGTGGTAATTCAGTCAAATATGTTCAGTATCTTTCATTAGGCTTCTAGTAACATGGCGAGAAAATTACCTCTAATTTCGGTCTCTCGCATTCCAGGAAATGGTGGTAGCAATGCCCAACGGCAGCTTATATTAAAATGTCGGGTACATATAACAACTACGCAGGCAACAATTAAAGATATGTACTAAAAGTCGAGGAGATATATATAACGTTAAAATATCAACGGGATACGAGTGGGGAAGTTGATGATCATTACCGAGTAACTAGTCGGTCGGACTCGGGTACGTTGACAAGATTGATGCAGGTGGCAGAGCTTCCAGCTGTTGCCGGGGCCGCTTTGGTGCTGATGCTATTAACAACATTAGCGGCGGGCTCAAAAAAAAGAAAAAAGAACTTACGTGACATTAGTGAAGAGCTGGCTAAGAACTTTGACATCTGTGCATGGAATGCGTGCGGAAAAAAGGTCAGTAGGGTGTGGAGTAAATTTGATATCTGCATACCTCCGTGCTTGACAGATCACCGGTCAGAAGGGAATGCAGGTGAAGGGTTAGCGGGTGTGCGAGTTGTGAGCAGGATAACGTACACCAGATCAGTGTAGATGATGAATGCATACCATGGTAATCTGTTTCCGCTGGTACGTTGTGCGTTGGCTGCCAAACATCAGTGCGGATGGGCCTGGGTTCGGCGTGCTTAGGATATACATGGTCAAGGGATATGCGACGTACCTGCTGTGGTCGACTTGATGTCCGGAACTCCGCAGAAATATGGGACGGCCTGGGATGATTGCAGACCCTGTGAAAATTCGTAAGTGAGACAATTATCGAGGAATAGTTGTACGGCACGCACCGAGCGCAGTCCATCAACGCAAACACAGGAAAATGCGACCAGCGGGTGGGTAAGCTGATGAGCGAGTAACCTCCAACAAACGGAAGGGAAAGAAGAGTAAGGTGAGGAGAACAAGCGAGGACCAAGGGGAGAAGATGGGGGGAACGGAAGAAAGATATTTGATGTTGTTGCGGCAACATCAAAATGAAGCACCATTTTCGCAATCATGCTGTCATTCAACGTGGTTTATCGCCGGACACGATGCATTGTGTCGCTGGAAGGACTTTGCCGGACGTGATGCGTTGTGTTTTGATTGTGTTCAAGGTTGACTGAGTATGTCCTACCACTAGTTATCATCGGCTTCAAAGGCTTGAATTTGTCAATGGCACCAATCACCAAGCTGTTCTGGAGCTGGTCCAGAAAATGGAATAAGTAGGTGTGATAATGAGATGGTCCAGTCGTTGGCTCATAAACCTGATCACACCACTGTACTCGGTCGAGTCTGCCCACAAGGAATGCCGCTTAAGATTTTTTCATACTTTTTTTTTTCAAATTGGAAATGCCATGGTAATTTTACAAACTTGACTGAAATTTGCGACCATTCACCCCAATTCCCTAGTCTTCAACGGAATTTGCAAGTCATAATGAAATTGGAGGGAATTCGGGGTAATTTAGGAATGTAGTGTTTTCCTGATGCGATCCAGGATCGACCCGAGAGCTTTCGGACCCAAATAAACATTTGATCCCAATCTCTCTCTCTCTATTCCCATCCTATCTCATCTATCTCTCTCCGGTTTCCCGCGACGGAGGCTTAACTATATAAGAAGAGAGGACGGCACAGCCACTTTGATAAATCATGTGATATAATCAGGTGATATAATCACCTGATCCCATGGGAGGCGCCGCGCGCCGCGAGCGTTAGCGAGCGGCAGTGTGGCGCCTCTCTCGGAATCTGCTGTGAAGACCTCTAAAAACCTGTCAGCGACTTTCCACGCCGAAGGCACGGGTCGAATATACTTGTAAATTCGGATGACGCGCGAGCAGTCACGTGTTGATCACTTCATCAACGACACACACTCAACGTTCCGTCGCACGACAGCCGAATTAAAATACAGAGAGTATCCGGAGTCGTTGTAAATATCTTCCCTGGACTCTTTGTGGTTCAAGAAAAAATTCGGGATCACTTCTGATACTTTAACCATCAATTTGCTGTTTGGAAGAAACTGCATGAATTTGGCCAGAAGATAAGATGAATCGATTTGTAAAGGGCTAACCGGACTCAATGGCGTCGTATATACTCATTCGAATTTTCTAATGAATTTATGGGCCTGCCGCTCCGGAGTTCGTGTAAAACACGTGGCTAAAACGTGATCTCGTCGCGCGTCATCTGAATTTAAACTCAGATCGACCGGTCTCTCTATGAACGATTTGTCTTCATACGAGAGATCGGTTACCGGTCTACGCGACCCGGGTCTGCGCACCGATGCCGGTGTCGGTAAGACACGTCGGAGAAGAGTGTTGAGGAGGGCTCGAAGGACGCAGATCCGGAGAGGGGCCGCGCGAGCGAGGTATCGACAGCATCGAGAGTAGGTGGTGGTGGTGAGACGGTGAGGATGGGAGCGGGTGACGTCATTAGTGTCGTTCAAAGTTGCTCCTCCTTGTGCTCCTACTCATCTCCTACTTGCCATTTTACAGCCAAAATGTCAAAAAGGAAAGCAAAACTGGACTGAGTAGGAAACCAAAAAGGAGCAACTTTGAAACCACCCCCCCTGTGTTTTGCAAGTAGGAAGCAAGTAGAAAGACTCTCCTACTCCAAAACACTGCCAAAACGCAAGTAGGAGAGCAAGTAGGAGCCCTTTTTCCGAAAAAAGGAGCCTCTTGGCCTCCTACTTGCCTCCTGCTTGTGCTCCTACTTATACTCCTACTTGGTGTAGGAAGGCAAGTAGGAAAGTGAGTAGGAGCGTGAGTAAGAGGAAAGTAGGAGCAACTTTGAACGACACTATTGATGCGGGGATGGTGACTCGCCGACACACGATGCCGACTTGCTCGACGACCGCGGCAGTGAACTCGACGCCATCGTGGATTCGATGGCGGACTCGCAGACCTCAACAGCTGGGCTTGGCACACACCAGCCTTTACATGCCCGCCAGATTTGCTTCCGGACCCGCCCGCGCCGCGCCGGAATACGGGAAGGTTCAACCTCGGAGCTAATACAACTCAACACACGGGCTCTCATTATTATTAGGTGCTTTGAGGTTATATGATTTTTGAGGTTATTTATATTTTGGAGGCAGGTTGGGTTAGAATCCCTGCGTCTGAATAGACCTTGGATGCGTTTTTTTCTTCTTACATTCCCTAATAAAGCTGGTCGTGTGAATGAAAAAGGAACTCAGGTATGGTGTAGCGGGAACACGGCTTCTTTTCATTTTCCAACTGGTTTTTCATTTCCAGAGGCAATCCAGGGTTAGAATCCCTGTGTCTGAGTGTTCCATTTATCCAAGTTTTTTCTTTGCTTCGTACAGTATCCTCATTGAACGTCCGAATAAACGTACCTGAATGTAGGGGACAGTAATTCAGACATGGTGTAGTGGGAACACAACCTATTCTTCTAGAGATATGCTTTGTTTGCTGGGGCAGTCCAGGGTTCGAATCCTTGTATTTGAATAGGTAACCCGAATTACTTTTTTTATGTCATTTTTCATTCCTACTCATCACACGCGGCGGTATTACCCCACCTCGAAGAAAGACCGCTCGGAACGAGAACCGCTGTGCACTCGCGGTTGGTATACATTCACCCAATATCCATTTTGTTCGAAAAAACTAATAACACCCCTACATACTTGCACCTCGCGACGCCTCGCACCTCCCTCCGCCCCCGGCTCGCCGGCACCTCTCCCTACCTACCTACCTCGCATCACCGCACAACGCCAACCCGACCCCGTTCCCGCCCTACATCTCGGAATCACGAACGCTCGTGTTTGTAAGAGATGGACGGCATGCGCGTGGGCGTCGTTTTGAGAACGGCTGGGATTCGGAGTTGCGAGCGCAGGGCGTGCGGATTCGAGATGCGGTGGATTCGCGAGCGCGGAGCAAGGGGCTTCGGACTTGCACTTGCGCGCTTGGGAAGTTGAGCGCCTTGGATTCGAGATTCGAGACGCCCGTCGATTGTGAGCGCGTGGATTCGCTTTTGCGAGCGCAGGCATTGGACATGCATTTGCAAGCGCAGGGATTTGGGCTTGGATGCATTTGAGCTGGCCTGGGACTTCGAGACGGGACGTGATGCGCGTGGATTCGAAGTTGCGAGCACGGGGATACGCGAGAGCGAGCACAGGGCAGGCGGATTCGAGAAGCGGTGGATTCGGACGGCGAGGGCGTCGATTTGGGAAGGGCTGGGACGTGAATTTACGAGCGCGGGGATGAGCTTTGGACCCAAGATTATGGCGATAGCAGTATGAGGGAAACGGAGATGACGCGCGCGTGTACCAGCACGGGAGGAGCGGGGGTTACGCGGAGAGCCGGGACCGGGTAGCACGTAGCAGTAGCACCGTGCGCGCCCACGGAATGCGGAGGGGCCGCAAGCGACGGAGCGCGGAGGGAAGGCGGAGCGAGGGGAAAGAATGCCCGGGCGGGTGGAGCTGGAGGGAAGGAGAGCATAACGCTGCAGAAGAAGAGGACGAAAATGAAAGGAAGGAAGTGGATGTGAATGGTGAATGAGCCACGGGGAGGCGAGGAGGAAGTGGATGTAATGAGGCGGGAGGGCGCGATGGTCTGGGCGATGGATTCGAAGGCGGACGACGCGGCCGGGGTGGAGCACGGGGTGGTCAGTGTCGGAGGCATCAGAGAAGACTAGTACTCGTGTTGAGGACGGCTCGAAGGACGCGGAGCCGGAGAGGGCGGGCCGCGCGAGCGGGGGGGTCGACAGCATCGAGGTGAGTAAGTAGGATGGTGGTCGTATCGAGATGGGAGCGAGTGACGTCATTGATGCGATGGAGCCGATACACGTTGCCCGCGACTGGCTCGACGACGACGGTGTCACGGTGCATGATATATTTTCCTCTTTACATTTTTGCATTTCTTGCATTCCTCCCTGAACAACCTGATAAAGCTACTTCGATCGAGATGATAGGAACTCAGACATGGTGTAGTGGGAACACGGCCTCTAATTGCGAATAGAAATGCTTCAATGCTTTGGAGGCAATCCAGGGTTCGAATCTTCGTGTCTGAATAGATCGGCTGGATCTCCTTTTGGTGGTCTCTCGCTGAATTTTATTATGTACATGTTTGATTCCACTCCTAAACGCAGGACTCGGTGGACCTGAAGTTGAATTTTAGTCTTGAACCGGTTCCCCCGCGGAAGACGTTTAACGCGGCGAGCAGGGTTTAAGTTTTTTCTTCTATGCTCCCTGCTTGCGGCTGCCCTCACTCAGAAGGGCCGCCGTGACGTGAACAGCTCATACTTCATATCTAGCACTTGCATTCGTAGCCATGCACCAGGAGTTTCCACTAATTTTCCTTCTTCGTCCTAACATTCACCTGCACAAAACGACCACCCCACAAATCAAATCTAAATCTGATCCATGGCTTTTATGACACCCCAGTCCGATCCTCAAGCCCTCGAACTGACCCCATCCTTAACCGCAACCCAACTCGGACGCGCGCTGATCTCCCGGAACCACCGCGCGACGTTGGGCCGCGCCGTCATCACGTCGCTGCCCATGCGGTTTGTGATCAACTCGGCGTACGGAAGGTGGTAGAGATCCGCCAGCGTGATGTGCTGCCGATGAGTTCAACGGCGGATTAATTACATAAATAAAGGGGCACGCACATCGCCCGCAAGGTACTTCGTCTTCCCGAGGATCTGTTCGTATGCATCCATCTTCGCCGCAAGCAGCGCCGTGAGCCGCGCCACCTCCGCGGCGTCTGTCGTCCATCCCATGTGCCTACATCGCTTGCATTTAGCCCAGCAAGACATAACACGAGGACGAGGAGGAGGACACACGGCTTGATGAGCACCTCATGAACCAGCTGCTCCGCTGCGAGGAACTGCGTCGCCTCGATCGCCATCGCCTGCTCGAAGATGCCCAGCTCCTCCATGCCCGCGTCCTCTCCAACGATGAGCCCCGGCGTCCCCTGCCCTGCGTACTTCCGCGCAATGTAGCGTCCCATCGCGCGCGACTCTATGGCACTTTATCAACGCCATGGCGATGTAAAAGGGAGACGGATTGAGAGTGCGCACCGAACAGCACATACCCCCCGTCCTCAAGCACGGGTATCTGCCCAAAGGGCTGCATCTTGGCCTTGTACTCCGCGCTCTTGGCCCCAGCGAGCGCGGGGACAAGCGTGAAGGGGACTTGCTTCTCGAGGAGGATCTGAGCGACGCGCTTGGTGCAGGTCGAGCGCGCATCCTGAGGGTCAGTAGAGTGATTTAGTGCAGTTGAGTTACAAGATGATGATGAGGAAGGGGAGGGTGGGATGGGATGGAATGGGGACGCACGCCGTGAAGTTTGAGGACCATTGGTTAGGAATAAAATCCGAGGAGTGGGGAAGAGAGGCCTTGGGCTTGGTAGGGTGGTGTGATTGTGGGTGAGGAGAGGAAGAAGTGCGCGGGAGTCGGGACCCACTGCGGACCCACATGAACGGCGACACGCACTGCGCCGTGATGGATCTGATAGCGCCAATTGAAGGAGGCGCTGAGATGTTTTGCATGCAACATGGCATTGCAATCAGGTCGTTGCGACTCGGAGGCGGGTGGATTTCTTGGAAGCTCTTCAATTGTCTCAGAGTCGTTCTTCTATGAGTTCAATCGCCTCCGAGTCGTCCGAGCCTTCTTCGGATGGCAGGCTTCAATTCTTGTCTCAAACTCAGACGTTCACAGGGCGTATCGTTCCAGAAGATGTCGATGTCGATAAGTTGTGTGCCGACGGGATCAAACCGTGGGAAGCGTGACATGCCTGATGTGACAGTTACATGTTCAAGTTGAAGTGCGCCGCGTCGCGGCGAGAATCCGGCAAGAGCACCCCCTGGATTTTTTCTCACTTTCCCTCCGCTCCATCAAATGAGAATAGGACATTTTTGTTGATTAAATCTATTGAATACGAAATTGAACATGAATCCAGAATAATGTGCAGACTCCTGGTGCCCAACATGGGAGATAAGGTTCGTGAGTTCCTACCGCTTCGCGGTCTCGAGCTCATTTTTCACTCTATCAAACCATCGCATCATGAAATTCAGCCCTGAGCGAGCATGAAAGGCGCGAACCGGCCGTCATCTACCACCGGAACGCAATCACCTCCCCTCGCTCGCCTCGCATAGAGCCCGGTGATTTGAGATCTAATATGCGGCAAGTAGTTGTAAAAAAAAAACGATCTGTACGCTGCAGATCATGGACTGCAGATTGTGACCATGAATGTCGGATTCCAGGCGTGGTTGAACATCGATCACGTGCATGGTTGAACTTGGCGAAATAATTAAGTCCAAACTTGAACATTGGGCTCTGACGCAAAGTACTCGGTTTTCCGAAAACTTGAGAGCTGAACTCTCCGGCTGCAAACAAAAAACAAAAAACATTACGTAATTTATTCGCGCACAGCAGACCAAACTGCTTCAGATACTAAACTGGAGCGTGAGGTTGGTGAGCTGTACCACGGCACCAGCGCAACCGTCCAAGAACGTCATCATGTTCGGCGTCGTCGCCGTGATGTACTCCGGCCAGTTGGGAATGTTCCTCCTGTTGTCGAATTCGTCGCGAAATTAATCAGGTAGTCTGTGAGCTCGCCGTCGTAGTAGATAGATATTCAGTTTTTCAGATGCGTGAAACTATTCCACGATATAAGTTCTCAGCGCAATGTGAGAGTGGAGCGATAACTCACAGAGCTGAGGAAGGGAAAGTCCTTGAGGCGTTTGCTCGCTGCATGGGTGTTGGATACTCATTGTAAAATGAACCAACCAACTTACGGAATCCCCACTACTTTTGCTTCCCAGAATGGCTGTGCTGAAAAAATCGGCGCGGGGCCTGGAGCATATAGTCACCCTACTCATACATAATTTAATCTCAGTGTTCTGGTTTCCAGGAGAACGGGGATCACCTGGACGGCCAAGATGCGCTTGAACTGAGGCCTGAGAGCACGTCCGTATTTTCCCCTAATTCAAGTCGGCGTGAGTCCATAACATGCACCGATATAAGATTGAGATAACTGGAGGTACGAATTTCAAATATCTACTTTCATTATAATGCCCATTTCAGTAATGCCCCCGGATGTCCGGATCGACGCCGTCTGAAGGCAAGGTCGCATCTGTTGGGTTAGGGCGATCCCACTGGTCGAGCTCGCGATGTCCTTCGGTGAGCCAACGAGAAAGGGCATTGGGATCGCGTGCCGGCAGCTTTATCCCGGCAGCCAACGGCAGCGCTTGAGGATCGCACGCAGAGACCTGGTCGTCAATTGGGTGGACCTCGAGGCTTGCTTCGCCCACGGCGCGCAACTGGGGGAAGACAGCGACGCGGGCCGCATCACCTAGAGGCCCACGTTCGAGCTTAAAGAAGTGGAGTAGCAGAACGAGGTTGGCATAGAAAATCTTGTTCACATCTGCGGCGATGGACGGTCAACAAATGGTTCTGCTAAATAAGCGAAGGCTTACTGGCGACGCCCATGCACACGCGCCTTCCGGCGCCATGATTGAGGTGTGGGACTCCAACCTTGGGTTGCTTGATGTCTGTGCGACCATAGCGCCCATCGATCCAGCGCTCCGGAACGAACTCCTCCGGGAAATCATAACGCTGTGGGTCACGGTTGATCTGGTAGGAATTGTACACGACGAGGACGCCCTTGGGTATGAACACACCGTCGACGACGACGTCTTCGTGCGTCTCGCGCGGGAATCCGAGTCGAATAGACGTGAAGTACCGGCCGGCTTCCATTCCGAGTGCCTTGATGTATTCAACACGGTCCGTATCCAGAGGATCGGGAGTCTCGCCACCGTAGACTTCCTCGATCGCCCGGTATGCCTTCTCTTGCATCTCCGGGTGTGCGGCGAGAAGTGCGGCGAGCCAGATGAGAGTGGTGCCCGCGCTCATCCCCGAACCAGTCAGCGTCGTCGCGAAGCGCAGCTTCTCCTTAGGCGTCAAAGTGTCGTGGTTAATGCTCCGAAAAATGTCTCCCAATTGCGATGGCGTCGGGTCGCCCGCGTCGAGCCGTTCATGAAGGTCCCTGAGGAGCTTCGTGCAGAGTCCAACCTCAGCATCGCGCAGCTCTTTAGCGTGCGCCTCCACCTCGTAGATTGAATCCAGCCAGGAGGAAAGACCAAGAGGGCGGAGAACGAAGCGAATTGGGGATGCAGCTGCGAGCACGAGACGTTCTCCTGTAGCAGCGAGGGAGATGTAGTCGTGTACTGGCGTAGCAAGGCTCCGCTGGCGGAATGCCTTGATGTTCACATCCGCAACAAGACGTGTCACATCATCGGCGGACCGTTGCCCAAAAAGCATGTCAGCACTAATGCCGATTGTGGTGGTCCAGAAATGGATCCCAAGGTCCTGCGCGACTCCTGATTTGGCGGTCTCTGATAGCAGGTTGACGAGTTGGAAGTATCTCTGGGCGGCGAAATGATTGAAGCTGGAAGGGAGGCTGAAATAGAAAGTACATTACTTCGCACAATAAACGAACCTCGGGAGTTTGGCAGCGCTTGTCTGGGCCGTTAACAGACGCCTGTATTTGGTGATATCGTCGCTGAACTTGGTTGCTGTTCAGAGTCAGGATGCGGAGTAAGATGTACGCTGTGTTGGACGCACTACCAATGGTGGTCGGGGCATCGGGATCCAACGCCTTCGTGAAAGCTCCATGCCAAAGCTTAAACTCGGGGCGAGATTGGAAAGCAGCTCCCTGTTGGATGAGTGTCTTGTTCACGCCCGCGTATGTGTTGATGATGATCTAGAAAAGGAAAATAGCAGATATAAGGCATCAAAGCTTCGGTTCGACAGTACACTTACCGCTTCTCGTTCGCCTAGGCTAAGTCTTGTCATCGGCGGCGAGAAAAAATGGTAAGAACCAGCCCTTCTGAACTTCGAAAAAATATACCTGAACATTCCGCCGTATAATTTAGTCCAGTGGGCAAGCGACCGGGCATGCCCAGCTCTCATCTGAAAGCGCGTGAGGTCCATTAAGTAAGAGAGGATCTCGTATTCTTAGGCACCTGGAAGAGGTTCCCGACTATAGGAAGGCCAGCGGGCCCGGGGAGCTTGACGCGGCGAGGAGCAAGGTTGATGAAGTCCGATGGCAAGTATATGGCGAGCAGGATACAGGAGAAGAGCAGGATTACAGCCACATAGGTTGGCCTGGTTGAGGAGGAAATAAGAGTGGCGGTAGTTTCCATCTCCATGGTTGATGAGTGTTCCGGAAAGTAGAACAAGGAGGGCTTTAATACTTGGGTCGTGTGGTGCGCCGACTCCATGTAGCGTTTTTTTCCGTGTTCCACGGTATCTAAGTCGAGACATGGAAGAATGGAACGAGGTCACTAGCCGATTGAATGGGCACCAAGGATCAGATTCACCCGTTGCCGAGGAGACTTAGGCCGGTATGAATCCATGAAGAAAGGCTGGGAGAGAGAGTGTGGGGTAACTGTGACGAAAATCCTTGGCACCGTTGTGCTATCAAAATAGAGGAACGTAGCTTATTGGGGAACATTCCTCGAATCCTCCTCCAGTTGCGTGTAATATTGCCTGGTTCGGCTCCCCGAGATGAAAAGCGGACGGGAGCCAGATGATAAATGTGGAATGCCAGCGCTGAAATCATAATGAATATGACAGATCAGCTTGATGGGAATTCATTAAATTCAATCGGAGAAAAGCGAAGAACCACGACTGTTGATCGGCTTTTGTGTACACCAGATAGCTATCGGCGTGGTTACTCCGCGAAGAACAAACAGCGGTCACGTAGGAAAAGCCAATAAATCCGCCTGAGACAACATTAGGCCCAATTTCACTCTCCGAGACCTGAAGGGAACTCTCTGTTGTCAAAAAAATTGAACATCACCCTTCAGTGCGCTGCAACCCGCAGCCTCCGAGCCAGTTCCATACCTATGCGCACATTTCTCTGTGACCATCATTGCACGCCATCGGATGGGCAGTCGGTCACGCTTGATATGCCCGCGGTCAACCGCCGCGTTGCAAACAGAAAAATGAGCATGTACGTCGCAAGGTATCGGCTGGACGTAGGGGGTGGCATCTTTACGACCGAGTTCCACGTCGATTTCATAACCTGCAGTTTAGAAAGAAAGTTTCTAAACGGCGTGATGAGCAATGAATCGGCGCCGCGGTTGGAATAACCGCCGGGTAATCTCCGCGAACTCCTGTGGGGAGTATCAAATTTGCGGATGCCAAAAAATGAACGCGGACTATCCGAACTAAAGAGTTCCCTTGACTTGGGAGACTAACTTTCCAGCCTCGTCCTATACTCATGTCATGTTCTTGAACTCCTTTGAGGTGACATATCCGAATGCTGTCGGATCACGATGACGCCACCCATATATTTCGGAATGGACATTTGCGAGGTTCTCATGTATCGGAGATACCTCACCGCGGCCCAGGCAAATGCAAGCCATGAATAGAATGTGATACTGCGTCAAGCGACGTGCGGAAAATGATCAGCTGGGCATGTAATTAGGGCTGCTGACCGTAACCGTATTCTACGGTTTTATATGGAAAGCTAGAGCACCACGCTCGTTTAATGACCGGTTTGATTGCCTTATTAGGTGGTCGGACCCACGTCACTCCGCAAGTGCTGATGCCCCACACATTCGAAACATGACGGTGTCCGCCACACTTTGAATACATGTGTCGCGGGCTACATGGCTGAATTATTTGTGGCATAATCACTCGAGCATGGAAAATCAGTTGAGGTATTCTGGGCATACAGAACACCTTTTATTTGGGAAGCAATTTAGAATTGGCCCTGAGATACGATCGCGGCCCAGAAGTAGGGTTTCATTGTGTACATAAGCTGCTGTATGGCATATATGGGTGAAAATTGAGCTTGGGACGTATTTTGCTGTTGAATCTGTCATGCTACACTGCCCACTAGTCCCTGACACGTCAGTGTTGGGTTGAGTGCGCGTCGAAAACGCAAGTGCAACACCAATGAGCTTCGGGAAGGAACTCGCACGTGATCGTTCGACCTCACCTCTGCGAAACCTTTAATGAAAGTGATGCCGGGGCACAAACAGATTCTGGAGCTGCAAAAAATACAGGTAGAAGAAGAAATAATAGCCACTTTTTGTGGTACCCGTGCTACTACTAGAGTAAGCTGAATTTAAATGCATTTTAAGCCTATGTAGCTCGTTGTGATGATTCACTTTAATCTGCGTACATATTGAGGTCCAAAAAAAATGACCCACCCTTTGAAATTTGGGGACTTACAGGCGCCGTTTGTTCGTCGCCAATCTTCGGTTGACTTCTCGCGGCGGCGTGGATTGTGTAAACCTGAATAAAACTTGTAACGTGGAGGCAAATGTGTGTGGGTTTTATTGAGAATAATACTCAGAGGAGTGTAAGGCAAATAAAGATCTATGCAACCATGGTTGATGAGCATTGTGAATTGGAAGTTGGACGGTGTTCAACTTGAATTCAACGGGAGAAGGACGGAAAGGCTCGGGACCATAAGCAGAAATGGCAAACGTCCAAGTCACATACTACTTTTTGGCGACGTTTTGACTGAGCACAATTAGAACTAAAGTTCTGTTTGTGAAACTCCGCCCCGGACATCACCGATGGCTCGACGGCTCCGAGGCTCGGTGCGGGACTGGGGCGCGCTCTTGTTCCCTATTGGTATTGCCCAAATATCGACCTTATTTAATAAATGTATAGCACTCTTGACTTGAAGTGCAGGGTAGACCTACCCAGCTCGTCGCTAACGGAGTGGTATCATCAGTCCGATTGCCCGATGAGGCAATGACCGGTCATCAAACGAGCGTGGTGCTCTGGCTTTCCATAGTTTTACGGTACCCGGCGTAACTCGGCACCCGTCCCGTCCCGTCGACCCTCTCACCCTCCCATTTGACGGGACGGTATATGCCGCACCGTACACTGTAATACACGTTAAAAAATACGGCCGTATACGGCTATCCGAAATACTCTCAAATGCAGCGAAAATCAAACGAAGAATTCAAACCCCGCGGGTGCTAGTGATGCCGCACGAATGCCCGTAGCCCTCGGCGTTAGCACCGGCCGATCGACTTTGTTCGGCACTGTATGATGCGGGCAGCCACCAAGGCCGGCTCGCAGGGTTGGCTCCCGGCATCCATTGTGTACTCTGACCAAATTCTCAGCAATTTCCAATGGACTCATGCTGCAACCATGGTGATCGGTGTCTGTGAAGTCACCAAAGTTGATTAGCCTCCATTGTTATTTTCCGTAGTGGGATTGTGAACCGATGGGTCGTGATATCCTCCAAAGGATTCAGAGAGCGAGGACTTTACTACCTCATATATTTTCTGGCTGAAATTATAGTTCAGAAAATTTTAACATTGTAACAAGGCTTGCAATGACCGTCATACATGGCCCATACTGCCAGCTTTCGCCCCGAGTTCTTGATAGAAATTATATTTCACAAAGGATAGTCAACACAATTCATCGAGTAACAACGCGGAAACATCGCACAGGTGTAATATCATGGTCAGGGGCCGTCCTTCGATCCTCTGCAGTGTTGAATATTTTTTTCCCTCCTGTATGCCGTATAAGACCGTACGACAACCCGGCTGTACCGTCGCGTCACTGGAATTTGAGCGTATGGGATGGCATACGGTACAGTTGAGTGCATATACGGTACGGTCAGCAGCCCTACGTGTAATCTGAGTTCGAGTTCTGCACTGCATGCGAGATTTTACAGAGCGAAGCCCCTCGAGTCTGGTTGTAAGATGGCTGAGAGTGAGAGAGGAGAGGCCTGTCTCAAGTTCTATGAGTTCTATGAGTGCCGGACTTTCAGCAGAAGATCCACCCGCCTTCGTTTGAGGTCGCCCCTCGGCGCCTCGCGAGAATGTGAAGTAACAGCGCTGAATAGGAATCGCAGACAGCAGAGAGGGATCCGAGTCCGCAATCTTCAGTGAGTTTTGGAGGGATTTCCAGGAGTTGAGTCCAAAGTGAGTCGTCAGAATGAAGGTAATTACAATAAAATTACAAGCTTATCTGTAAGTATAAATTTCAAATGATGAGATCACCATGTGCAAATCCCTTTGTTTTGCTGTCGGACCATTCACTGAGCACCTAACAGGATTACATGGACCCAATCATTCTACTCCTTGGGCAGCCGTTGGCGTCGCGAAACTTCGAAAGCCAGGCTAAAACTCTTATCGAGGCTTCAGAAGCCAATATCGCGCAGATTGAATCCCAGATCAGGGACCTTGTGCGTCTGCGCGACCGGGAGTGCGGAGTCATCGCGAGGCTCCGGCTGGCGATTGCGCCCATCCACAAACTTCCCACCGAACTTTTGGTGGAAGTTTTCCGGCTCGCCACCGAGCATGCCTCATTCAAATCCGGAATTAACAAGACCTACGCGTTATCTCAGGTCTGCGCGTAATGAAAGCAGTTGGCACACACGACCCCGCAGTTATGGACAGGATCTTACTGGACGTTGCTGAAGGCAATTCTGACAGACAGTTACGTAGCCGGTGCGAAGAGCTGCCAGGCTGGAAAGATCGGCACCTTTGCCAGTCCCTATGCGCCTTTACATTTCTGGGCGAGGGTGGAATACTGGGGCATTGATGGATGTCCTGATCAGCGCAGCCCATCAGTAGGAGCGGGTGACCTTGGGGCTCGATTCACTGGCCGTGCTGTCTCACATAACCCCCAATGCCCTGAAAGCCCTTCAATCCTTGACGTTAGAAAGTCGAGAAAAGCAAAGCCATCCGACGGTCGTAACCTTCTTAACCGCCCCTCGTCTCCGCCACCTTACCCTTGCTTCTCGACAAACCGTTCTCCTTTCAATGCCATGGTGCCGGCTCACTGACATCTCCGTGACCAACCCGTCTCCCCGGGTCTGCGTCGACGCTCTCCTGCAGTGCACGAATATCGTTTGCGCCAAATTCGATATCCATGCATGGCCCACATTCCCGGACCTGTCCGAGATTAGAAACCTTCAAATTTACCGTCTCTCCATCCGGAGATCTTGAAGAGCATTTCATGTCGTTCTTCATCTGAAAGAGCTCAACCTAAACCTCTATGTCGACCTACAACATCGCGAGGTACGAGCTAATATCGTTGTACCGTCTGTTTATAAGAGACTAATGTCGACCTCATCTGGGCATCCCTGGAATTCACCCAGTTCCAGATTAGAACTCCTAATATCGAGAGGATGTCGATTACAAACTCGCGCATGGGATCCAGCGATCTTTTGGTCGTACTTCGACATGCTCCATCTCTCACAGAGCTGTGAATAGACTGCTGCATGGAGTCATATTATTGTGGGGTATAGCATGGAGCTCGAGGGCAATTTTATTGTGGGTAAATCTGAATGCAATACAGAGATGCACAAAGGCGTAGCATGACGACCAAGGAATATACCCCGAAGGATGTTGACCGAAGTCAGGAGGCAAGGAAGGGAGGGTACTCCTAGATGAGCCTCTGAACCCGGTCCCGGAGCTGTGCGAGACAAAATACCTAGGGGACCATCAACATCCATCGTAGAACAGGCAGCGGAGGGGGAGGTAGTAAGGGGAACTGCATAGTACGGTAGGCGGGATGGTCGAGGTTGATTTTTGACAGTTTGACATTCCCGTTCCGGTGCCAGTGATTCCCGAAATGATCTCCGAACTTAAGTCGACCGGCTACACCCTCTGTACCGCACTACTCACTGGTTTGTTGTGGATATCTATACTCCCAGTAGTTGTGCATTCTTACAATCTCATTTTCCACGCCCTCTATCTTAGAGGGAGGGAGAAATACCTCCGGAGGGGTGACGGAAGATTTCGCACGCCGAGCGACAGGTAGAAGCAAGCATTTGTGGTAGAGTCACGACAGAGATAGAACCAGTCGCGGCCCAGGACCAGATCAAAGGAAAGGGAAGCAGATACATCTAGCTGCACAGCCGGAGAACAGATGGCATCGGTGGAGGCGCGGTATGGAAGGCACAGACCGGATACAACAGAATTGATAGCAGGCAGCCCAGAAGTCAGAACCTAGTCAATGGACCTGTAGAAAGCGGGAGATTGCACGAAGTTGCGGAGGGAGGCAAGAAGAGCGAAAAAGTTCTCCATGGCACGGCCGGCATCGGACGGAGTGACACACTTTCAATGACTCAAGAGTGCGCGGGGCTCGGAGAACCAACGGAGAACGCAGAATGCAGGGCTCAATTTTGACAGGGTAAAGAAGCTTACGCGAAAAGAGCTGACAAAGATGATCGCCTGCAAGTCCCGAAAATCAGGCGCTATAAAACCTGACTAAAGGCTGTCTCGGTAACCCAGACGCTCCGGTGTGATCCGTGATTGACATGTCGGAGATCGAAAAAAAAGCGCAGAGATCACACCGGAACGTCTGGGGCATTTGGTGGAGCCGGCCCCCCATCGAGTCACACCTGAACGTCACGCTGGGAGCGATATCGTGCTGGACAAGGTCCTGAATTCCTTTACCTGCCTATTTAGTACTCCAACATACATATTGGATGCATCGCGCCAGGCTTCAGTTTTTTCCTGGGTCCCAGAGAGGCAGAGGCAGGCCCAATTGCATTAAATGGAGGTTTTTAAAAATACTCTGACCAGACCCAGAAATTGAGCGGAGAAAAAAAGGGAAAGCTAGGAGTCCATCCCAGGTTGCCTATCGGTCGTTAGAGAGAGCCCCCAGGCTCGGAAAGGAGCGGAAAGGCGAGGGAGAAGTCGATGTGACGCGATGGGGGGCCGGCTCCACCAAATGCCCCAGACGTTCTGGTGACAGTTCTGCACATCTTTTTTCAATCTCCGACATGACAATCACGGATCAGTCCGAACTGTCACCAAGAACGTCTGGGTTACCGAGACAGGACTAAAGGTAGCGGGAATTGGATTCCGCTCCTTTTCCTTTCGCACACTCACACCTCTCTTGCTCCACCTCCGCTCACTTACTAGGTCATGACTGAATCTCCCTTCAAAATTTCGATCCCAGACGCCAGCATCGATCGACTCCATCAGAAGCTCAAGCTCACCACTCTCCCCGACGAGCTTGACGGCGCGGGATGGGAATATGGCGTGCCACTAGCGGATGTTAAGCGGCTCGTTGCACGATGGCGTGACGGATACGACTGGCGGCACCACGAGGCAGAACTCAACGCTGCGCTGCCACAATTCACACGCATCATTTCTGTCGAGGGCCACGGGGCGCTCACAATTCACTATGTACATCAGCGAAGTGAAATCCCAGGCGCCATTCCGCTGCTCTTTGTCCACGGTTGTGCGTATAGCTTTGCCATTGCGGGCAGTGTAATAACGTGAAGCATCGCATAGGGCCGGGAAGCTTCCTTGAGGCGCGCAAGATTGTCTCGTTATTGTCCGCGAAATCGGCAGACCATCCAAGCTTCCATGTCGTGGTGCTAGGCCTTCCTGGGTACGGCTTCTCCGAGGGTCCTTCGACGATGGGATTCGATATTCCTCAGTATGCAGAAGTACGCAGTTCTGATTCCTTGTTCGACGCTTGCATTACTTATCGGACCCACAGGTCGGAAACAAGCTGATGCTGGCACTCGGATACAATGAATATGCCACGCAAGGAGGGGATTGGGGCTTCCCAGTATGTTGTTTGTCTTGAACATACGCGAGCAGTGCTACAGCTTATAATATCAGATTACCCGAACGATTGCCCTAGTGTACGGCGAGAAGCATAGCAAAGCATGGCACACGAATATGGTCATGTACGTTCCGGAAGTACCTCCATATTGTTATATCTCACAGTCAAGTTTAGGGGAGCTCCCCCTGCTGACCATTCGGAGTCAAATGCGGAGCTAACACCCAAAGAGCAAGCCGTGCTTGCCCGGAGCCAACTGTTCCGCAGCAGGGGCACCGGGTATTCCGGGCAGCAGTCAACTCAACCGCAAACGCTGGGATATGCCCTGGCCGACTCACCTGTGGGTCTTCTCGCCTGGATATATGAGAAGCTGGTGGGTTGGACGGACAATTATCCATGGGATGACGACGAAGGTACTGCGATGAAACCTGCATGGTTCCATATTTTCTCACTCCTGTTCGCTCGCAGTTTTGACCTGGGTATCCATCTTCTGGTTTTCGCGAGCCGGCCCAACGGCTTCGATCCGTATCTACTTTGAAGCTGGAAACCGCGACTTCAATAAGGCATTCTCTATTAACCCGAAGCCGACGATCCCTCTCGGCTTGTCGCATTTTCCTGGAGATATAGTAGTGTTCCCCAGAAGGCATGTTCATTTCAATCCCTGGCCGTCGTCTACTCACATTCCCACAGCTGGACACGAGGATTGGGCAATATTGTATTCGAGGGAGAGCATGACAGCGGTGGGCACTTTGCTGCCTACGAAAAGCCCAATGAGCTCGTGGATGATTTGAGAAAGATGTTTGGAAAGGACGGCCCTGCATTCGGGGTTGTGCCTGGACAATCAGGATATTAGTGAAGGATCTTCAAGTTGAACCTGACGTGCCCAAAGGTCGGAGTATCTCGTTCTGCGTATATTGAGCCCTCCGAAATTGTATGTAGCCCACCTCAAATAAATGACCATGATTAAGAAAGCAAGGGAGTAGCATCACCAAATTAGATGGTACCTTTTCTTGACCACCATTCCAGTGCTTCGTGCCCGTCCGTTTCTCTTCATTGTCCTTCCGCACTCTCCCTCGCCCTCTTTCTCCTTTTACCGTACACATCCCCCATGCTCATCCCGCCCCTTTCGTTTTCGTCGAGTCCTCGCGTCCGCTTCATCTCCCTCCCTCCGCTCTCCACCCACGCCCCGGCCCGAGTCCTCGTCCGAGGCGCTGCCTTGCTACCGTCAGCATCATCGCATCGACGTGACGCCCCGCCCCGCCCCTTCCCGTTCTTATACCTCCTCACAACGCCGACCCAACCCTGAATCAAAAATCAAACCCTCGTTCGCCCTCATTCACTGTCGATTTCAGAAGCATCCAGCTATCGATTTGGATTGCGCGCAGACTCGGACGCGGAGGTGCGAGGGCGTGCATTCGGATGTGGATTTCCGACTGCGTGGACGCATCGCGACGCGGACGCGGATTCGCGATGCGGCGGACTTGCGACCGAGAGTATCTGGATCTGGACGCGGATTTGAGCTGGCCTGGGACTTGCGAGCGCGGGCATTCGAGACGTAGATTTACGAGCGCGTGGCTTCGATTTGCAAGCGGGAGCGGGCGATGCGGATTCGAGATGCGAGTCTCGTGGTGGATATGGATGTGACGCGAATTCGAGACGTAGAATTATTTAGAAAATCGAAACTTGAATTTGCGCGCGCGTGCTGGATTTGTGAGTGCGAGCCCGGAGATTCAGATTGAGATTCGTCCCGGATCCGATTGCGGACGACGCACCTGAGACACACGACAGATCGGGCAGCAGCTAGCGCCTGGATTTGGATTCGGATGCGGATGTGGCTTCTCATTTGAGATGGGACTCGAATTCGGGTTTGAGATGGCCCAGCTTGGATTATGGCAATGGCAGGGAAAGAGGGATGGCATGCGTGCACCAGGACCAACATCAGCGGCGAGGGGGCGCGGAGGGACGGAAGAGGAAAGGACAAGGTAGCGCGGAGCAGTAGTAGCACCCTGGGCGCGCGCATGAAGGGAAGGAGGAGAGAGAGAAGACGGCCTGGGCAGAGGGGGGTGGAGTCAGGGCTGGCGCGGCGGATGGTGCGGTACCGACGCGTGCGCGGGAGAACGGCGAGCGAAGAACGGGAAGACACGGGAAGGGCTGAGCGGGGTGTTGCGTCGATGGGATGATGATGACGGTAGCAAGGTAGCACCTCGGACGAGAACTCGGCCCGGGGCAGGGGTTGAGAGCGGAGCCAGGGGATGCAGACGACGATAAAGAGAAGGGGGACGAAGCGGACTCCGCGAAAACGAAAATAGCGGGATGGGGATGGGGGACGTGTGCGGTAAGAGGAAGAAGAGGGCAAGAAGAAAGAGGGACGGGCACGAAGCACTGGAATGGTAGTACGCGACGCCGACAAGGCGAGGGCGCGATAATGATAATGGACGACGGCGGAAGAGGAGTCGGGCGCCGCGCATTGCGAGTACTGCAGGCGCGCAGGAACGTTGGGAAAGTAGGACGATGGGAGACGCGGTGACGAAAAGGGAGCACAGCAGGAAAGGAACTGAAGTCCACGTGATGCTGGCGCGTCTTCATTTAGAGCCAAATAACACCAAATCAAGGTCACGAAAGTTGGCGGACACAGCGAGGTCGCTAGTCCCAGTCAGCGTGAGCGAGGGATTTGATGCATGTATACAAAAATTCCATATGTAGAATACTACACTTCCTCTTGTCCGAGCGAATAAATAAATCGAATATACAGAATGTACCTTCTAGAAAGCGCAAGCGCAGCATAGCGCTGAATAATTCAAGCCTAACCCCAAGCAGTACCAGCTCTGGGCGGGTCCGGTGTGAGTGGTCAGTGGGAGATGGGAAGAAGTCGACCAGGTCGGACTTTACGCCAACCGAACTTATCTTCCCGACTTTTTTCTTACTTAAATGAGCTCATTATAATAAAACCAACCCAATCACCCTTAAAGGGGGTTAGACATGATGTATTGGGAGCACGGCCTCTTCTTATGATGGGTTGAGTCCAGTGGCAATCCAGGGTTCGATTCCCTTTGTCTGTATGGGTCCTCGAGTGAGTTATTTCCTCTCATTTTGCTTTAATTCCTTCCGAATCACCGCCGCGCGCGGAACGTTGTCGAACATTCCCCATCGAACGCGGCCGCATCAACTTCACATCTCAAAGAACAATCACGGAACCCGGTAGCACTGAGTCTACCTTACAAAGACTTTGTAATAGATCGACCACCCACGTCCTTCTCCTCCAACCCAATAAAACCACCCCACGCACCAAAGTAGATAATCAGACATAGTCTCATGGGAACACAGCCTCTTCTTATCAACAGGGTCCGGATCCCTGTGTCTGAATAAGGTCTTTGCATGGTTTTTATTTTTTTTTGCATCCTCCCTTGAACGTTCTAGTAAAACCTTTCATGGAATCAGGGCAGAATATCAGACATGGTCTAGTGGAAACACAACTTCTTATCATAGGGATTCGGCTTTACGGGGGCAATTCAGGGCCTGAATCCCTGTACTGAATGTCATATATGAGCTCATTTTTTTTTTTACTCTCCTCATCCATTCCCCTCATAAAACTCCAGTCCGGCTGGCTCCAAATACTCTCAACTGTGCCGGTATCGGTATATCCAACTTGATGAAGTTATTACAATCAAGTACATACGTGATATTTGATCCTTGGGTCCGTTCCTCACACCACCACTTTTCGAGCGAGGACAGTACCAGCACGTCCTAAGACTTGAAGATAGGAACCCTCAGTCGCTCTATTACCTCATTATTCTTTTGAGCGGTCGACTGCGAAGCTTGAACCATGCTTGAACTACTCGGATGGCTGACTTTCAACGTTTAAACACGGAATCAGAGCCTTCTTCCGCTGGTTATTCTTCCTTGTTTATTCCGTTCTAATCAAACGGGCGAGCCAAAGGAAAGGCTGAACAAAAAGGGGAGTCGAACTTGGAGGTTGAACACAGATCACGTGCTTGGTTGAAATACACCCCGACGCGTACCCTGCCTGCTTCCGGACGGGCGCCACAGCAAGAGGTATTTCAAGTGTGCTCAAATTGATACACTCATGAGTTATTTTCAGTAAGTACAGTGCTTACCCGCGAGGAAGAACAGAGCAAGAACATATGTACGTACCAATCCCAATCTAAGCGCCGAAACGGAAACAGCGCTACGTGAGAGAGAGCAGTATCAGAACGTACTAGTATTCTGACGGACTACCCTCCGTCCTTCAATTTTTTCCGGGGCAAACGACCAAAAAAATGAACTTGAACCGAACTACGGTTGCGGGTGACTTCCACTGCTTCTCTGCTCGTTCCTCTTTTCGCTTCTTCTCCCGTTTCTCTAATATCTTCCCCTCCCCGACCCTTGCAACTCAATTCCCAAGCAAAAGGCTAGTCGAACTTGGACTCAACGAGAAGTTGAACATAAATCACCTGCCTGGTTCAAATTCACTCCGACCGCATCCGGTCTGGCCCCCGACGCAGGCGCGGGTGACTGGACCGCGGCCATCTGTATCCCAGGTGCGCTCGAATAATAGACCTCGAGCTTATCGGTATCTCAGACATCTGTGATCAAGCGCTGCGTAAGCTGCGGTCCTCCTTCAAAGTAAATTTCGCTAGCCCGCCCACAGACCCATCGAGCTCGCCAGTATCCCAGTGGCTGCGATTTAAGAACGACTCGGATCGAGAAGGTTGAAAGTTGATGTTCAAATTTGCGTGTTCTATTCAATGTCTCGGGATGACAAGAGGCTACCGTACTCTCCGGAGAAAGAACAGAAAAAAGGGGGAAGGCATCCCCACGGAACGCTAACCGCCGTCAATTCAGTTCCGTACCACGTTCAAAGATGAACCGGGTACCGGATTTCGACATGCACTAGGGATAAATCTATTTGGCAACCCCCCCTTGCCAACAGCACGGGGGTTGCGTTATGTGGCAACCCCAAGATTATGTAACAGCTATTAACTGAAATAAGATTGGGTAGGATTCCTCTCATGAAGGTCCTGAGTAGCCTCGCGGAATGATTTTTGAACCATTACTTCTGGGCTCTACTATGTCCCCGCAATCTTGTCGGAATATGTCTAGGAGTATATATTTTATTTTTATGCTTCGACGCGCTCATTATACTATTATAGTTGACAACAATTCTTTGGAAAGAAGTCTAGAACGTGAATTCCTCCCAGGAATATAAATTTCTCTTTCTCTCAATCCTCTGTAATATGGACTTGGAGCGCCGATGGCAAGTTGCTGCTCGACACAGCCCAACAAAGTTTGTTCTCAACTGCGAGAGTTCCACACACAGCACACTATTCTAGGAGTCCAAAAGCATCATTACTATGATCATAATAGGACGCGGTCCAGGCTATGAAGTCAAGCATTCAGATGTTACCACCCCGGATGCGCTCCCGACGTTTTACAATATTTATAGTGTACTGGGTGTTCGGCCGCAAAAATAGCTGGCGGCAGTCGTTGATGAAAGAAGTCGGGAGGAATAGGAAGGAAGTTCTTCGAGGAATTTAGCAGCGTGCCGAAAGTAGGCCAACTCGGCTCAGGCATTGAGAATATCCTCTATGGCCCAGCGCTCAAAGAGCAAGCAACCGAGGGTATGAACCGGGGCTTGCGTAATGCGAAAGCCAGAAGGAGCTCAGAAAGCGGCGGGACATCATGCTGGCGGGGCGCTCAAGCGATTATCTAGCCGAGAGATATGTCACGTGGGGATTGCTAAATAGCGATCGGTTATATGGCAATCCCCGTTCCTCTGGCATGGTTGCCAAATAGATTCATCCATACACTAGAACCCAGATACTAAAGTATCCAGGCACATGTGTCGCGGGCTACATGGCTGAATTATTTGTGGCATAATCACTCGAGCATGGAAAATCAGATAATTCTAATCAGCAACCCCCCGTACCCATGTACGGGTGTTGTTGGATAGCAATCTGCTATTCAGCAACCCCCACATGATGATCGTATTTCGGCAAACTTCGGCCCTGTCGGCTAACAACTGATGTGGCTGATTAGGGAGCTCTGCCGTCGTTCCGAACCATAGGTAGGTCGCTGCCGCGCAGATGCTTTCAGTCTGCCGATAGCTATCGGCTGCCTGGCTCAATGGTTATATCACATCTCAGTCTATATACAGTGGTTCATCGATCTAATCCCATTAATATTGCGACCGTCCTGTAATCTTCAGGTACTCTTTTTCGATGACAACATCCTTGGGCAATAATGTCTATTTTTCGGACTTCCTACCCAACCTCGCGTAATCGTTCCTAATAATAGCCTCCTCCAGTGTGTTTATGCGGGTTGTTGAGTAGCAGCAACCCCCGTACGTGGGTACGGGGGGTTGTTGATTAGAATTATCCAGGAAAATCAGTTGAGGTATTCTGGGCATACAGAACACCTTTTATTTGGGAAGCAATTTAGAATTGGCCCTGAGATACGATCGCGGCCCAGAAGTAGGGTTTCATTGTGTACATAAGCTGCTGTATGGAATATATGGGTGAAAATTGGGATAATTCTAATCAGCAACCCCCGTACACGAGTACGGGGGTT
The DNA here is from genome assembly GCA_029204335.1 of Mycena vulgaris. Taxonomy (NCBI): domain Eukaryota; kingdom Fungi; phylum Basidiomycota; class Agaricomycetes; order Agaricales; family Mycenaceae; genus Mycena; species Mycena vulgaris. The sequence goes on from JARGYA010000310.1 coordinate 131,164, forward strand.
GTCGATTAGCAGATTGCTATTCAGCAACCCCACGTCAGAGATAAAATAAGATACTGGACACTTCTACATCCATTCCCGCCGTATTTTCGACAACAAAAAGGGTTTGAATATGCGGGGCGGAGCCAGAATGTTCCCAGTACGTTCCCCCATAAACCCAGCTTTTTCCCGAATTTTACTGGGCCATTTTCAGCCATTTTTTCCTTAAGTGGTCTCGAACCAGTTGAAATCCTCCAATTTGTTAGCCCAGTCGGGCGGAAAAAATTGGGAGCACAGGTGATGTACTCAGACTTTTATCTCTACACGATTATTTACAGTATTTTTGGACCAGTTTTTACCCCTCGAAAGCGCCCCAAACACATCCCGACACACCCCGCCGCGCGCGCCATCAGATCTGATCTTACAAATCAGAGGGTTGCTGAATAGCAGCAACCTCCGTTCTGAGACTGCGGGGGGTTGCTGATTAGAATTATCCAGAAAATTGAGCTTGGGACATATTTTGCTGTTGAATCTGTTATGCTACACTGCCCACTAGTCCCTTACACGTCAGTGTTAGGTTGAGTGCGCGTCGAAAACGCAAGTGCAACACCAATGGCCGCGAGCTTCGGGAAGGAGCTCGCACGTGACCGTTCGACCTCACCTCTGCGAAACCTGTAATGAAAGTGATGCCGGGGCACAAATATATTCTGGAGCTGCAAAAAATGCAAGCAGAAGAAAAAATAATAGCCACTTTTTGTGGTACCCGTGCTACTACTAGAGTAAGCTGAATTTAAATGCATTTTAAGCCTATGTAGCTCGTTGTGATGATTCACTTTAATCTGCGTACATATTGAGGTCCAAATAAATGACCCAGCCTTTGAAATTGGGGACTTACAGGCGCCGCTTGTTCGTCGCCAACCTTCGGTTGACTCCTCGCGGCGGCGTGGATTGTGTAAACCTGAATAAAACTTGTGACTTGGAGGCAAAATGTGCGTGGATTTTATTGAACTCAGAGTGTGAGGCAAATAAAAATGTATGCAACCATGGTTGATGAGCACTGTGAATTGGAAGTTGGACGGTGTTCAACTTGAATTCAACGAGAGAAGAACGGAAAGGCCCGGGACCATAAGCAGAAATGACAAACGTCCAAGTCACATGCTACTTTCTGGGGACGTTTTTGACTGAGCACGGTTAGAACTATATTTCTGTTTGTGAAACTCCGCCCCGGACATCACCGATGGCTCGACGGCTCCGAGGCTCGGTGCGGGACTGGGACCCGCTCTTGTTCCCTATTGGTATTGCCCAAATATCGAGCTTATTTAATACATGTATCAAACATGTACAGCACTCTTGACTTGAAGTGCAGGGTAGACCTACCCAGCTCGTCGCTAACGGAGTGGTATCACCAGTCCGATTGCCCGATGAGGCAATGACCGGTCATCAAACGAGCGTGGTGCTCCGGCTATCCACAGTTTTACGGTACGGTGTAACTCAGTACCCGTCCCGTCCCGTCGACCCTCTCACCCTCCCATTTGACGGGACGGTATATGCTGTACCGTACACTGTAATACTAGTGATGCCGCACGATTGCCAGTGATGCCCATAGCCCTCGGCGTTAGCACCGGCCGATCGACTTTGTTCGGCACTGTATGATGCGGGCAGCCACCAAGGCCGGCTCGCAGGGTTGGCTCCCGGTATCCATTGTGTACTCTGACCAAATTCTCAGCAATTTCCAATGGACCCATGCTGCAACCATGTTGATCGGTGTCTGTGAAGTCACCCAAGTTGATTGGGCTCCGTTGTTATTTTCCGTAGTTGGATTGTGAACCGATGGGTCGTGATATCCTCCAAAAGATTCAGAGAGTGAGGACTTCACGACCTCATATATTCTCTGGCTGAAAATATAGTTCAGAAAATTAACACTGTACAGTGATTCATCGAGTAGCAACGCGGAAACATCGCACAGGTGTAATATCATGGTCAGGGGCCGTCCTTCGATCCTCTGCAGTGTTGAATATTTTTCCCCTGCTGTATGCCGTATAAGACCGTACGACAACCCGGCTGTACCGTCGCGTCACTGGAATTTGAGCGTATGGGATGGCATACGGTACAGGTGAGTGCATATACGGTACGGTCAGCAGCCCTACGTGTAATCTGAGTTCGAGTTCTGCACTGCACGTGAGATTTTACGGAGCGAAGTCCCTCGAGTCTGGTTGTAAGATGGCTGAGAGGGAGAGAGGAGAGGCCTGTCTCAAGTTCTATGAGTTCAATGAGTGCCGGATTTTCAGCAGAAGATCCACTCGCTTTCGTTTGAGGTCGCCCCTTGGCGCCTCGCGAGAATGTGAAGTAATAGCACTGAATAGGAATCGCAGACAGCAGATAGGGATCCGGGTCCGCAATCTCCAGTGTGTTTTGGAGCGATCTCCAGGAGTTGAGTCCAAAGTGAGTCGTCAGAATGAAGGTAATTACAATAAAATTACAAACTTATCTGTAAATATAAATTTCAAATGATGAGATCACCATGTGCAGATCCCTTTCAAGTTTTGCTGTCGGACCATTCACTGAACACCTAACAGGATAACATGGACCCAACCATTCTACTCCTTGGGCAGCCGTTGGCATCGCGAATCTTCGAAAGCCAGGCTAAAGCTCTTATCGAGGCTTCAGAAGCAATATCGCGCAGATTGAATCCCAGATCAGGGACCTTGTGCGTCTGCGCGACCGGGAGCACGGAGTCATCGCGAGGCTCCGGCTGGGAATTGCGCCCATCCACAAACTTCCCGCCGAACGTTTGGTGGAAGTTTTCCGGCTCGTCACCGAGCATGCCTCATTCACTCGGAAATCCGGAATTAACAAGATCCCCCTGTTATCTCAGGGCTGCGCGTACTGAAGGCAGTTGGTACACACGACCCCACAATTATGGACAGGATCTTACTGGACGTCGCTGAAGGCAATTCTGACAGACAGTTACATAGCCGGTTGGAAGAGCTGCCAGGCTGGAAAGATCGGCATCCTTGCCAGTCCCTGTGCGCCTTTGCATTTCTGGGTGAGGGTCGAATACTGGGGCATTGATGGATGTCTTGATCAGCGCAGCCCATCGGTGGGGACGGGTGACCTTGGGGCTCGATTCACTGGCCGTGTTGTCTCACATTCCCCCCAATGCCCTGAAAGCCCTTCAATCCTTGACGCTAGAAAGTCGAGAAAAGCAAAGCCATCCGACGGTCGTAACCTTCTTAACCGCCCCTCGTCTCCGCCACCTTACCCGTGCTTTTCGACAAACCGTTCTCCTTTCAATGCCATGGTTCCAGCTCACTGACATCTCTGTGACCAACCCGTCTTTCTGGGTCCGCGTCGACGCTCTCCTGCAGTGCATATCGTTTCCGCCAAATTGAATATCCATGCATGGCCCGCATTCCCGGACCTGTCCGAGATTAGAAACCCTCAAATTTACCGTCTCTCCATCCGGAGATCTTCGAGAGCATTTCATGTCGTTCTTCATGTGTTTGGCACTCCCTGCGCTGAAAGAGCTCAACCTAAACCTCTATGTTGACCTACAACATCGCGAGGTACGAACTAATATCGTTGCACCGTCTGTTTATAAGAGACCAATGTCGACCTCATCTGGACATCTCTGGAATTCACCCAGTTCCAGATTAAAACTCCTAATATCGAGCGGATGTCGATTACGAACTCGCGCATGGGATCCAGCAATCTTTTGATCATACTTCGACATGCTCCATCTCTTACAGAGCTGTGAATAGACTGCTGCATGGAGTCGTGTTACTGTGGGGTATAGCATGGAGCTCGAGGGCAATTTTATTGTGGGTAAATCCGAATGGAATACAGAGATGCACAAATGCGTAGCATGATGACCAAGGAATATACCCCGAAGGATGTTGACCGAAGTCAGGGGAGGCAAGGAAGGGAGGGTACTCCTAGATGAGGAGGCCTCTGAACCCGGTCCCGGAGCTGTGGAAAAGGTGAGAAAAAGAACGGAACAACAGCGAGACGAAATACCTAGGGGACCATCAACATCCATCGTAGAACAGGTAGTGGAGGGACAGATAGTAAGGGGAACTACATAGTACAGTAGGCGGGATGGTTGAGGTTGGTTTTTGACAGTTTGACATTTCCGTTCCGGTGATTCCCGAAATGATCTCTGAGCTTAAGCCGACCGTCTACACTCTCTGTACCGCACTACTCACTGGTTTGTTGTGGATATCTATACTCCCAGTAGTTGTGCATTCTTACAATCTCACATAACCTTTTTGAATTCAATAATTGACTTTGCTGCTCAAAAACATGTGTGTGTTCAACTGCATGTCTGCGGTCTCTCGCGCAGTTGAGCAATGGTGAGTTCTATTGATTGCAAGGGATACTACATGCATTAACTTGAATTAATCCTCATCAGAGTGTTCAGCCGAGTCAGAATCAAATCCATCACGATTGAGATGAAGATGGCTGCAACGGTTCACACATTGATGCTTCTTGAGGAGGGTCGGGATGCCTGTTTTCCCATGGTCACCAACCCCACTGGAGCTGTAAATAAAATAAAATTCAGACAAGAGAAGCGAAGATAACATACCCATCGAGTGTGTGGGTCATCACGTCAAACAAGACCTGAATTCCGTCCAAGTCTTACGGATTGGACCTGTTGGTATAAATACTATGACTCATGTTGTCATTCGAGTAGCAAAATGGTTGAGCTTCTGGTCGTTCCAAATGCCCGATGTTCTTCAACAGTTGGACATTATTATCTTGACCTGGTTGAAAAAAATGGTGGTGCGTTGTCTCCATGTGTTGTATCTTGTGCTTACCTCCGGCTTTGTGCAAGCCAAAGTGGATGGTAGGTCAGAAACAGGAGAACTGTACGTAGCACACATTGCTTTGTTGAAAGCTCACATTGCTCTCTTTTGATTAACTTACTCATATTTGACAGTCAACATTGTATACCAGATATATTGTTCGAGGACATCCCATCCTTTGTTGCCTGCAAGAGCACAGATAACATTCCAATTGAGTCATTGTGGCACCTCTTCACCAACTACGTTGGTCCTGACATCGAGCAAATCATACTCGTTGGGAAAAGCCTCAATTATTTTCATCCTGGTCTCCAGCTTCATATGTAAGTCCATGCAATTTATAATTTGTGTTCTAACCTGTTTTCCCAAGTGACCTCTTTAACTGCCTGTGGCCCAAGATCATCCGACTGAGCCTAGATGACTTTGTTGAATATTGGGACAACCACAAGGTTCGGACACAGCCTTGCCGTCGGGTTTCTCGCCCAACTACATCTCACTGCAGGCAAGGTACATTTTTACTGCTGCTTTCACTCAGAATTTATGAGGATATTTTATGTAATAGGATCCCAATAATATCAGTTGATTTTATGATGATATTATAGGTAATTCACCATAAAATCACTGATACTATGGTGATAGCCGATAAAATCACCATACTATCATACTGAAAGCCTTGATTTTATTCTGATACTATTACATAAAATATCAGGATAAATTCCTATTGAAATCAGTCATAAAAATGGACATTGCCCACAGTGTCTGTGACTCTCCTGAGAGGTTTGGTCTAACCTATTTTTGGGGCACCAGCTCCTCAGCATCTCATTGATGCTGTCAGGTAGAATACTCCAAAGTCTCGCTTGGAATGTTATAGATGGGTGTTGGACGAGTTTAAGGCAAAGGCTTCCGAAGTTTGTATTGACAGAGGGTTGCACCATATTTTGTCAAATGCTTCCCCATTTCAATTGAAGTTCAGTACATCCTGAATAAACTTGGGATCTTAAGTGCCGATATCATTTCGGGAATCACCGGAACGGAAATGTCAAACTGTCAAAAACCAACCTCGACCATCCTGCCTACTGTATACATAAGAGAAGGTCTTCTTGAGTGTCCTGGTTTCAAATGTGAAGCTGGGAACACCAATTGCTGCTGCCATCACATTCTCTTCTTACAGCCTGATTTTGTTAGCCAGAAGTCTAAATTGGAGGAGCTGGTTGAATCCCGGGGTCACATCTGTGATTGTTATCCCAAATACCACTGTGAACTGAATTTTATCGAGATGCATTGGGGTGCAGCAAAGTTCCGGTATCGGAAAACAGCCAAAACAACAAATATTAACGAGATGGAGGATAACGTCAAGGCATGTCTTGATGATGTTTCACATCTTCAGATTATTCGGTAAGTATGTCAATTTCATTTGTTTTCCAGTGATAAATATATCTATGCAGATATGCCAATCGTGCTGCACGATTTATTTCAGCCTATGCAGGCGGGCTTACTGGTGCTGACTTGAAATGGGTAAACAAGCCTTATAGAGGTCATCGTATCTTGCCTCCGAGCATGATTGCAGATATAAAGGATTCCATTGCACAGTTCCTTGCCAAAAATAGACACTTTTTTTCTTTCCCATGTAAAATCACAGAAATATGGTTTTATACAAATATTTCTTCTCTGACGTCGAGATTTGACCGTGGGAGAGTATTACTAAGCAGCTTATATGTGGGTGCTGGGGTTCCACGTCTATCTTAGAGGGAGGAAGAAATACCTCCGGGGGGTGACGGAAGATTTCGCACGCCAGACGACAGGTAGAAGCAAGCATTTGTGGTAGAGTCACGACAGAGATAGAACCAGTCGCGGCTCAGGACTAGTGATGTTCAGGGCCCGGCTCGGCTTGGAAACCCGGGCTTGGGCCAAGGGGGTGTCGGCTTTCGAAAATCGGATATAGGGTCGAAAAGTTTTTTTCGACCCTCGGCCAGACCCCCCCCCCCCTCCCCCCCCTATATAAGGAAGGAGGTTCCCACCCCTAGCGGCGGGCCGCGCTTCCGAGTCATGTGCGGGCTCACAGCCACCACATTGACAGCATCCAAATCCAAACCAAAGATGTTGCGGCCCATCTCTATTGATTCAACTGTGACTAAGAAGACCTTTGAGGTATAAATTACATCCATACCACCCCCTATATGAGTAAATTATATTTTTGGAGCTCCAACCATTCAATTTCAACATTGACTGAGGGTCTCCGGAGTGCCGCTTTGACCACATCTCTGACCCACTCACACACAGATGTCAAATGGTATATGAATCTGTTCTCCCATATACTCTCATATATATTGTGAACATGTTTTTGACTGCTGACCACCCTTAAAGGAAACCAGGGCATATTGTTCGCGCCAATTGATGGTGTGTAAGCATGATCCGCTGTCCAAATCGGGATACCCACACCATATTTGACTTCTGAGACCCAGAATTCATCCTCCTGGCATCCTGTGGTGCTCCAGGAGGTATATATTGCAGTTTTGGAACTCCCTTATACTACATGATAAAAGTTTTTTTCAGCCCTCCTCGGGACCCCCCCCCCCCCCCCCCCTATATCCGAAATTTTAATCCCGACACCCCCTTGGCTTGGGCCTGGCTTGAGGCGGCCTGGGCCGCAGATTTCCCAGGCCCGAGCCCGAGCCCGCATGCAGGGCCTCAAGCCCGGGGCTTGGGCTTGGGCCCGGCCTGAGGGGAGGCAAGGGGGTTTCGGCATTAAAATTTCGGATATAGGGGGGGGGGGGGGGGGGGGGGTCCCGAGGGCGGCTGAAAAAAACTTCTATCATGTAGTATGAGGGAGGTTCAAAATGCCTCCCAGAGCATAATAAGATGTCATGGGAGGGTAGGAGAGTAAAATCTGGGACCTAGACGACGTACATGGTGTTGCGCTACTTCGTTGTCCCGATTTGGACTACTGATCACCCTCACGTGCACAGATCAGTTCTCAGAAACACTTGCGTGCCGGCTCTAAGGGTGAAGAAATATATTCATTGGTGTCCAGAATACATATGAGAAATTAGCACTACTGTGCACACTATCAGTGTAATTTCTGGGACAGTGCAGACATGCCTTCACGGCTGGAAATTTCCGAAACACTGCCAGTTCATGCCCTCAGTTCTTGCTCAGTTCAGCATTGAACTGCTCAAAGAGAGCTCACCCATTGGGAATTGAGTATGAAATAGGAATCATTGAACTAGGAGACCTCAGAGTACAGTAGAGTGCCAGACAGGTGAGTAGTAGCATAGTTGGTTGGGTTAGGAAGCTGTCAATACAGTGGCGGTGGCCCGCCGCTAGGGGTGGGAACCTCCTTCGTTATATAGGGGGGGAGGGGGGGGGGGGGGGGGGGGGGGGGGGGGTCTGGCCGAGGGTCGAAAAAAACTTTTCGACCCTATATCCGTTTTTCGAATCCCGAATCCCCCTTGAGGGGAGGATTTTATAAACCAAGGATAGGAATGTTTCTATCACAATAATTAGCATCTGGGTCTCCAGAACATACATTGGATGACTGAGGGATTCCGTGTTGACATTTATGAACCATGCCGCCCAGGAATTTCTTTTTGGGACTCGTAAGTCGAACTTTTCGGCGTCCTACAATTGATTTTATGGGTATCCACACCGGAATTTGTTCATTGAAGCGGAGTAGAATACCCTGACTGACTTGACTCCGGATAGTTCTAATCAGCAACCCTCTATACTGTACGGGGGTTCCTGCTATTCAACAACCCGCCATCACGGAATGGTATCAATCAGCCCCCTGTTAAATCTGACAAGGCGCTTACGTGGGCGGCGGCGCGGCGCGTCCCGCTGCGACAGCGGGTGTGACAACTTGCCAGGCTCCAGCAAAGATGTCGAGATGCTCAGATGACACCTCCGACAAGAGTGCGCGGGGCTCGGAGAACCAACGGAGAACGCAGAATGCAGGGTTCAATTTTGACAGTGCGAGTCCCGAAAATCAGGCGCTATAAGACCTGTACCTAAAGGTAGCGTGAATTGGATTCCGCTCCTTTTCGTTTTCGCACACTCACACCTCTCTTGCTCCACCTCCGCTCACTTACTAGGTCATGGCTGAATCTCCCTTCAAAATTTCGATTCCAGACGCCAGCATCGATCGACTCCATCAGAAGCTCAAGCTCACCACTCTCCCCGACGAGCTTGACGGCGCGGGATGGGAATATGGCGTGCCACTAGCGGATGTTAAGCGGCTCGTTGCACGATGGCGTGACGGATACGACTGGCGGCACCACGAGGCAGAACTCAACGCTGCGCTGCCACAATTCACACGCATCATTTCTGTCGAGGGCCACGGGGCGCTCACAATTCACTATGTACATCAGCGAAGTGTAATCCCCGGTGCCATTCCGCTGCTCTTTGTCCACGGTTGTGCGTATAGCTTTACCTTTGCGGGCAGTGTAATAACGTAAAGCATCGCATAGGGCCGGGAAGCTTCCTTGAGGCGCGCAAGATTGTCTCGTTGTTGTCCGCGAAATCGGCAGACCATCCAAGCTTTCATGTCGTGGTGCTAGGCCTTCCTGGGTACGGCTTCTCCGAGGGTCCTTCGACGATGGGATTCGATATTCCTCAGTATGCAGAAGTACGCAGTTCTGATTCCTTGTTCGACGCTTGCATTACTTATCGGACCCACAGGTCGGAAACAAGCTGATGCTGGCACTCGGATACAATGAATATGCCACGCAAGGAGGGGATTGGGGCTTCCCAGTATGTTGTTTGTCTTGAACATACGCGAGCAGTGCTACAGCTTATAATATCAGATTACCCGAACGATTGCCCTAGTGTACGGCGAGAAGCATAGCAAAGCATGGCACACGAATATGGTCATGTACGTTCCGGAAGTACCTCCATATTGTTATATCTCACAGTCAAGTTTAGGGGAGCTCCCCCTGCTGACCATTCGGAGTCAAATGCGGAGCTAACACCCAAAGAGCAAGCCGTGCTTGCCCGGAGCCAACTGTTCCGCAGCAGGGGCACCGGGTATTCCGGGCAGCAGTCAACTCAACCGCAAACGCTGGGATATGCCCTGGCCGACTCACCTGTGGGTCTTCTCGCCTGGATATACGAGAAGCTGGTGGCTTGGACGGATAATTATCCATGGGATGACGACGAAGGTATTGCGATGAAACCTGCATGGTTCCATATTTTCTCACTCCTGTTCGCTCGCAGTTTTGACCTGGGTATCCATCTTCTGGTTTTCGCGAGCCGGCCCAACGGCTTCGATCCGTATCTACTTTGAAGCTGGGAACCGCGACTTCAATAAGGCATTGTCTATTAACCCGAAGCCGACGATCCCTCTCGGCTTGTCGCATTTTCCTGGAGATATAGTAGCGTTCCCCAGAAGGCACTGTTCATTTCAATCCCTGGCCGTCGTTTACTCACGTTCCCACAGCTGGACACGAGGATTGGGCAATATTGTATTCGAGGGAGAGCATGACAGCGGTGGGCACTTTGCTGCCTACGAAAAGCCCAATGAGCTCGTGGATGACTTGAGAAAGATGTTTGGAAAGGACGGCCCTGCATTCGGGGTTGTGCCTGGACAATCAGGATATTAGTGAAGGATCTTCAAGTTGAATCTGACGTGCCCAAATGTTGGAGTATCTCGTTCTGCGTATATTGAGCCCTCCAAAATTGTATGTAGCCCACCTCAATAAATGATCATGATTATGAAAGTAAGGGAGTAGCATCACCAAATTCGATGGTACTTTTTCTTGACCACCATTCCAGTGCTTCGTGCCCGTCTCTTTCTCTTCATTGTCCTTCCGCACTCTCCCTCGCCCTCTTCCTCCTCTTACCGCACACATCCCCCATCCTCATCCCGCTCTGTTCATTTTCGCCGAGTCTGCCTCATCCCCCCCCCTTCTCTTTATCGTCGTCTGCATGCCCTGCGACCGTCCCTCCACTCCCCGGCCCGAGTCCTCGTCCGAGGCGCTGCCTTGCTACCATCAGCATCATCGCATCGACGTGACGCCCCGCCTCGCCCCTTCCCGTTCTCATACACAACGCCGACCCAACCCTGAATCACAAATCAAACCGTCGTTCGCCCTCATTCACTGTCGATTTCAAAAGCACCCAGCTATCGATTTGGATTGCGCGTAGACTTGGACGCGAAGGTGCGAGGGCGTGCATTCTGATGTGGATTTCCGAGTGCGTGAACGCGGACGCGGACGCGGATTCGCGATGCGGCGCACTTGCGACCGAGAGTATCTGGATCTGGACGCGGATTTGAGTCGGCCTGGGACTTGCGAGCGCGGGAATTCGGGACGTAGATTTACGAGTGCGTGGATCGGTTTTCGAGCAGGAGCACGCGCGATGCGGATTCGGGATGCGATTCTCGTGATGGATGTGGATGTGACGCGAATTCGAGACGTAGAATTATTTAGAAAATGGAAACTTGGATTTGCGAGGGCGAGCCCGGAGATTCAAATTCAGATTCGCCCCGGATCCGATTGCGGACGACGCACCTGAGACACACGACAGATCGGGCAGCAGCTAGCACCAGGATTTGGATTCGGATGCGGATGTGGCTTCTGATTTGAGATGGGACTCGAATTCGGGTTTGAGATGGCCCAGCTTGGATTATGGCGATGGCGGGGAAAGAGGGACGGCATGCGTGCACCAGGACCAACATCAGCGGCGAAGGGGCGCGGAGGGGGCGCGGAGGGGGCGCGAAGGGACGGAAGAGGAAAGGACAAGGTAGCGCGGAGCAGTAGTAGCACCCTGGGCGCGCGCAGGAGGGGAAGGAGGAGAGAGAGAAGACCGCCTGGGCGGAGGGGGGTGGAGTCAGGGCTGGCGCGGCGGATGGTGGGGTACCCATGCGTGTGCGGGAGAACGGCGGCCGAAGAACGGGAAGACACGGGAAGGGCTGGGCGGGGCGTTGCGTCGGGGATGAAGCGGACTCGGCGAAAACGAAAATAGCGGGATGTGTGCGGTAAGAGGAGGAAGAGGACAAGAAGAAAGAGGGACGGGCACGAAGCACTGGAATGGTGAAGTTGGTACGCAACAAGGCGAGGGCGCGATAATGATAATGATAATTGTTGAGGTACAAGCTTACGCCTTCCCTTTACGGACTTACTTCCATTCGTAGTTACTCCGGACAGTTAATATTTACCGTACCGTAAATTTTCGCTGGCTTACGTGTACATCTCAGTTGGCTTGTCTACGCCTACTGAGATGTAAGTCCACTCATTACATCGTTACATATTATTTACTGACTGTACCTAGCTATCCCTATTATTCTAGGTACTAATATAATTAGTTGGCTTGTCTACGCCTACTGAGATCTATCACTATTATTCTAGCTCCTCCCGTACTGCGCTCTACAATAATGATAATGGACGGCGGCGGAAGAGGAGTCGGGCGTCGCGCATCGCGAGGACTGTAGACGTGCAGGAACGTTGGGAAAGTAGGACGATGAGAGACGAAAAGGGAGCACAGAAGGAAAGGAATTGAAGTTCACGTGATGCTGGCGCGTCTTCATTTAGAGCCAAATAACGCCAAATTAAGGTCACGAAAGTTGGCGGACACAGCGAGGTCGCTAGTCCCAGTCAGCTTGAGCGAAGGATTTGATGCATTATGTATACGAAATGCCATATGTAGAATACTACACTTTCTCTTGTCCGGGCGAATAAATAAATCGAATATACAGAATGCACCTTGGGGAAAGCGCGCGCGCAACATAGCGCTGGATAATTCAAGCTTAGGCGGATGTGGCGTAAGTTGCCAGTGGGATATGGGAAGAACTTGATCAGGTCGGACTTTACGCCAACCGAACTTATCTTCCCGACTTTTTTTCTTACTTGAATGAGCTCATAAAACCAACCCAATCACCTTATAGTGGGAACACGGCCTCTTCTTATGATGGTTGTGAATCTGCATCAATCGAGAGGTAATTCCGGGTTCAATCCCCTCTGTCTGAATGGGTCCTCCAGTGAGTTGTTTTCCTCTCATTTTGCTTTAATTCCTTCACCGCCAGCGCGCAGAACGTTGTCGAACATCCCCTATCATTAACCTCACATATCAAGGAAAAAACTCAGAACCCCTTAGCACTGAGTCTACCTTACAAAGACTTTGTAATAGATCGATCACCCACCTCCTTCTCCTTCAACCCAGTAAAACCAACCCACACACTGAAGTAGATACTTAGACTCAAACATGGTCTAGTGCCAATGGGAACATACTTCTCATCAGTCAGTACTCTATTATCAGAGGCAATCCAAGGTTCGAATCCCTGTGTCTGAATAAGGTCTTTGCATGGTTTTTTTTTCATCCTCCCTTGAAGGTCCTAATAGAACCTTCCATGAAATCAGGGCAGGATATCAAACATGGTGTAGTGGGAACACAACCTCTTATCGTAGGGATTTTCGGCTTTACGGATGCAATCCAGGGCTTGAATCCCTGTGCTGAATGTCATATATGAGCTCGATTTTCTTTTTTACTCTCCTCATCCATCCCCCTCATAAAACTCCAGTCCGGCTCGCTTCAAATGCTCTCAACTACGCCGGCATCGGTATATCCAACTTGATGAAGTTATTACAATCAAGTACATCCGTGATATTTGATCCTTCCGTCCGTTTCTCACACCACCACTTTTCGAGCGAGGACAGTACCAGCGCGTCCTAAGACTTGAAGATAGGAACCCTCCGTCGCTCTATTACTTCGTTATTCTTTTGAGCGGTCGACTGCGAAGCTTGAACCATGCTTGAACTTCTCGGATAGCTGACTTTCAGCGTTTCAACACGGAATCAGAGCCTTCTTCCGCTGGTTATTCTTCCTTGTTTATTCCGTCCTAACCAAACGGGCGAGCCAAAGGAAAGGCTGAACAAAAAAGGGGAGTCGAACTTGGAGGTTGAACACAGATCACGTGCTTGGTTGAAATTTACTCCGACGCGTACCCTGCCTGCTTCCGGACGGGCGCCACAGCGAGAGGTATTTCAAGTGCGTTCAAATCCATACACTCATGAATTATTTTCAGTAAGTACAGTACTTACCCGCGAGGAAGAACAGAGGAAGAACATATGTACGTACCAATCCCAATCTATCTTGGTTCCTAGCGCCGAAACGGAAACAGCGCTACGGGAGAGAGAACAGTATCAGAACGTACAGTGTTCCACCGGTCAACGGTACAGTAAAATGACGGAACTGATTTCAATTTTTTTGTAAGACTTTTCGAAAATCTGATTTGGCCAAACACAATGTATATCCTCCACCTTGGCCCTCCCAAATTTTTGCATCAATTGGGTAAAAACTGAATGGAGAACAAGCAAATTTGACTGTACCATTGACCGGTGGACCAAAAACACTGCCAAATTCGGAACTGATCTCAGACTATTTCTCTCTTCCATGCCAAGCTATGGTCTCTGGGTCTTGGGGTTCGAGCTTTTATGTATAGTACTTGAATATGAACTATGTTTGAGCTACATGGGACAAAAGGAGGGGAAAAACTGGGTGTACCATTGACCGGTGGAACACTGTACTAATATTCTCACAGACGACCCGTCGTCCTTCAATTTCTTCCAGGGCAAACGGCCAAAAATATGAACTTGACAGCTAAGCTCAAAACGATAGACACGAAAAAGTTGCGAGCTCAAGTTCGGCCCCACGTCGGCAGGCGTGCTAATTTTAGTTCACCTGTAGTTCCCCCTCCATTTTTCGTTTCCATGAGTGCTACAAATTCCGAAATTCCTGTGGCAATGGATGGAGGGTATGTATAGGCTTACCCTGCAATATTATTGGGTGTCTAGCGAAAATAAAAGTGAAGGTTGCTGACACCCACTGGAGGCTGGTGGAGCTATGACGCGTTGGGCTATGCCGGCCCGAACTTTGCTCGCAACTTTTTTGTGTCTATCGTTTTGAGCTTAGCTGGAACCGAACTACGGTTACGGGTGCCTTCCACTGCTTCTCTGCTCGTTACTCTGTTCGCTTCTCCTCCCGTTTCTGTAATATCTTCCCCTCCCCGACCCTTGCAGCTCAATTCACAAGCAAAAGGCTAGTCGAACTTGGACTCAACGAGAAGTTGAACATAAATCACCTGCCTGGTTCAAATTCACTCCGACCGCACCCGGTCTGCCCCCCGACGCAGGCGCGGGTGGCTGGACCGTGGCCATCTGTGCGCTCAAATAATAGACCTCGAGCTTATCGGTATCTCCGACAGCTATGATGAAGGGCTGCGTAGGCTGCGGTCCTCCTTCATAATATATTCGCTAGCCCGCCCAGACCCATCGAGCTCGCCAGTATCCCAGTGGCTGCGACGGTTCGGCGTTTAAGAGCGACTCGAATCAGTAAGGTTCACAGCTAAGTGAAAAACGATAGACACCCTCACATTTCGAGAAGAGTTCGGGCCGAGTGATTCGCAAACGGCATGAAGATCAAATCACGTCTCCCGGTGGAGCGCGGCTCCCAAGCGGCCAAGCAACTCCCAAATCCCAATGGATTTCGACCTCGGCCCGAACTCCTCTCAAAAATTCAAAGGCTCTATCGTTTCTCACTTAGCTGGAAAGTTGATGTTCAAATTTGCCAAGTCTCGGGATGGCGTCATCTTCTCCGTTTGCTTTATTTAGACTTTCCCACAAAATCTACGTGTCCATCGCCCGAGCGACGGGCCCTTACGGGCCTTACCATCAGATAAAGTAGAATAGGTATCGCATGGCTGGTTTGATGCTGCGGCATTTTGGCCCTTTTAGCAGCTTGTTCCACTGAATTGCAAGGATGATGCATTGTCTAATTCCCACATTTAGACGTGTGCTGTTTAAAGGCCCGGGCCGCCGCAGTTCCGGTTGCGTTCCTTGTTCCTGACTCCCACCAAGAACGATGAAGGTTATCTCTAGTGCCCTATTCGCGCTGACTCTTTCCCTTGTCTCCGCCAATCCTGGGGGCGACGATATCCGCCGGGGCGACGAGCAGCCGTTTGTTCACGTTCCTTTCGCCCATGTCGACGACTACGCCTCCGGGAAGGTGCATATGATGATGATGGACCTCATGACGTCCGTCGTCGAGGACATGCGTGCGGACGTTGTGAGCGCGACCGGAATATTCGACCCGACGCTTGGGATCAAGCCTATCACGGAGTTCACCCCTTGCATCGACGGCTTCGCCGGTACGGAGGCCAACAGCACGTACATGTGCAAAAACCTCGATCTTTACTCCTTCACTCCGCACGCGGACATGGGGAGCACTGCGAAAGTTGGAAATGATATCTGGGGCTGGGCGCACACCAGCGACGGGGTGACGAGGGAATTTGGCCTAGTTGGCCAAATGGATGGGACTGCATTCGTGGAGGTGAGTCAAAATACAGTCAGTCCCAGTAGGTGTTCGACGCTAAAGCTTGGCTAGGTTCTTGCCAGCGGGCAGATTGCGTATCTGGGTCGTTTGCCGACGCAGACTGTCAACAGCATCTGGAGGGACATAAAAGTCATCGGACACCATGCTTACATCGGAAGCGAAGCTCCGGGACACGGTATCCAAGTGTTCGATCTACTGAAGGTGTGCTTGCGGTCCTTGAGCTACGTCGGGTAAGGTTACTGATAATTATTTTATTTAGCTCCTTGACAATTCCTTGATCGGGAGCCCGAAGGAATTTAGCATTGAAACGGACCTCACCTCGCATTATGACGGGCTTCCTGAAGGATCCAGCCACAACATCGTCTCTCATGCAGATAAGAATCTTATCGTCGCTGTCGGCGCAAAGCCGCGTCTTCAGTAAGTTGTCAGCTGCATTCTGCCCGACCTACGAATAACACGCCTTCCTGCAGCGTCTGCGGTGCAGGGCTCATTTTCGTGGACGTAGCTGACCCCGCTAATCCCAAGACGGTTGGCTGTGCCGGTGAAGATGGATATGTGCACGAGTACGTATCTTCACGGAGTCAGATAATCCCTGTTCTTAATTTCTCTCACTAGCGCCCAATGCCTCACATACTACGGACCTGACACCAAGTACAGTGGCTCTGACGTGTGCTATTCGTTCAATGAAAACACGTTCACAATTTATAACATTAACGACGTTAATGCTCCCACCATAATCTCTGCGACCTTCTACCACGGCGTGGCTTACTCCCATCAGGGCTGGGTTATCGACGAGAAGGACCAATCGTACCTCCTCATGAACGATGAGCTGGACGAGATGTACTCTCGAGGTTCGTTGGGCGACATAGTACGATGTTCAAGCTGACTGGGAGACCGTCGCAGGGTGGGCAATCGACCAAAAGACCGTGACCTACATCTGGGACATCAAAGACCTCTCGCGGCCCGTCCTCACGGGTCGGTATAAGTCGCCCATCGTCGCCATTGACCACAATCTCTACGTGCATGTGCGCTCATTCCAGTCCTTGTTTAATGTAACATTTCTCACTGACCCGCAGAACGGTCTGGTCTACGAGAGCAACTACAAAAGCGGGCTGCGCATCGTCGATGTCTCCAGCGTTGCTGAAGACCCCACCGGCGCCGGCTTCTTTGAGGCTGCATTCTTCGACGGTGCGCCTTTCCTTCTCTTACCTTGACCCTTGCTCACATAGTTCGCCTAGTTCATCCCGAGGACGACGCCGTCGGCGGCGAGCCTTCATTCGGCGGAGTGTGGTCAACGTACCCCTACTTCGAGAGTGGGCATATTCTCGTGAACACGCTGGAGCGGGGTTTGTTCATTGGTATGCGTTGATGATTTCCCCCATTTACCGCACGCTAACCCATTTGTATAGTCAAGTATAATGAGACGGCTTGAAAACACGAGAGGAGCGATTCATACGTAACAGACGACGTATCAAATTCAACTCAATTCAGCAACCATTCGTTGACCACTTTGTATTTAACCGTTACCGGTTTCATGGTTTTTGTACAGGCTACGACCGAGGTCTCACAGAGCCGGATGATCGGATGAAAGGTAAAATGCGAATTTATGCGATGGGATTCACCAAATCCCCTAGCGCCATGCGGATCGGCACCCATGCCCGGTCTCGCCACCTTCCTCGCAACGCCGATACGACCCCGGACCCGACCCACATCCCAGAATTATGAACTAAAACGCTCGTTCTTGCGCTCGTCGGAGCCGTGGGGCCTCGGACCTGCACTTGCGAGCGCCGGGGTGGATTTCCGCCAGTGGAAATATGGACCTGGACGTGCATTTGAGCTGGCTTAAGACTTGATGCGAATTCACGACGGGATGGGTTCGGAGCTGCGAGCGCGAGAGCGGGCATTCGAATGTGGATGCGAGGTGCGGTGAATTTGCGAGCGCGGGGGTTCGGATTCGAGACTTGGATTCCGGATCCGCTTGGATGGGACCTGGAGTGAGGATTCATTTGCGAGCGCGGACATTCGATCCGCAGCTGGTATGGTGCAGCTACGGGATATCGAAACACGCGACAGAGGGCGCGCGCGCAGCAGTTAGCGCGCGGAGGGACGGGAAGGGCTGGGATGCCGGTTTGAGATTTGAGGACTTAAAGGGCGGGGACGAGCGTGACCGGGACGTTTTTCTCGAGGAGGATCGGGACAACACGCTTGGTGCAGGTCGAGCGTGCGTCCTGGGTGTAGGTAGATGAGATGTAAGTGAGTAAGTTGATTAGGATGAAAGGGGTGAGATGGTATGGGATGGGATGTACGCCGTGGAATTGAGGACCATTGTGTAGGATAATGAGAGTGGGGGTATTTGAGATTCGTGAGTGAGGAGAGGAAGAAGCGCACGGGACCCACTGCGGACCCACATGGACGGCGATACGCAGTGAGCCGTGATGGAACTGATGGCGCCGGTCGAGGGAGCCGCTGAGATTTGTTGTACGTGACATGTCATTAAAGTTAGGTCGTTGCGACTCGGAGGCGGGTGGATTTCTTGGAAGATCTTCAATTGTCTCCGAGTCGTTCTTCAATCGCTTCCGAGTCGTCCGAGCCTTCGTCGGATGGTAGGCGTTAACTCGTGTCTGGTTTTAACACTTCGCAGATGGCGGATCGTTCTGGAACCGATGTCAATAAGTTATACGGAAGTGCCACCAGTAAGCGTTGAGTGAGCGTGGCTTCGGTGCCGACTGGATCAAACCGTGGGAATCGTGACATAACTGATGTGATGGTTACGTGGGCCATCTTGAAATGTGCTCCGTCGTGGTAGAAATCTGTCCAGAACACCCCAAAAGTGCGTACTAGTCTTAATCCACTCCAAAAGGTCAGAATACTATCCCTGCCCGCTGGGCCGGACAAACCTACTACTCGGACACTTGTGTTTTACTCAACCATTTCTGGACCGTTTTTCGAGATCTTTGTTTCTATGGACTCTCCAGGACGTGCTCTAAAGTCTAGGAAAAAATATCCACAGGTTACGGGCCCCATTCCCTCATTTATTACCCAAGAAGTTGGCAGGTGGTAGGAAATTGATGGTTTTCACCTGTTTTATGCATTCCAAAGATAAAATGGGAGATCAGAAACATCGAAGGAGGCTTTCAAACCACAGTTCTACACAAAAGGTATGCTCATACAGAATTTTGTGCATGTAGATGGTCTGGTGCTTTCAGGATGAACCGAAAATCAAAGATTTCCATACTCAAAGTGTTCAATTGAATGGCTCCTGCACTTGTGGAAAAATGCCTTGTAAAAAGACCCTTCCAGAGATTTCCTTAAACACTGGTGCATGCAAGCAGTCCATATGATGCATTTGAACTTGCGTGTCGAGTTTGGAGGTCTTCCGATGTGCTGGGACTCTGGTGCGGGATCGGCAATCAGCGTTTGATGTGTTACCTATAACTCAGACACTTGAAAGAATTATGCCGTTCATCGACGAATGGGCCATTTCACACAAACCAAAAAGCTAGACCACATTAAAGGAAGGGTCCGCGTCGGATGGTGTACTCGGATTGTACTACAAATATGCTGATACTAAGATATTCACCGATCTTCGTTAAATGTCCGGAATAACCGGGAAGGATAGTAGGTCGTTTTCCTCAACTACGTCCATTTTGAATCAGGCGTGTGCTTGAATTATGCGCAGATCTGTCGGTGCCCGACATCTGCGCATGAAATCCCACCGCGTCGCCGGGCGTCTTCATTTTTCTCATCTCACAACCGATCGCATCTCAAAAATAACTGGCCCCTAGTATGAACTTGAAAGACGGGAACCGGCGGTGAACTCCAACTGGCGCGCACGGAGCTCCGCTTCAAGAACCCTGTGATTTAAAATCTCGTCCGCGTTAAGTCCTTGTAAAGAATGATTCATATGATGCAGAGCATGTCCATGAAATGACGGATCAGATATCGGATTATTCTCGACTGGGCGTGGTTGAACATTGATCACGTGCATGGTTGAACTTGCACAAAAACAATTGAACCTTGAACATGACGCCGAGTAACTTTTTCCAAGAGGATGAACCAAATTAAAATCGAAAACTAAACACTTCGTGCCGCAAAAAAATGGCAGTAATTCATTCATGCAACGGCATACACCGAACTGCTTTATATGGGGAACTGAAGCGTGAGGTTGGTGAGGGACGCCAGGGCCTCAGCGCGGTACGCGTCCTGTGTGATCGCCATCGGGTAGAGTCCTTCGAAGAACTTCATCATGTTGGGCGTCGCGACGGCGCACTCCGGCCAGTTGGGGACGGTCCCCCCATTCGGGTCGAGGTCCGTTGCGAAGTTAATCAGGTAGTCGGTGAGCTCGCCGTCGGAGTAGATGTTCAATTTGTCGAACGCGTGGAACTACCGCGATATAGGTGTCAGAGCAATGCGAGAGCAGGGAATGGACTCACAGAACCGAGGAAAGGAAAGTCCTAGAGGAGCTTGCTCACTGCGTGGGGGTTGGGACACTCATTATAAAATGAACCAACCGACTTACGGAATCCCCACTGCTTTTGCTTGCCCGAGCGGCTATGTCGAAAGAATCGGTGCGGGGCCTGGAACACATAGGCACCCTGTGCATGCAGGCACAATCAATCTCAGTACTCTAGAAAAGGGGAAATTACCTGGACTGCCGAGATGCGCTTGAACTGAGGAGAGAGCGCATTGAACTCCCCCATGTCAAATGGCGAGCCTTTGATGATGTCCTTCGGATATAACGCGGCCAGGCTCTGCACCTGGGCCGTTTTGGCCTGCGGCAGCCAGATGGATGAAACGTATTCGTGGAATTGCGCGTCCGCACTGATTTGGTCATTAAAGAGCGGGCGGCCAGGAAAGAAAACGACGTACGTTACGTTCAAACTCGACAGCGAGCAGAACGTTCCCTCGTCGTCGGAGTCGCCTGTGGGCTGTGTTAATTATAGACCGCATGCAGGCGACGTCAGCACCAACCGGTAATGAAGGGCACATTCGACACCTTGCCCTGCTCAACGAGACGCACCGGGTTATCTGTGAGAAACGTGCCGTCCTCGTGCGGAAGCCAAGCGAGCACCAAGGACTAAGTAGACGACCGCGGTTAATAACACTGGGCTTACACGAGAACCAAACGCGCCTGATATGAGAAATAGGAGGGCGATGTAGTCTCTCCTAGACAGACGCTTCAACAATTTCCACCTCGTACCTCGGTTTGTTGAAAGGGCGATGCGTCCTGTGCCGCTTTCAGCTTCGCAATATGGCACGGTGCGCATACATGCAAGAGTGTTCAAGGCTTGGGAGCACCCGGTCTACTGCGCGATAGCATTCGTAATCTTGAAAGGGGCGTGTCAACGTGGAAAGTCAGAAAAATGGGATTCAGCATACACTTCTGACCGTTCTAGAGAGGGTCGACGGAAATGGGAGATCCCGACTGCATGACGGCCCTCGTTGTCGCCACTATTGGACAGCATCTGTAGAGAGACAGAGATGGCACCGGCAGATAATCCCCAACTGAAATATGTTGGGAATAACTGGAAAATACTCATGAAACTGCGCATATGCTGCACACATAGTGACCTTGGTTGGATCTCCGCCGAACGAAGTGATGTATTTCTGGATCCAGCGGAGAGCTTGGCGTTCTAAAACCAATATACTATTTCAACGAGTGGAGACGGAACGGTCGAGGAATATAGCTGACGGTCTTGGAGCCCTAACTTTTCAACATCAGCGGCGCGGGCTTCGTTACTTGCCAAAAATCCAAACGCTGATTGCTTTTCAAATTTTATATTCTTGCAATCCCAGCGCCACTCACCGGAACTTCTGTAGTTCATCGAGACATATATCACTGACTCCCCCATCTCGATGGACCGCTGGACAATAGGATGATGATGATGAGTTTCATTATCGTGCTCGTGCCGCTGTAAGCGGCCATAGTACACGTTCGTATCTGTGGAGCTAATATGGTCCTGCCAGGATGCTTCGTAGCGAAACCAAGCCGTATGTTAACCGGGAGTCCGGACGGCGCAAAATAATATGCGGGGCGGGGGGTAACTGCGGAGTGGGGGGTGGGCCTACGGGCAAGGTCGAGTGCGGAGCGTGGCTCGAACGCGCGAGATGCGGATCAGGGCTCGAACGCGCGCGGAGTGCGGACAATAGGAATGCCGTCGTCCCTTGTGTTTCGGTCAGATCCGAGCGGTTGAGTGATGAAGCATATTGAGCTCAGCAGGGCTTCCTCCTTCAAATCCACCGCCAAAGATCCACTGGAGCGCTGCATTAGCCTTGATCAACCCAAGACGAGCGCGACATACCACAACCACGGGAACCTTCGATGTAACAATTGCGGTGGTCCGTTTAATTATATTAAGTGTGAAGCCTGCGAAAATATCAGCCTGTGCGTGAAATATTTAGGGGCGTACTCACAGTGCTCGGAGGACGGGAAGAACGCCGCAAATCCCGAATTGACAATGAGGTTAGTCACCTGCTGGGGGAGACCCGTCAGGATGGGCAGCACGATTGCCTGCTGCGGGCACGCAGGTCCCATTGCGATGATCGTATGCGAGCCGGTGTATGGAGAAGGTGGAGTTGGAAGGCGGAACCGCCGGTCGCCAGTGTTGAACTTGAGACGGACCTTAGCCATTATAGCGCGACACTTCCGGCGGTAAGGCGAAAGGGATGCCGAGGAAGCTCTGGGTGGCCGATGAGCTCGCCATTCCAATGAACGTCCCTGAATCGAGCACCACAGTTGGTGCAGCGAGGACTGAGGTGGCTGCTAACCGCGTGTGGAGCATGATCACTGCGAGGGCAACTCCGAAGTTGAGTGGCGATATTTGAGGAGGTCGGAGGCACCTCAGGTCTCAGATAGGATAAATATATGTTTGTTATGGACCCAAAAGGCGTGGTGCTGCGTGGTGTTGACAAAGCGGCACGGAGCTTCAATGTTGAAATAGGTCCGAAGAGAACCGGGGCCGAAGTGCGATCGAGCCTAACAGTAAGAGTGGCAGATTGGCATGCAGGGTTTCAGCGGATTCATCGAGATGATGGTAGGAGCTACATTCCTTTATGTGGAGGTGTTGAGTATCATCGAGAGGTTGAACATTGATCACGTGGCTGGTCGTTCTTTTTCGAGAATACAAGTCAATTTTCTTGGTCTAGAACGAAGAACAGGAAGAGAAATGAAGGGGACATGGTTCCGAATAATTGCAAATTCCCCTCCAACCTGCTCAGAGTTTGGCGTCCCAGCTCTCCCTATCCGCGCCGGCATCCGAACTTCCGGTCGTCGCAGGCTGAGTCTCGGTGAAGGTACCGTAGATATCCTCGGTATCCGTAATACCGAGCCCTTCAGGGGTCCAAATCCAACAGAGGCCGAGATACGTCGTGCCCGACACGAAAAAGCCGAACAGCCACGCGAGGTAGTACACGTGCATCCAACCCGCGCTCGCGTTCTTGCTCTGGACAGCGGCAATAAATCCGGGCATGAGCGGCCACACGCCCATGATCCATGCGAAGACAGCGCGGACGTTGAAACCCGCGGTGTACCTTGCAACGACAATCCGATTAATGATACGAGGAGGAGAGCATATAAGGCACATACCAGTAGATCGACTCGTTGGATGGCATGTAGAGATGGCTGAGTCGAAGCTTCCCCTTCCGGAGCACGACGTAGTCTGCCACCATTAGACCTGTCGCTGGCCCGAGGAATACCGCGAAGGAGCTGAAGATTGTGTGAGTGGTGCATGGCAGTATTCTGAGAAGTTTCACCTCAAGACAGTTATAAATGTGTTGGCCGTCTAAGTAAGTTGCGGATCGTTACTTCGGAGCCAGGAACTTTACAACGGAGACGTACGTTGAGTAACTTCCACGGATTGATCGCTAACCCGACTATAGCTGTAATGTAGGCACCCTGCGTGCATCGGTTTCAGACCACAGGCTGATTCGTTATCAAAGGACGCACCCGTCTGATATTTAGATATCTTGGGAAAACACCAGACATATCAATCCCACCGGAGACACCGTTTCCAGATATATTGATACCCCACTGCGACACAACGAACGCACAACCGGCAAAAAATGTGGCAGCTCTCGCACCGGGCCCCCCGTGAGTTTGTGCCGCGATGAGGAGGTTGTACGGTTGCCATAACTGTTGAAATGATATTCAGCAGAGGTCCAGCCGAACGAGATGTCAACGGGCTCACCAGTTCCTCATCGGGGTAGAATCCGGCAGCACACGAGGTGCAGATAACACCGATCATGGCGGCTATTGCGGTGAGTGCGTCGCCAAAGCCCGGGAGCACGAATAAACGCACTGAGGACGGACATGATAGGCACACAGACAATTTGCGATAGAATCTGATCGCCCGGCTTACGAGCGAACCGAGAGTAATCTGCAACGTGACTCTTTCAACAAAAATCAGCATGGGACAACGGAATCGCGAACCGCTCTGATTCAAAATCCCAGCACAGATACTGCCAATGTTCGTCGTAATCCCCAAAACCATTTTCCACGCCAAGTCCGACCCCTTGGGAATGTTACCTACCCCGAGGAATACTGCAGGGTCAGAAATGAGTGGGCCGCCTCCGCCTTCCTTGGCCAAGGCCCAAATAAACATCGCAAACGCGGTGATAGTGATGGAAACCGTGGCATATCGGAAGGGGGTCTTGTAATACTCCGGCGGGATGGCGAGGAGAGGGAGGGATATCAACCAGAAAATCATCATAGCAATGCAGTCGTTCGTCCTATCACGGGAGTCAAACAATATATCATCCAGGGTGTACACACTCACTCCATGGCAGTACTCTCAGGAAGCGTGTTTTTCATTGTCAAGAAGGATGGCCAGAGCGAGGCGATAACGACTTTCACAGATTGACCTCCGAACCAGGTTTGTACCTGGGCATATTATAAGTTCGGAAACAGAAAATAATTGAGAAGACTCACGCCATACCAGACGAAAGAGAGCATGATTCGCATGAGAAGAGGGAAGAACTGTCGTAGGAATTGAATGGGGAATAATTATGAACGATGTCGAAGCGTACGCTGCCGTACATTCCCCAGACATATCGACTGGAAGCCGGTTAGCGAGGTCTTCCAGGCCCGTGATACTGAGACTTACTTGATAACGGGAAAACCTGGTCGACGAAATGACTTTGGCGAAGTAAAATAGGCAATCACAGACAACTCACCGATGTGCCAATCACCGCCAGGCAATCCGCTCAAAGCAACGGCGAATCCGACAATGATGTTCCCAATTATCTAACCAGCTGAACTTGAGCATCGACAATCAACAGAGAACAGCAGCACATACCACGGTCAGAATCGACTGCCAAACATTGAGACCAAGAGCAAGCAGTGAACTGGCGGTAGTCCATCCCGAGATGTTGATTCCAGTAACAAGCCAGAACCCGACAAAGCTCCAGGCTCCCCATGTCCGTCTGGAGGGAGGGAGAGGCACGATATCTTGGTTGATCTAAGGCATCGGATCAACCTCCGAGCGGACAGGAAAGGAATGAAAAGCTTGCCCAGCGCGTCAACTCAAAGTTCGCATTCTTATCATGGGGCACTTCCAACCTTTTCAACAGGCTGAGGAGAACGTTGGGAAATAAGTATGGATCTGAAAAGGATACTCGGGACGGTAATACACACCTTTTGGTCTGAGTTGTCGACATCGGGGAGACGAAGAAGGAGTGTACGTACTGTCGCCCACCCGTCGGATTACCTGTTATCTTTCTCTTCCGGCCTATCTTGATGGTACGGGAAGCACGGATAAAGCTCATCCGACAGCGCGGAGCTCCCTTCGCCGCGGCAAAATCTGAGATCTCGGCCGCGGGCGAATCGAAACCTGCCACGCACTCCTAAACCATTCAGCTGTTCGGAAATATGAAATCTTGTTTCCTGGACGCTTCAAATGTTCTTCAATCAATCAACCAAAAAGATCCTACTTACCTGGAAACGTCATAAGTAGCTATAGCTATAGCATGCTTAGAATGGTGGCCACTGTGTGGAAAATCGCGGCTGGTGTCGACGTCATCGTTTTTGACCTCGAAGTTCAAGAACACGCGGTCATGAGACGGGCACGTGATTTCGGCGTGTGTTTAAATTTAAATTACAAGAGCGCGCCAGCGCCCTTCGCTTTCGGAGACGCCGGCTGTTGTCGATTATACAGACGATGACCACACAACTTCCAGTAGTTCAGAAAGTGACTTGAAAAGTATCCATACATTGCATTTGCTCTTGTGCTAGCTATTTGCCTGCCTCCAGCGCTTCACATGCATCTTTGGCGGAGGTGTCTTGGTTGAAATTAAAACAAAGCCTCCTGAAGAAAAGGCTAGGACTCACATGCGTAGACTTTGGTCATAAACCCGGCCATGTCAAACCTAATGCAAGATATTGGAACGAGAATGTGCGATAGTCGAATTTGACTTACTGCCCTGCCTGCTTCTGCTCTTCAGGGGTGAGACGTCCACCAATTTGGCGACTCGCAAACTGCACCATGTGCGCACGGGGGACACGGACAGCCGCGAAGGATGCAAGAGCGGCAGGTATCTGCGCGGGAGAGGCCAGGTTTTGGAGGAAGTAGCCGAGCGCCTCCCCATCTTCGATGGCGATATTGCATCCCAAACCGAAATCTGTATATGGTATACGTCAGCGGCACAACAAATGCAGTCTATCCCCACTGTACTTACTCGGGGGAACGGCGTGTGCGGCGTCTCCGATCAAGACGGCCTTTCCTGAATGCCAATGCGGGAGTCTGTCAAGATCCCGGATGCGCCATACATCGCGGGATGTGGCACTTGTAAGCAGGTTCTGAATGCTGGGATGGAAATCCGAGAAGTCGACCACAGCGCGCTCCGCCGGAATATCCTTGAGAATGCTGCTTCCGCCCTGCGTAAACCGCTCGACCCAGGCGTCTTCGGGGTGGTACGCCACGATTTGGAAGTTCTCCGGGTCCGCAGGAAAGAGAAGGACGCGCTTCCGAGGGTCGATTCCATGCTGAAAGGTGGCCATTCCTGACTTCTCACCGGTTTGGAATGCTAGCACAGGATCATTACGCATAATGGCGTTGGGGACTGTGCACAAGTAGGCCGCAATCCCGCTTGGCACTGCCGCCGCTCCAGCTGCGACGTCAACGGAGCCCGAGGTCGTTGATAACACAGCAGCGCGAATCGCGGAGTTAATGCCGTCGGCCCCCTACCCGAATTAGAAGGACCCAATTGAGATAGTGCGCAGACCTACGATTATTAAATCGCCGCGGTAAGTGGCGCCACTTTCAGTCGTAATCGTTCCTTCAGCGATGTCGACCGTGCTGATTTTTACCTCCTCGATGATGCGGGCAGGTTTTCCTGGTCGCTGATCTCCGGTGGCAAGATTGTGCAGTTCCGCGTGTAGCCTCGATCGACGTGTAAATATCGTCTCCGTGCCACTGAAGTCGCGGTCAGTCCCATTCGTGAAGCACAAGCGGAGAAATAAACACACAAACGGGCGAGACTCGTGGCAAGCGACTGGCGATTGATAGCACCGTCCGCTGCACAGCTCCATACCTGAGGACAATTAGATGTGCTGGACAGAAGCTATAATATCAGCATACGTAGGTGAGAACGGTTGCTTTCAAGTTGACGTCCTCTATGCCTTGTTGAAGCAACAACCGGTGTGTCTGCAGAAGCATTGAGTGATTTTTTATAGCACGTCGTCGTCGCAGTGGCACACGTTAGGAGCAACAGAGATCGCATAATCGTTTCTTGAGAACTCTAGCTTGGAGCGCTCCAAGACCTAGTCGACTGGATTCAATTGAGAGAGATTGGGGGTTACAGCGATTGACTGACCGTAACCTCGTGGTGCTCCCGCAGAAACGAGGCTGCCGCCAAACCAGCGAGGCCTCCGCCCACAATCAGGATCTGAAGTCTGGCGGAATCGGATGTCATAGATGTAGATAGTTCGTGTGGTAGGATGTGTGAGGTGAGACGCAAAAGGCCAAGATCCGAAGTTACGTGATCGAGCCTATGTTCCAAGTAGCGCTGACAGTGACACATCGATAGGAGTTTCATTCAAAAGAAAAATAGACATTGTGAAACGTGTCCTTTACGCATAGCCAGTCTTTCCCGGGACAATTCCGAACGTCGGGCCTGTCTTTCCGAACATCTTCCTCAGGTCCTCAACCAACAATTCGGGCTGCTCGTGGGCCGCAAAGTGCCCGCCCTTATCGTGTTGGGATTCAAACACAACCTTGCCCAGAAGTTTCTTCCATCTAGCCGTGGATCAGTATTTCAAGACCAGAATCAGTAATGGAAGCACCAACCCTCGGGGAACATTGATCACTTCTTTCGGAAAGTAGGAGAAGCCGAGCGGAATGGTAGGTGCCTCAGACGGAGGGGGGTAGCGTTTGTCGCCGTTAGCCAACTCATAGTAAATGCGCAAGGATGCCGCGGGTCCGGAGCGCGAGAAGAAATAGCTCGATATCCATGTAAGCACTGAGTGACGGTCAATTAGTCGAAGCCGAAAACAGTACATATGAAAGAAGAGGAGGAACAACCTTCATCATCATCCCACGGGTAAGAATCCGTCCACGCGACCATTTTTTCGTAGATCCAAGCCAAGAGGCCAACCGGCGAGTCTGCCAGAGAATATCCGAGGGTTTGTGGCTTAGTCGCGTGTTCAGCGTAATAACCCCTTCCCTTCGTTTCAAACCATTTGGTGCGCTCCAATCCATCCTTTTCAAATGCCGTATACGGTGTCACTAGATGCGAAAGATATGCGATAGGAGTTGAAAATAAAGACGGATGTTGAGCTCTGTAATATGACTCGGTTAGCCAGACGAATTCCTGGGGCAAAGCGACCGCTTGCAATGGGAAATTGGTATGCCAGGCCTTGCTGTGCTTTCCGCCATAGTTCCGAGCAATTCGTCGAGTTACCTGGAAGCCTAGATCTCCCCCTTGGGTCACTTTTTGGGAAAGTCAAACTCTGTAGATCTTCAAATATGCTCACTCACCATACTCATTGTACCCCAGCGCTAGCATGAGCTTATGTCCCACCTTTATATTTCGCCCCAGGAATCAGCGAACGTTCGCTGGTTGGACAGCTTCGTGAGCCGCACCTCTGCGTATTGGTCTAGCCTGAAGCCTTTGGTTTTCGGCGCTTCAGAAAAGCCATAACCTGGCAAGCCCAGCGCCACGACGTTAAAGCTGGGGTGATCGGGAGAGGATTCGACCAAGAGAGGCAAGATTTTGCGAACTTCCAAGAAATTTCCGGGCCCTGTTAGACGAGATCAGATGGAGTCCTAGATAGAGGTAACAAGTGGACCTACATCCATGTACAAAGAGCAGGGGGATTGCGTCGGGGACTTCGCTCTTTTGGTGCACATAGTGAATATTTAGAGTGCCATGACTCGTCACAGCGATGTCCCGGGTGAATTGGGGCAGTTCGGCGTTGATCTGGGCCTCGTTCTCCCTCCAGTCGTATCCGTTCTGCCATCTCTCAATCAGCCGTCGGATGTCCGTCAAGGGGGCACCGTATTCCCACCCCGCATCCTCAAGCTCGTCTGGAAGCCTGGTCAACTTCAGCTTTTGGCGAAGTTCGTCAAGCTGTTGGTCTGGGATTGCGATTCTGAAGATCGATTCTGTCATGGTAGTTTGAGAGCGAGTTGACGAGGCTCGCTCAGCGATGGCGCAACTTTCGTGATGTCACCATCACATGTCGCGCGACGTCACATCTCGTGACCACTTCGAACCTAGGAATTCTCAGCGGAAACACGCGTCAATCTGAAATTCCTAAGGCCCTCCGCACCCCTGGGACCGCTACCCACATTGCACAGTGGAATTTCATCTTTTTAGTATTTGGTGCGATCCTCAGATGTGCTTATAGGTATTTAACAGCAGGACCAGCGGGAACGCGCGCTCTGTGTTAGGCGGTGGGGTTATTATATAATCGTCGGAGTTGAATTCCATCAAAGGTTTCCCCGCTTCAGCCTGAGCACAAGGAATAAAATTTGAGAGGTCAAATGACCTGGATCTGAATTTCGAGAAGATCTGCCTCTTCAGGGTTCGAAGAGAAACGCAACACTGCCGTACTCACGTGGCCGGCCCATCAAAATTCGGCATCGCGATTGCGAGGTCCAGGTGGGTGAAATGACCGAGAAAGCTCCTTATTCCGGTGTATTGCACGAGACTCCACCACCAAATGTCGAAAGACGCGTCGTAACCGTCGTTGAAAGGTTCGAGAAATTTGAGATTACATAATAAGGCCCACCTCGGATCAAACACTTCGGGTAATCGACACTACAACATCGCGAGGTACGAGCGAATATCGTTGTACCGTCTGTTTATAAGAGACTACTTCATATAGGCTTACCTAGGTCGCGGGACTTACCGCATGATCGAAACAGCCGGTCGCGGGATTTGCCGCATGATCGAAACAAGCGGCGGTCGAGCCAGAAAGGAAAGAGATCAGATCGAGACCAGGTGCTTCAGCCTAATCGGTCTGGAATGTTTGGACAGAGACCTGGTACCTAAGTCGGTACCGGGAATTCTCCAGCCGGAATCGACAGGCAGGACATATATTCCATCCAAGAATAAGTAACGATATTTGTGGCTCGAAAGCTAAGTTGATCACTGCACGTTCGAGTAGTAAGATCGTTTACCATCACTAGCAGTCGTTCTCGGGCAACAAATAAGCAATGGATGAGTCCGTGCTAACATCGTCGGTCCGGCCTATCCCGCCTCGGGAGTCAAAGGCACTCGGACATACCCGAACCCTGGCGTTGGCAGGTGGATTGAAGCGGCGGATATCTATACCTACCAACCGAATGTGAAGGCCCCAATGACTTGGCGCGTAGAAATAGGAATATACGCCCACACACTTGGGGAGGACATAAAAATATATCATGGCCCGGAGCTCGAATTGCTGGATGGATCATCATCGCTATGGGACCATTGTCAGGGCTGTTCCCTGTTCGAATTTATGTAAGTTAGAGCCGACCAGGACCAGCTATCCATCACAGATGAGCCCAGGGCAAGTATTGCCATTCCGGCGCTATCACCGCTGCTGTGGTGCCAGGGCCCGGAATACTCGCCTCGCGCCGGCGGCCGTGGGCAAAAATCAGAGTTATGGGGAAAGTTTGGGGAAAGTGCGGGGTCATCAGAATCGATATTAAAGATTTCCCACTATGTGGCAGTAACCACCTTGAATTCGTTGCCAAAAGCAGATCTAGGCTTGAACTTTCAAAGAAGTGATGTGATAAGAGGTATCACAGGCAGCTGGGCGCCAAAAGTTTGTCCAGCACTCCTGTGGATCAAATCGGGCGGCTTGAAGTTTGAAGGGTGGCGGAAAAGAGGCGGCGTCGATCGAAGAGTAGGCCTTCGGGAGGCGACTCGAATACGATGCAATCTCCATTTGACACGTCACCCTAGAAAACGTAGACGAGGAAATGGCAGTCCAGAAGACATGGGCACAAATAAATCATGGAGTGTGAATCGGTGAAACGTGCTCGAGAAAGACTCTATCTGTGTCGAGGGTTCTGCTCGATCCAACGTTCCATGACCTCCGCTGCGTCCCACGGCAAAATTGCAATCTCCGAGAAACGCCGTCGTGCTTCGTATTGGGCGTTCTGGACGACGCGAAGCACTATTGCCTCCCGTGCATGTTTTTGCAGTTGCCTGATGTAAGTGTCTTTGAAGTGCTGTGCCTCCCTTGGGTCGCGCGCCTCGGAAGCGCTTACGCGGTCGAACCACAGCGGACGGCATACCAAGGACCATAAAGGCACGGTCAGCGACATTTCCCAGTCGATGATCGACACGATCTTTCCGGCATTCGGGCCTTTGGGGCAGAATATCATGTTCCTAGGTTAAAAATAGTCAGATAGATAGACGGAATGAAGTTGGAGAATACCAGGGATTCAGATCCATATGACCGAGAACAAACGGCCCAGCCGCGCATTGGTCGAACGGGTCCTCTCTTGAGTCAAGAATACGATCTCGAAATTTAGGAAGTATATTTTGGGCCAACCGCCATCGCTTTTCCAAACCACCCTGCCGTGTGTAAGTCTCCTTGGCGAGGAAAGGCAATTTCTCCATGAACTTAATTTCGTCGTCGACCGCAGCCCGAAGCCATTGCGCGGTCGTCTTCCAAGGTCCGCGATCGTGGTGGAAAGCAGCCGCGCGAGCAGCGGACTCCTGCTTGCACCAGCTAACCGGACCGAGCACGAAACCGACGGGGGTCTGTAGTTGTAGGCTGTCAAACTTGAAATAAATGGACCCGATTGCTCTGAAGTGCAGTTGCGACAACTGGCTGACGATGTTCGCAAAATCTCGAACACCGATGAGTTTAGCCTCGAGCGGGAGGTGCTCCCAGGGTATGCCGCCCATGTCTAAGCCATCCGTCTGGTCGAACAGGATCAGCAGCGCCGCTAACAAACAATAGTTGCATGCTCACAAAGGAGACGATAGAGAAAGGCTGTCCAATTATATTTTCTCGTGTGGGGCAGTAGCCGTATACCGTCGGAACAGGTATGGTTGTGTGCTGTCTTACATAGACCATCGTTGCAACCTAATGAGGGCGGACCTTGAACAAATGAACACCGTAAGAAAACCACACTAACCTCGGATTCCAAGCTGATGTCTGACCGCGTTTTCAGGTCCCGAGCTACTCGAGCCAGCACTTTCTTGGGAAGTGACGAGTGTTCAGGCAGTTCGAGCTCGAGAAGAAACAGCTGAAATGGAACTTATTTCAAACAGAGGCGGTATGAACGAAAAAAAACCAACCTCGTTGTGAGTGCTACACTGATAGGCCTCTGTGGGCGCATTGCAGCCGACAGCAAATAGGCGGCGCGTGATGACCGAGAATTGGGTGGTATCCGGGATCGAGACTGGTTTTCTGCCTTCCCTTGAGGGAATATGGAGCAGACGGGGGAATTTCCAGGGATCCGATGACATTGCGTGTCTGGACAACTTGGGGGCACAAGAAGAGTCAGCAGTTGATGCCACCGCATATTTACCTTATTCCGGCGGGACCCTGCATTGCGCCCGTGTTCTATTAAGATCGCCGCAGTGAGGTGGGTAACGCCGGTGGCGGAGTCAGGAAGCGCCGGCAATGTGCGCCGCTGTAGTTCGGCAAGATGATCACGTCATGCTGTAGTATGGAGGTGATTCACTCACTCATGGATACGACGGCGAAGAGGAGGGAGACGGAAATAGAAGGTTTCATGTGATGTTGCATGGCAGGTCAAGAGTTGTGGGGACATCATCATTCCACAGCCGGTCCTGACCCAGGCCAAAATTAGAATGAAATCCGGGACCACCAGTGTGGCGGTGGGCGAGACATAGTTATCTGCAATAGTCAATCGATTTACCGCCTTGTTCGCCATAATCGTGACCTTTGTTTGTTGCATTCAAGAGAGCGGTATCGACGGCGGCAATCAGGGGATCTTTATGGTTTCGGGGTTCAACCAGCTGAGAAGGCGCACGGATCATCCTTCGGGCATCTCCGGCACGACCCTCGGGGATTGCGAATGCCAAGAACTTTCGAGCTCGAATTCAGACTCCAGAGAATAAAAGCATACGAAACTCACAATAGCGAACTTCACTGATAAAAGAACCACGTTGTTCAACCTAAAAGTAGTCATGATCAGCGCGTTGTACAGCTCAAAAAAATATACTTCTGTCGTTTTACCCTTCGCCTCCGCCGTCTACATACATCGAGATTTAGACCACCCGATTTGCATCGTGGCCTGGAATGCGAAGCGGAAATCATTTATCCATCTCCGTGTCCGAGTTACACGCGATCACCAGCCCGCAACCCCAGGAGGCGAGGTCTGGGCTTCAAGAGCTTCATCCTATGACCACCA